>CP021229.1:1200000-1738909 GCA_003999685.1 Taiwanofungus camphoratus
CCCTAAGGCCTTGCGAGACCCTTCGAAGTACGCGAAGTTCTTCGAGATTCTGCGAAGTCCTTTGAAGCTCTAGCTAAATCGTGCGAGCTGACTTCGTTGTTACAAGGCGATAATGGTGCGAACATACATTTTCATTTCTCTTCACTATACCGGACTAGCGGGTCGTGTACACTTACAATTATCACCATTATTCCTGACGGGCTGACCGTCACCCGCTTAGTTATGGACTGTTCCTCAGAAGGGACCACTTGGGCCTCTGACTTATGGACGCTTAGGTGCTGGTACCCGTGGGAGTGAGGGCTGGCTTGCCCTAAACCCACCATAGTACTTAAGGGGTTGGCTCACTGTGGAGCACCCCAATCTTGTCCTCCTTAGTTACACTGTGTACTTTGGTGCCGTTGTTACCATTTGTACTTTACGACTGGGCTTAGGCCCCTATACCTTCGTCTATTCAACGGGTCGCCTTAGACCATCTATATCCCTGTGACTACACTAGGACTTAGGCTGTGACTTAGCCCGCAACTCTCTCGAGACTGTTGGGCTAGCAGTTGAAGACTTAGACGTGTACTCGTCGTCAGCCAGGCTGACTCCTCGTTTACACTTCACGCCTGACTACTCAACGACCCCCCGTCACGGTAGTCACCTACGGGCGTAGACCCCCCGTAACATTAGGACAAGATTCCCTACAAATTCTATCTCAGGATAGCGAATTAGAACGCGAACAAGCGGACGAAACCGGACCCTCACCAACGTCCTCATAGGAAGGATTGGGTAAGACCAGTGTCCTCGTTGGAAGGGACTGGCAGGAGGGTCACTTGACTACAAGTGCGTACCATCAGTGTTGAGTTGAAGGATAAGAAACACCGGAAAGATGGAGAAGTTCCTGGCGATAGTCTGGAAAGCTATCACCTGGCGAAGAAAATTGAAGGAAGGAAGGGAGGAAGACCACATACCCCGACCAGAAACAACAGAAGAAGCAGCCCTAGGGATCCCCTGGGATGGACCGCTTACCCCAAGCGACAATGACCTCAGACTTTCTCAGCCCTCCACTGAAGCCCTCGAACAGGGGCAGAGAGGCACAGGCTCCAGGCAAGGACACCGACACAACCACCCCAATACAGCTCTGACACCTCATCACTGGAAGAAGAGGAGCTGCTACCGATGCAGGAAGCCAGGACACTTGGTCAAGGCATGCCCGGAGCCCAGGAAAATCAGAAAGGAAGGACACAGAGACGTGGCCCTAGGGGAAGCTGACGATGAACACGATAATCCACACAAAAGCGAACCCAGACTTCCACAACCTTCCAATGATGCCGGGAGAGACAGGGAACTGGAACTGCACCACTCGTCAAACTCAGATGACTTCGCCTTGGAGGAAACCCAGCCATATCCGGTCCCACCAGCAGACTACTGGAGCAGTGAAGAAACGGAGGAATCCTTAGGAACGTCCACCGTAGAGTCCATTGAACAGAAACGGTTCCCTCATTTTAAACACTTCACTGATGCCCCAGGAGGGGAATCAATGGCTGAAGGCACAGGGAAACCTGTGCAAAGAAACTTGGACAAGCCAAAGACCAGTAAGGACCCGACCATCTCAATGGGGGCCACAATCACAGGATATCGGAAGGGAACCACTCTGTATGTAGAAGGTTATGTTGTCGCCGGGAAAAAGGCCATCGCTGTGAGACCACTAATCGATAGCGGAGCCGATGCCAACCTCATACACCCTGACCTTGTGGAACGATGGGGACTACCCACACGACCGCTACCTCGGAAGGTACGAAGTACGACCATTGATGGGACCCCCAACAGGGGTGGACCGATTACCCATCGAGTTGAAGGGAGCATATGGCTTGAAGGGTATGACATACCCACAAACTTCTATGTATCAGACATCGGGGACCTCGAAGTAGTGCTGGGCAACCCTTGGTTGATTCAAGTCAACCCGCAGATCGATTGGCCGAAAGGGACCCTCACGGTTGACCCGGACAGGATTAAGGAATGGCAGGGATACTATGCTTGGATCATGGACCAGCCTACCACGGACGGCATCCCATTGTGCCGAGCCTCTGCACACGAGGACGATGATGAGCTAGAAACCATCCTATGTGCTTATACAAGGGGAGAAGGGGTCTTAGGCATGTTCAACGATCAACCGGAACCCCTATTCGATGAAATGGGCCTGCTGCAGCCACCCAAGAAGTCTCAACCATCGTTAGATCGGAACAGCCATGTAAGGGGCTCAAAACGGTTCATAGCCACCGCCAGGCAGACAAGCGCACCACTGACACCCCCTGAGGAGGGGCCACAGATTGAAGACCTGGTGCCTGAGTACTTACTCGACTACCGGGACCGCTTTGAAAAGGCGGCCGCTGCTCGATTCCCTGGTTCGAGACCATGGGACCACGCTGTGGAGACAAAGCCTAACTTTGTACCTAGGAAGTGCGGGGTAATTGCATTATCCCTAGCTGAACAAGCAGAGATGGACAAGTTCCTTGACGAGAACCTGGCGAAAGGATATCTACGGGACTCAAAGTCACCCATGGCCTCCCCAGCATTTTTTGTGGCAAAAAAGGATGGTACACTCAGGCCCTGTCAGGATTACCGATACCTCAACAACAGCACGGTAAAAGATGCATACCCACTCCCACTCATTGGAGAGCTCATCGACAACCTGCAAAAGGCAACCATATTCACGAAGCTGGACCTCCGAAATGGCTACAACAATGTACGCATCAGGGAGGGCGACCAGTGGAAGGGAGCGTTCATGGTGAATCACCACGGAACCAAGAAGCTAGTTGAACCAACGGTAATGTTCTACGGCATGTGCAATGCCCCGGCCACCTTCCAGCGGCTTATGAATGATGGGTTTCAAGACATGCTTGCGGAAGGATGGTTAGCCATTTATATGGACGACATCCTGATCTACTCCGATGATGCTACCATCCACCGAGAACGGACACGCCGGGTACTGCAACGCTTGCAGGAGATGGACCTCTTTGTGAAACCGGAAAAGTGTGCCTTTGATGTACAAGAAGTTGAGTTTCTGGGAATGACCATCACACCGGGCCACATCCATATGGACACTGGCAAGCTGCGGGGCATCGATGAATGGCCCATACCGACCAAAGTCAAGGATGTGGAACGATTCCTGGGCCTTGCCAATTACTATCGACGGTTTATACGCGGATTCTCGGACATCGCCCACCCCCTGAATGCACTTAAGAAAAAGGGGGTAGCTTGGAACTGGTCGAACAAGTGCCAGGCAGCATTCGAGGCACTTAAACGCCGTTTTTGTGAGGCCCCAGTACTCACCATGCCTGACCCTGAGAAACCGTTTGTAATCGAGGCCGATGCCTCACTGGTTGCAACAGGTGCAGTACTGCAACAGGAGGGCCCTGATGGGAAACTTCACCCGGTGGCATTCCTTTCAAAATCGCTGAAGGAAGCAGAACGGAACTATCAGATCTATGATAGAGAACTACTGGCAATCGTACGAGCACTTGAGGAATGGCGTCACCACCTGGAGGGCGCAAAGCACCCGGTCACGGTTATAACGGACCACAAGAACCTGACATACTTCAGAGAAGCCCAACGGCTAACACGACGCCAGGCACGATGGCAACTGCTGCTATCGCAGTTTGACTTACTACTGGAGAATCGAAAGGGTAAACGACTCGTAGTGGCGGACGCCCTATCACGTAGACCAGGACATCCAGGGGGTGAGAGGGACAATGAGGACATTGTCCTCTTACCAGAAACACTGTTTGCAAAGGCAGTTAATGTTGACCTCATCGAGCACATCCGGCAACACCGAAGTCGTGACAGCATGGTCATCGAGACGATTGACGCTTTAAAACGGGGGAAAGTACCACCATTCAAGGGCACTGGATTTGCGCACACAACATTGGCTGATTGGGATGTACAGGATGGATTGATTCTGTACAAAAATCGAATCTACGTACCACCTAGTGACGACTTGCGCAGAGAAGTCATTCGACTTTGCCATGACACCCCAGCTATGGCCCACCCAGGAGCACAGGGAACATTTGCCATTGCCAGAAGGGACTGGTTCTGGGATGGTATGACCACCTTTATCGAAAACTACGTGAAAGGCTGCGCCAAATGCCAGGAGAATAAGGTCAACACGCATCCAACACGACCACCAATGCAACCCATCCCAACGGAACCGAACTCCAGGCCGTTCTCACACATCTCAGTCGACTTCATCACAGACCTGCCAGAATCGCGTGGATCTGACGCACTAATGGTAGTGGTGGACCGAGAACTGTCCAAAGGGATAGTCCTGATTCCTTGCAACAAGACCATCGATGCAGTAGGAACAGCCGAGGCACTCCATCAGAACGTTTACCGGCGATATGGGCTACCTGACAGAATCATATCGGACCGAGGCCCACAGTTTGCAGCAACGGTGTTCCGGGAGTGGTGCAAGCTGACAGGTGTCAAAGCGGCCATGAGCACTGCCTACCATCCGCAGTCTGATGGAAGCACTGAGCGTGTCAATCAGGAACTCGAAGCCGCATGGAGGATCCTGTGTGCCAACAATCCTTATAACTGGGCAAAGTTTATCCCGGAATTTGAATTCGCACACAATCAGGTGCCGCATGCTGGAAGAAGGGAGTCACCATTCAAGCTGATTATGGGATATGATCCAAAGGCAATCGGATCACCAAAGGCATCGGAAAGGTACCCATCAATCAAGGACCGACTCTTAGCCATCGGAGAGTTCAGAAAGGAAGCACTGGCAGCACAGGATCTAGCTGCACAGTTGATGGCAGAAAGGGCTCGAACCACATGGCAGCCATTTGAGAAGGGGACGCAGGTTTGGCTAGAAGCAACTAACCTCCGCCTAAAGACCCCGAGGAAGTTTTCCCCAAAGTGAGTGGGACCACTCAAGATAGCTGAAGTCCTAGGACCGCTAACGTACAAGCTTCAGCTACCAAGGGCATGGAAGATACATCCAGTATTCCATGCATCACTGTTGACACCATACAGGGAAACCAAGGAACATGGTCCGAACTTCACAAGGCCGCCCCCAGAATTAGTCGATGGCGATGAAGAATACGAAGTCGAAGCCATTCACGGGCATCGTGCCCAACGTGGGAAATGGCAGTTCCTAATCAAATGGGTTGGATGGCCGAACTCTGCTAATACATGGCAGTCCGAGGTGGACTTAAGGAACTCGCCCGACCTTCTGGAGGAATATAAGAAGGTCAACAGGTTGCCTACAAGGCCCGAGGTCAACGCCCGCTACACCCGGATCTGCAAAGCTGCATACAACCGACATTCAGCAGAGGCACGGCACTACGATGTCCACTCATACAGACCCCCGACAGCTATCCGTCTACTTGAACCACAGCGCAGCAAGGGTACGAGACCTCGCACCCCGAGTACGAGCAAGACACACACGCGCACACCCATACCGAAACATTCAGGAGACAGTGCCCCCATTGGCAGCGTCCGACGATCCGTACGATCAGTGGAGACTTGCGCATTGCACTGCCTGGGCCCTGGTGGATGCCGATCTACGGCCAGAAATAGACACCCGGCTGCTGGCTTGGCCGGACCTGTGGGAGTTGACGAACATTTACCGGACACTGGTCATTGTCGCGCGAGAGGCTGGCAGCTTGGCCACACTCGAACGAAGGCAAACAGGCCTTGGGCCAAATGGCAACAATCCGACAACGTGGCAGTTGGCCACTCTCCACATGGATGCAAGCCGAGCAGCCCGCAACCTGCTCGCCGTCCTCATGCGCTCCCCTCTAATGGGCGTCATAGACAACCTGATACCGCCACGACATCAGGCCAGAACACAGGCCCCTTCTGTCAGTGAGGGCCCATCCAACTCTATCACTGGTGGTGCCCCTAGCTCGACCAGTGGGGGGAACTCCCCCTTCTGCATACGATGCCGACAAATGGGACATTGGAGCCATGACTGCATGCATACCAGTGATGACGATATCCCTTCCGACCAGTCCAACACCCTCCGACCACGAGCCAGGGTCAAATCAGAACAAGAGGGGTCAGACGCTGAGGTTTCGATCGTCGGGGCGACGAGTCCTTGAGAGGGGGGTAATGTTACAAGGCGATAATGGTGCGAACATACATTTTCATTTCTCTTCACTATACCGGACTAGCGGGTCGTGTACACTTACAATTATCACCATTATTCCTGACGGGCTGACCGTCACCCGCTTAGTTATGGACTGTTCCTCAGAAGGGACCACTTGGGCCTCTGACTTATGGACGCTTAGGTGCTGGTACCCGTGGGAGTGAGGGCTGGCTTGCCCTAAACCCACCATAGTACTTAAGGGGTTGGCTCACTGTGGAGCACCCCAATCTTGTCCTCCTTAGTTACACTGTGTACTTTGGTGCCGTTGTTACCATTTGTACTTTACGACTGGGCTTAGGCCCCTATACCTTCGTCTATTCAACGGGTCGCCTTAGACCATCTATATCCCTGTGACTACACTAGGACTTAGGCTGTGACTTAGCCCGCAACTCTCTCGAGACTGTTGGGCTAGCAGTTGAAGACTTAGACGTGTACTCGTCGTCAGCCAGGCTGACTCCTCGTTTACACTTCACGCCTGACTACTCAACGACCCCCCGTCACGGTAGTCACCTACGGGCGTAGACCCCCCGTAACATTCGTAGGCTGTATGGAGTTAGGGAGCAATAAGCCAATGGACTATAATTTCTACTAAGCGACAGAGGGTATGAGACTGCTGCGAAGTCCTTTTAGCTAGAGTTAGCTAAAGGGCGTACGGCTTAGAGGTTTGTTAGAGCGAGGTTTGGCTAGTGTAAAAGACTTGTAGGAGAGGTCGGATGGTTCGGAGAGCTAATACTTGGAATAGGAATGGGAGAACGAGGTCGCTGGAAGCTCTGAAGTGTCTGATGACTTCGAGGTAGGTCAGAGAGTTCAAGGGCGTAGAGAGATGTACTATAGCCTGTAATGAAGGCTATGGGGGAGTCGTAGGGTTATTCGTAGGACGTAGAAATGACGCAATGTGAGCCTAAGGGTATAACTAAGGCGGAGGCCCACCGGATAGGTGCTATAAGAGGTGCTGGAGGGCGCGAAGTCACGGCGACTTCGTAGATTGTAGTGCGTAGTTCAGAAAGCGTAGACGTGGTTCGTAGATATATCGTGAGCGTAGACGTAGTTCAAAGGTACTGAAACGGAGCTGGGGTGGAGACTTAGGGGCCTTAGGACCGTTCCTAAGGTTGTACTCGCGACGCTTTCCTGAGATCAGAGCTACAGGGGAACTTGTATTTCAAAGAGAGAAGCGTGCACTGAGGGGTCTCCCTTGTACATAGTAAACTACCTCTGACTAAATAGGGGAGCGTGAGGTGAACTATTCTTGCGCGAAGTGATCCTTACGAGTCCGAAATGTGTACTAAAGTGCATGGGCTCCGAAGTGAACACAAGGAGGATAGGAACTAAATAGGAACTGAAACAGGGGAACTACATACGGTAGAAAGGTGACCAACTTCATTCACGAGGGCGAGATGACTATCCGAGAGCAGCCATGCGCCGTGATCACCTATCTTAGTGGGCTAAGAGCACACGAAGTTCTTAGCAGCGGGACTTGGCCTAATCGGGGTAGGAGGTGTCCTAACTGGGTGGAGGGCCATATGGATACGCCCTAGGATGACCTTATGGCATAGGATCAAGACCCATGGGGTGCGCAAGGCTTCCTAAGTCCAGCTTCCGGAACTTCGGACCATTTCGGAGCCTATCGGAGGTAGCTGCAATCACAAGAGCTAGGAGATGTTACCGTCGGGTAGGACCAGAGACTTGTTCGTTTTTTCTTTCCCTTTGTTTGTCACATCATGGACGCACGGCATCCCTTCCACACCTTACTTACCCAGATTGACTTACGGGCCGACCGTCCCTGCTTACGCCATGGTAGTTATGTACTTTCGGGCCGCTGACTCCTCTTGCCTTATGCGGTCTCTGGGGGGCTGCTAGTATACCTGGGGGTTGGCGGTGGCAGTATAAAGAGGGGTCCCACTGCTGGAGGTTCCTCTAGTCGTATTCTCTTCGTTCATCCTTTCCTAAAGTGTACTACACATTAGTACCAATACACACTTTTATTTACACATCTTCTCGCACCAGAAGAAGCCCGTAAAGACTATCGCGACTACATAGGGCTTGTAGTTGAAGACTACCGAGGATCGTGACTTGTCGTCACCGTTGCTCCTCTTCGACCCTTCGCTGCACACTGCTCCAAGCTTCTGCAGCATTATCAGGGTGAATCCCCCAGTAACAGAAGAGACTTAGCTAAGACTTCTTAGCTAAGCCCAGTATGAGTGACGTAGTAGGTAGGACCTAGATCCAATGGAACAGTATGGGAGGGCCGGCAGTGTCCGATAGTGGACTTAGCAGGAGTTAGGGACTTCGCGGCTAGCATTCGAAACCTCGTAGCACCTTGTGTGACCTCGCAAAACTTCGTAGGGTGTTAGAAGGGTTTAGGAAGGAAAGGAGGCATTAGGAATATTATAGGGACCTATCCCTCCTGTCGTAGGCTGTAGAAGAGTCTTAGAGTGGTCGGTTGGGGGATTAAAAAGCTCCCAAAATCGCGATTCGGGGCCCAGGAGGCTACAGGACTCATCAACGTGATATCTATTATAAAAAATGGACAAGTATATGGGAAGTTATCTATCATTCTTTCAGAAGATTTATTGCAACAGTTTTGTTGCTAGCATAATATGAAATAGAAAATACAAATGATTAGTACTTAGTATATCCTCCTTTTGCCTTTATCACAGCCTCTACCCTTCTAGGCATACTTTCTATAAATTTTGACACACAGAAGCATCAATTGCATCCCATTCCTTCTCCACATGCTTTCAAAGTTCCAAAATCCCACTTGAAGGCTTTTCATACCCTGCAAGCCTTGTTTTCAAGTGTTGCCAAAGGTGCTCAATAGGATTAAGGTCAGGAGACTGAGCTGGCCATACCATGACATTAAAATCATGGTTCTGAAACCACCTTTTAGCCTTTTTGCTAGTGTGCTTGGGGTCATTGTCTTGCTGAAAGATGACATCTTGAGGGGTTAGACCATAGTAATCAAGTGATCCTTGAAGTTCATCCTCCAAGATGCTGATATAAAGGTCTGCATCCATCCTCCCATCAATCTTGCATGCCAATTCAACTCCTTCCCAAGTCATACAGCCCCATACCTGATACAATTTCTTTTATCGCATATCTTATCGATCGGGCCTTGGGTAGGCCTAGCTTCTTCGCGCAGCATCTTGACTCATCGCTGCTTATGGTACGGGCCCCGGTTACTCATGGACACTGACTCATATCGGGCCCCACTTACACATTCCGTCTTACGCTTACTGATTGCTAATATGGCCCGATGACTCATATCGCCTTATTTACGCTTACTCATGCTGATTCTTGGACCACGTTGATGAGTCCCGTAGCCTCCTGGGCCCCAAATCGTGATTTTAGGAGCTTTCTAATCCCCCAACCGACCACTCTAAGACTCTCCCACAGCCTACGACAGGAGGGATAGGTTCCTATAATATTCCTAACGCCCCCTCTCCTTCCTAAACCCTCCTAACACCCTACAAAGTCTTGCGAAGTCACACGAGGTGCTACGAGATTTCGAATGCTAGACGCGAAGTCCCTAACTCCTGCTAAGTCCACTATCGGACACTGCCGGCCCTCCCATACTGTTCCATTGGATCTAGGTCCTATCTACTACGTCACTCATCCCGGGCTTAGCTAAGAAGTCTTAGCTAAGTCTCTCTTAGCTCTTGTGATTGCAGCTACCTCCGATAGGCTCCGAAACGGTCCGAAGTTCCGGAAGTTGGACTTAAGAAGCCTTGTGCACCCCCATGGGTCTCGATCCTATGCCATAAGGTCATCCTAGGGCGTACCCATATGACCCTCCACCCAGTTAGGACACCTCCTGCCCCGATTAGGCCAAGTCCCGCTGCTAAGAACTTCGTGCGCTCTTAGCCCACTAAGATAGGTGATCACGGCGCATGGCTGCTCTCGGATAGTCATCCCGCCCTCGTGAATGAAGTTGGTCACCTTTCTACCGTTCGTAGTTCCCCTGTTTCAGTTCCTAATTAGTTCCTATCCCCCTCGTGTTCACTTCGGAGTCCATGCGTTTTAGTACACATTTCGGACTCGTAAGGATCACTTCGCGCAAGATTAGTTCACCTCACGCTCCCCTATTTAGTCAGAGGTAGTTTACTATGTACAAAAGAGACCCCTCCGTGCACGCTTCTCTCTTTGGAATACCAGTTCCCCTGTAGCTCCGATCTCAGGAAAGTGCCGCGAGTACAACCTTAGGAACGGTCCTAAGGTCCCTAAGTCTCCACCCCAGCTTCATTTCAGTACCTTTGAACTACGTCTACGCTCGCGATATATCTACAAACCACGTCTACGCTTCCCAAACTACGCACTACGATCTACGAAAGTCGCCGTGACTTCGCACCCTTCAGCACCTCCTATAGCACCTATCCGGTGGGCCTCCGCCTTAGTTATACCCTTAGGCTCACGTTGCGTCATCCCTACGTTCTACGAATAGCCCTACGACTCTCCCATAGCCTTCATTACAGGCTATAGTACATCTCTCTACGCCCTCGAACTCTCCGACCCACACCTCGACGTCATCAGACACTTCAGAGCTTCCAGCAACCTCGTTCCCTCATTCCTATTAAGTATTAGCTCTCCGAACCATCCGACCTCTCCTACAAGTCTCCTACGCTAGCCAAACCTCGCCCACCTCGCTCTAACAAACCTCTAAACCTTACGCCCTTTAGCTAACTCTAGCTAAAAGGACTTCGCAGCATCTACGAAGTCAGCTCGCGCGATTTAGCTAAAACTTCGAAGGACTTCGCAAAACTTCGAAGAACTTCGCGTACTTCGGAGGGCCTCGCAAGGCCTTAGGGATAGTATAGCACTTAGGAACAAGATCCTGTTGTGCAGGACCCTTGACCCCTTACTCCCCTACTTACAAAAACAAGACATACAGGTTTCCCGGTATCATACAGGTTGTAGCTCCTACCCCCACACCCTCACAGTTATCACACTACCCCACAGCCACGTTGCGGAGCACTCCCTAGGTACCAGGGTCCCCTAGGTCGTATCAACGTGCCATGGTCCGTGCGCAGGGTAGAATACGTATATAAGGCCCTGTACTTTGTAAGTCAGACCTTAAGTTTGATCTGGTTACCAAGTAGCTACTTACCACTAGCAATCTTATACTCGTATCTTGCGACCTCTTGCTTCGTACCTGAGTACTCGCTCGACTTATCGACTTCGCCCAGGAGGACATACGCAGTGTCCATAAAGCCTCGCTACTATCTCTAGTAGTCAGGTCCTCACGTTCGAGGCTTTCCGGTCGTTGATACCAGCTTGTATCAATATCATGACACTCCCTCCACCAAACTTGACTGTTCCCTTCATCAGTCTGGCACTAAGACCCTCTCCTGGCTTTTTCCATGCCCATTTCCTTCCATCTGACCCCAGGTGATTGATTTTGGTCTCATCAGACCATATAACCTTCTTCCAATCATCCACAGTTCAGTGCTGATGACTCACAGCAAAGTCCAACCCCTCCTTTTGATGACGCTTTGATAGTAGTGGTCATTTCTTCTTCACCATAGCCTTCATACCTGTTTTTCTCAGAGAACAATGAATGGTCTGTGAGGATATGGGTGTGTTCTTAATATCCTGAAGTGTTTTAGACACTTGAACAGCACTTTCAGCCTTTCCAGTGCTAATTAAGCGAATAGCATAATGAATATCAGTGAAGGAAAGCTGAGCAGCCATCAGAAGACTTGAGAAGGGTAGAATGAAGTCTAGAGCATATCCTGGTGATAGTACTATAATGTACACCAGTAGAGCTGGATATTTGGTGAGCAGATTGACCTAAATCAAGCAGAGAAAGAATTTGATTGGTAATGTCTGTAGAGAGGGATTTCATGATGATGAAAGTGTGGTTCAATTTGATATTATTGCTTGTTTGTGCTATGTTGAACTTCTCTTAAGGTCATATGACTTGCACAAAAAGATTCAAGCCCAGCAAGCATGATGTCCTGCCACTGTCTACCAATATTTGATCTGCAAAATGTCAGCAACAAAACCGTTGCAATAAATCTTCTGAAAGAATGATAGATAACTTCTCATATACTTGTCCATTTTTTATGATAGATATCACGTTGGAAAGCCATGATGCAGGGCTTTCTAACAGTCCAACATTTGAAGCTATCGCATATCTGGTGACTGAGATATAGACCAAACAGTCAGAAAGTGACAAACATTGCAACAGTTTTGTGAGTCACTGTATATCAAGTTGGTCATTCTTCACATTCCTTACTTTGTCTTCATTCTTTCATGTTCAGTTTTCACATTCTCATCACTACTCTTCATTCCACCATCAACAGCATTCATGAATTTGCTGTGAAGGTTGTCATCTGCACCAAGGACTAGTTAACACAGTGATAATGTTCTGTTACCTCTTAAAAATACTGTATTGTGTATACTAAGAATTTATCAGATTTTTAGAGGGAGAGAAAGAGATGCAATCCATGAAATCATATTCCACTGATAGTATTCATTGCATCTGTCAAATTTATTCACAGGAATGAATTTCATAAATTTTATGTATCATCTGTTTACTTTTTATCCTTCATGGTTCAAAGTCAAGCAAGGTTTCTGCTGGTGAAGATGGCACTTCTCGAGTTTTCCATATATGGGTCATAAAAACTCTCACGCTTAACCAGGATTTCTGCATAAGTACTTACCCCTTGGGCGTCAAACATATGGGCGCTCACGCAGAAAGCACGCGGTTAGCACGTGCTCCCGGCAAATGGTGACGCGTCTTCGGACGCGTGTACAGCAAATAAGAAAATGAATGGGAAAGACATGGAGGATACAAAGCGCCCTTCGATGAGCGGTAATCGTAGAATATGCATATCAAGGGTATAGAAGCACGTCAAATCCCTGCGTGAGAGATTCCCCGCTCCGTCGAACTTGAATCTTTGAGGGTTCAACGTTCAAAGGCCTGGATGCTGACTCTGAGTATGTACCTGCGCTCGTGTTCGTAGCTCTTTAGCTTGATTCATGTATATATACACGGGAGATGTAAACTTGTTCGTGACCAACTGGAAGGGATACACCCAATACAGCGACCCATCAGTACTCAGAGCTTCCCTGTGGTGAAAGCATCTCCCTCGCATGCCGTAGCTGGAGTTGATGCCCTCAAAGCCAGCGTAAGTAGATAGATCATTATGGCGGTCTTCCAGCTTCAGTAACATAGAAATAAAACAGACAAGGTGTGTGTATAACACGTCTAGAAAATGCCGAGGTGGTCAGATCCTGATCCTACTGTACTCCTACGACCTTAGGTGACGTCCCCTGTCCCCGAGGCCCTGTTGCTGACGCCTATGTCCTCGAAATTTCCTTATATGGCAATATTTCCCAAACTGTTTTATTTCGTTACTGGCTATGATTTTCTAGGCCTTTCAGTACTCAGTCCTAATAACCAGCCGTTCTGAAACATCTGCTACTACACTAACTTTCTGCCTCCTCCCCGAGCTCCCATCCTGAAATTGTGCTATCAACGGCGGTGGCACTCGTCGTCATTGTCCCTGTCCCCCGGTCGATGTCGCCTGATGCGCCCCTTCTCACAGTCACGTGGAAGGTCTGTCGCTGACGCCTAAGCACAGTACTTGGGCGAAAAAGCGTTTTTTAAGTGCTGCTTATTGCCTCAGTTTGTTTATCATTTTGAATCGCAAAGCTGATGTTATCTTGTGACAAAGCGGGCCTCCTGTAGACTGGTTCATCTCCGTTGCTACAATATTCCTACGAAATGACGGACACTGCTATATGATCAGAGACATAGGCTTTGTGGCAGCTACATGCAGAGGAAGGGCTTCTCCATTCTGTCTCTATCGTCTCTATCGATATGTATGGACTTCCACTGTTCTAGTCGGACCATCACTGGCGTCAAGTTTCAACTTCAAAGAAATCTGACTTGGAATTCCCCAACGTGATTTAATAAAGCTTCCATGCCAACAAGCATTGCGTTATGTTTGCCTGTTGACTTCTGCATCTAAGAAGAAGCATGGTACTCTCGGCTAACGATGGTACCTACCGACAAACAATGGGCAAACGGTTTTGTATAGCAAGCGGCTCCAACAAGCTCCAACTCATCACGCGGCCGAGCTGCGGTAGCATTCTAGCTGGCTTCTGGTGATCTATAGGCTTTTGTCGCGCGATTCTGGTTCCTTCGTATATAAGACAGATGGCTACTTCAATGGCTTTTTGCACTCTGTCTGCGCACATCCATCGAGCCGGGTGCTCACGATACAACACCTGATTTGCCTTGCAATCGACTTGGTCTACTGAACCAATACATTCCTTTGATCGACATCACACATACTCATCTCACGACAGAACGTTTCATTCGAAATTTCGGCATGTCTCCGTCTCCGTTGGTTCTCTTGACCCTCGCCTCGTTGGCGCTGCTGGGTCCCGTCAGCGGTGCTCCGACCTCTGTTTCGTCGTCAAACTTTCAACTGCAGAATGCCCTTGATGCCCAGAAGTTGAATGCGCAATTTGCAACCTTGGATGCGTCGTCCTCTTGCAATGGTATGTTTCAATCACGATTCTTCTGTGTTCCATAACTGACTCCGCATTGCAGAGGGCCAGCAAGCATGTGTTTCGTCCAAGTTTGCCCAGTGTGTTAGTGGCAAGTGGTCACTCACGTCCTGCTCTGGCAACACGACCTGCGTTGCCCTTCCTCTCGTCCAGAAGCAAGGTACTAGCATCGCCTGCGACCTCGAGTCTGATGCCATCGCCCGTATGCAGGCAGCCGGTGCCTCGGGTGGACTAACGGGTAGCGGCTCGAACTCAACTACGAACGCTTCCTCCATTGCCCTCCCCAGTGCATCTGCTCCAGCGACTTCTGTGCCGCTGAGCGCGAGCACCGCATTGTCTGCTACCCTCACCGACGTCTCTGTGTCTGCCGCATCCACTGGCATCTCCGCCTCCGCCCTTCCAACTGATGTATCAGCATCTGCAGTGCCTACTGATGCGTCCACGTCTGCTATCCCCACTGACGTTTCGGCTTCTGTTGTCCCGACCGACGTACCTGCATCCGCGCTGCCGACTGACGTCTCTGCGTCTGCTCTCCCCACTGATGTTTCCGCCTCCGCCCTCTCTACTGATGCGTCGTCACCTGCCCTCCCCACCGATGCCTCGGCGCCAGCTCTTCCCACCGATGCACCTACGTCCGCGTCAGCTGTTCCCCTTCAAAACAAACGCCAGATCGCATCCACTATCGACCTCAACTCGCGCATTGCCAGTGACAGTGCTGGTGCCAGCAGTTTGGTGGCGAGTGCATCTTCATCGTTGTTGGGCAGTTCGGCTGTTGCGACCGACTCCGCCGTTGCCTCATCCGCCGCCTCTGCCGCTTCGTCCATCATCACAGGTGCCGATGGATCAAAAACCATAGTCTCGACTGTCCTCGTCACCGTCACCGCCTCCGGTGGATCTTGCGCGTCTGGTGGGGGAGTGAACCCGAGCGCGTCCCCGACAGGCGTATCTGGCTTCCCGTCCGGTTTCCCGTCCAGTTTGCCGGGCTTGAGCAGCATACCCGGAAGCCTTACCGGTATTCCGTCGTCCCTTCCCACTGCTCAGTCTATCCCTGGCGTGTCTGCGCCCAGCGGGACGATTTCACTCCCTATTCCCACTGGCTCAGCATCTGACATACTGTCTTCCGTCTTCCCTCGTGCCTCCGACTCCGTATCTGCCTTCCAGACTGCCGGCGCTGGGGCTTCCCCTTCCGGCTCTGAGGTAATCTCTGCGGCTGGTGCCGCGGTGACGGCCCCAGTTAGCGGTGCGGACTCGGCTATCCTTCCGCCAAGTCATGCTACCAGTTCGGCGGCGGCGGCGCTGGTCAGCAGTGCGGATTCAGCCATCCTTCCACCAAGTCATGCTACCAGTTCGGCGGCGGCGCTGGTCAGCAGTGCGGATTCAGCCATCCTTCCGCCAAGTCATGCCACTAGCTCGGCGGTGGCGGCGGTGGTCAGCGGTGTGGAATCGGCCATCCTTCCGCCTAGTCACGCCAGTGGCTCTGCTGCCGCCGCGACGGCACAGATTACCAGTGTGGACTCTGCTATCCTCCCGCCAAGCCACTCCAAGAGCTCCGCTGCTGCAGACGTCGACAGTTCCTCTAGCTTTGTAGTGTCGTTCTCCACCGCCGTGTCGGCGTCGATCCCCACCGATACTGCCGAGATCGCCAGCCTCCTCACTGCAACGTTCTGAGCGGAGCACCGTGTGCTGGTTCATGCACTTGCTCCCAAAGCGAAACATGATTGACAAAGCAGAGCGCGCTCAGTCATGTATATACCTAGTTTTTCTACGTTATGTGTAAATGTTGTGTTCGGCGTACTTGTTGTCGTTCCTGCAGCCGGGCACGGTGCTATAGCGGCTATAGCTCTTAATAACCAATTGAGATGTTATAATCTATCTATGCATGAGTTTGCGCCTGGGGATTTCGAGGTGCTGTTTAGTGCTAAGTGATGGCATTGAAATGCTTTGTCAGGCAATATATGATATTGTACTTCCTCAACACCAGCCTTTATTATAGATTCGAAAAGAATTTTTAGGCCCCTGTTGCTACTACCATGGTATTTTGCAAACCTCTCCATGTTTGTCGCGCTCAGCGAGCGCTTAGGGACAATTACCTGTTTAGGAGGTCGTCCAAGAGCTTTGGCGATCGTCAACACTGAGCTTTGTGGATCTCTGCCTCATATCGCATTGCAGGACCTTGGCTGTTTCATAATCCCCTAATGTCATTGCTTGGAGGTTGCATATTTCTATCTTGAAAGCGGATATGAAGTTCGGCAACAGAGCAGGTGCTCGACACTCGATATGAACATTAAATATTCTCCTTTTCCCGGGCATCCTTGACCATTATCCAAATTAGACTTTCTAGGAGTTTCATTCCACTGGTAGTGCCTGCAGATGTGTTTTCATATGGACTTTTGGTGCTCATTCCTTGGGAACGAAGTGACGCTGCATTCCATTGTTCTTCTGCCGTTGTTGTTTGTACACGCTGCCAGCCACCATTGTTGCGCGGACAACACGAGGCTCTGGCCTCGCTTTGCACAGGCGTTTGCCTTTCCGGAAATTTTTGATCTGGAGGACAAGGGGGCGGCTGACCACAATCGATTTGCCTCGCTTGATCCTGCGTGCACAGTACAAAAGCTCGGGGGTGGGTCACCGTGACTTCCTCCACCTGTCCATCGACCTTTACGACTTTAGGCTCTTTTCTCATTCCTTCTTTCCTCGCTGTCCTTTCACTATCTTTCATTGCTCAGCATGTTGTACACGCTACCCTTGACGCTGCTTGCTGCTCTGCCTCTGGTCCCAGTATGGGCTGCGCCCTACTATTGCTCATTGAACAAACCGCAGTCAAGTCTCTCATCGGGAACGTCCGCGGGTGGTCAAGGGAAAGGTTCTTCCTCAGGTTCCGGCTCCGGCTCCGGCTCTGGTTCAGGCTCTGGCTCTAGCAGTGGTAGCGGGAGCAATCCAGATGATGGTGACATAGTCGCCATGAGCTGGTTTGCCGGCTGGGACAGCACTGCCAGCCCTCCTTACACCGCAGAGAATATCAGTTGGTCAAAATACACTGCTGTTACTTATGCCTTCGCGTGAGTGGTTCCCTTCACATCGTTGCTGCGAGCAGTGTTTTCAATCATGTACAGTACGACTACTCCGGATGTGAACACCGTTTCGCTCGCTGCCTCGGATGAGTCGCAGCTGCCTCAATTCGTTGAGCTTGCGCACCAGAATGTGAGGGCCATCTCGATAAATCTGGAGAGCAGGTACTGATCATAGCCACCACAGAATGTCAGAGCGGTGCTCACGATCGGCGGCTGGTCTGGATCACAATATTTCTCTACTGCCGTCGCTACCGAGAGCAATCGTACGGCATTTGCCAAAACCGTTCTCGATCTCGTTTCGCAGTATGCTCTTGATGGACTTGACTTCGAGTACGCATCGATTCCTCATTTACCTCCTTGCCTCTCAGGCTGACCTTCACGTAGTTGGGAGTATCCTGGCAAGCAGGGCATGGGCTGCAACACAGTCTCCTCGGACGACAGCGCGAACTTCCTCTCCTTCCTTCAAACGCTCCGCGCCGAGCCTGCTGGCAAGAACATCACGCTTTCTGCTGCAGTCGGCCTCACGCCCTTTATGGGTAGCAACGGCTCGCCCATGGGCAACGTCTCCGCCTTTGCGTCCGTACTCGACTACATCGAGATCATGAACTACGACGTCTGGGGCACTTGGTCTTCCGGCGTAGGCCCAAATGCGCCGCTAAACGACACATGTGCACCGAGTGCGGATCAGCAAGGCTCCGCTGTGAGCGCCGTAAAGGCGTGGACTGCCGCGGGCTTCCCCGCGAACCAGCTCGTGCTCGGCGTCGCGTCGTACGGACACAGCTTCTCCGTGCCGCAGAACAGCGCATTCGCAGCGGGTGGCACGAGCGCGCTCGCGGCGTACCCGCAGTTCGACAAGTCGACGCAGCCGCAGGGCGACAGCTGGGACACGTATTCGTCCGGGGGCACCGGTGAATGCGGACAGCAGTCTGGCGGCGGGTACTCCGGCATCTTCGACTTCTGGGGGCTTGTCCAGAAGGGCTTCCTCAATGACGACGGCACCGCGGCGGACGGCATCGGTTACAGGTACGACAACTGCAGCCAGACGGTGAGTGTGTCTGCTATGTGCAGATATAGGCATGGGCGAATTAATGGGCGTTGCTTGTGCAGCCGTATGTGTATGACCCCAAGACACAAGTAATGGTGTCTTATGACAATGCCCAATCCTTCAGTGCGTTACATACTCATTGGCTATCTCGCAATATCTCTAATATCTTGTTCTAGCTGCGAAGGGCAAGTACATAAATGAGGCCGGCCTGAGAGGCTTCGCGATGTGGGAGACTGGTGGGGACTACAATGACATGCTGCTGGATGCTATCACGAATGGCATCGGGGTCGAAGAGGTCAGTAGCTGTTGACAATGTTTCATCTACGCCCTCATTGTACGTCACACGCTGTGACATTAGCCGTGCTTATTGTTGTATCCTTATCTGTGCTTGATGCATGGCTAATCATGTTATATTATTGTTATTATAGAAAACCGCCCGCCGCTGAGAAGGAGTGACGACCTGACTGTATCGGTATCAAATTATATTATTGGATGTACATCATGGGCTGTATTCAAATGAAGTATCAATACACGAGGTTACCCTAGAGCTGCTTGATCAGTCCCCTCATTTCCGAATTCCTGAACAGTACTTGATCGGGCCAACGCCCCTTGGCCAGCTCGACTGCGAAGCGTGCCAGATCATCTATGGGCGAGACAAGGGAAGGCGTGAGTGTAGAGAGGACAGGAGACATGACACAATCGGCAACGTTTGCACTTGTAGAGCGCTGGTTTTTTCGGTCTTCAGGGTATTTCTTGGATGGAAAGAAGTAAGCAGCGCGATAAATGTGCGCCTTCACATTATGTGCGGTATTACAGAATTCCGTGAGGTCGTTTTCCGCCCGGCCCTGTTATGATAGAGGACGGAGGTAATCGTGAGACGATAGAAGCGAGCCTGCATGCCTGGGGAGCATACCTTGACGCGTGCCCACATTTGGCTCGATTTCCCCGTCGTATCAGTCCCCTCTCCGCTGATGAGCACGAATCGGAAGGGGCTTTCCTCCGTCCGTCCCTCGCCCACGCCTCCCTCATTAAATGCGCGAATAGCAGCCATGACATAGCCGTGCGTGAGCTCCGTGTACTCCTTCTCGTTCATCCCAACAGAGCTTCGGCCGAGCGCCCAGATGCACGCGTCGTGCGCCGCGAGGCGGCGTGCGAGGTCTGGCGGATAGGTGAGGAAGTCGCTGTGGAGAACGACCTCGGTCTTCGCGGCGGCATCTGCAGGTAAGACCGCCCAAGAGGGGATCGGTCGCCGGGTGAGCACGGTTATGTGGGTGATGGTGCGGTCCGCGAGTGCAGCGCGATATATTGCAAGCCCAGCTAGAAAGCGGAATATGAGAACGAAACATGAATGTAAGTATGGAACACATTGTCAAGCCAGTCGGACATACCTACGCCGGTCACACCGGTCAGGAGAACTTTCATGTCTGGCTGAAGATGATGTCGACAGGTCAACTCAAGGAGGCCGTTCAGTACCTGGTTAACGTCTGCGACTCTTATATTCAACAGCGCTCCCTGCAAGTCGTACAAGCGCCGACAAGGGCGCCGTACGGGTCTAGCAAGATACCGAGACCATCCTGCCTATGTGCACACGAGTAAGTCGTGTAGTACGCGTCGCCGCGGCAGCACACAAGTTCTTACTCACTCAACACTGTATGCCGCCTGGGACACGTCAAAAGGTGTGTCCCGGCACGTTCTCTACCATACTGGGTATGGATTTCGCCGCCTCGTCGTCGGTATCGGCGATACACCTACCGAACAAGATTGGTGCACGCGCCTTCCAATACAAGCAAAGGACCTCTTGGTGCTCTCAAATTCTTAGGCTGAAAATGGTTCCGGTACTGGCAGATATCTCAATTTGTCGTGCATGATGAATGCGCCTCAGGTCTTCGCGCCGGAATATTTCAATCTTGCTCTTCATGTATGAGCCGCGGTTAGAACATGTTCACTTGCAGTGTGCACTTACGGTTTCACTTCGTCCATCGTTGCTACTTGTAAGCGCTGAACCTGTCGCTTTCAGTGAAGATTGCCTGGAAGATTGCCGTCTCATATGCGGGGGAGAAAGGTGGATTGCTTTGCTGCGATATTTGAACTTCCCAGCCCGCCGCATATCCAAACGGTCTGGTTTTGGTAGATCAACGCTATGAACACGTCAAGTAATTCTATCCTCAATGGCGACTTTTTGAACGGGTGAGTTGCATCAGCATCAGGAAAACGTCGCCTTCTGGCCGTCTGGAACATATGAAGTCGTCTTGTTAGCAAACTTGCGTGACCAGTTCATACACGTCCCACTCTTGACTTGTTTGACCTGTATGCGTTCTGATCTCATATATGTTACCAGATTTCCCGAAAGTGCGTTGGCTAATATTTCCAGATAACAGCCGTCTGGTTTCATGAGGTCCACTTCTGGACCAGATACGTTTCAGGCCACTTCAGACGTTGTGACTTTTTTTAATGTCTAAATATCCTGAACTTGTGATCTGAATGGGGCGTCATACCTGAATACGCCGGTATTATATCTTCAAGTCCGTCCTGCGCATTTTTGTGATTGCTGAGTGCCACCCTTTTTGAATAGGCAACCTATATGCTCGAGATGCTTTTG
This sequence comes from Taiwanofungus camphoratus, assembly GCA_003999685.1. Lineage (NCBI taxonomy): Eukaryota > Fungi > Basidiomycota > Agaricomycetes > Polyporales > Taiwanofungaceae > Taiwanofungus > Taiwanofungus camphoratus. The sequence goes on from CP021229.1 coordinate 1,221,366, forward strand.
TCTCAGAGAGAACGGTAACTTCCCCTATACAACGGTGTTTCATCGCAGCTGTATAATAGAATGCTCTCTGCTGAACCACTTGTGGCGCGTAGGCAGCCGTAACAGGTCTTGTTATGGCAGCGAGTCTCCATGCAAGCTCTCATGATCCTGCGTATTTCAAACTAAGGACAAAAGGCTCCTGACACCTGGCGTTCCTGCTTTGCTTGTGGTATAACAACTATCATCTTTTGAGTCCCACCATCATTTTATCCAGTAACTATTCTCCACCAATTCTTGCAAGATACAATCCACAACCTCTCTTTCCTTGTCGCCGCTGCACACTCTTTTACCAGGCTGTTCGGCATAATGCCTAGGAACTCCCCAATATTCGTAGCTTTTTTGCTTCTGCTGTCAGCATGGGCCGAGCCCTACCGTGAGTTGTTGAACAGGCCACTGCTGGGCGTCTTGTCACAAGGTTGTCTTGATAACTCGGGAGGTGACGCTGCTTCCTCCAGTTCTGGCGGTAACAGCGACACGGATGCTAACAATTCCACTATTGCAATGAGTTGGTATGCCGGCTGGGATGGCCCCGAACCGAATTCGCCATACACTGTGGAAGATATTCTCAACAGTACTTGGGCGAAGTACGATATCCTGTCATATGCCTTTGCGTGAGTAGTAGCATGTCTCATATTCTTCAATTCTGGAGCACGCTCACAATCACGTAGAACGACTACTTCGGATGTGAACACGCTGCTTCTCACCGATAGCGATAAATCACAATTACCGCGATTCGTCGAACTTGCGCGAAAAAATGTGAGCCTGATCTTGAGGAACTTAGGGAGCACCTCTTGACAGTGATCATCATAGAATGTCAGGGCGATGGTTACGGTTGGTGGGTGGGGAGGATCACAGTACTTCTCTACTGCTGTCGCCACAGCGAGTAATCGCACTGCATTCGTAAAGACAGTTCTTGGCCTTGTTTCACAGTATGGTCTCGGTGGGGTCGACTTTGAGTACGCCTACGTCCTTCATATGGGCGCATGTTCAGCACAGGCTGATTTGCTTTCAGTTGGGAATACCCTGGCAGGCAGGGAATGGGCTGCAACACTGAGTCCCCCGACGACAGCGCAAATTTCCTCTCCTTCCTACAAGCACTGCGCGCCGATCCTGCGGGACACAACATCACAGTTTCCGCCGCAGTTGGCCTTACGCCCTTCGCAGGCATGAGCGATGTCTCCGCCTTCGCGTCCGTGCTCGACTACATTGAGATAATGGACTACGACGTGTGGGGCTCTTGGTCGAAGTACGTGGGCCCGAACGCGCCACTCAATGACAGCTGTGCGCAGAGCCGGTACCAGATGGGTTCTGCTGTGAGCGCAGTGAAGGCGTGGACCGCCGCGGGCTTCCCTGCGAATCAAATCGTCCTCGGCGTTGCATCCTATGGGCACGGCTTCTTCGTGTCGCCAAATGATGCGTTTGCACCTGGCAGCACGACCCAGCTCGTTGCGTACCCGCCACTGCAAAACACGACAGCGCTACAGGGAGACAGCTGGGACACGTACTCGCCGTCGGCTGCGATCAGTGTGGAGACTATACCGACGGTGGTTACTCGGGCTTGTTCAACTTCTGGGGACTTATTCAGAAAGGATTTCTCATGGGAAACGGTACTGTCGCGTCTGGCATCGCGTATAGATATGACAACTGCACTCAGACGGTCAGTGCGATAGCGTATGACTTGTGGGGCAGCTGACCCAAAAAATTTGTGCAGCCATACGTATATGATCCCAAGACGCAAGTGATGGTTTCCTATGATAATGCGCAGTCTTACGGCTTGTTCCAAGCCTAGTATATGATCATGAACTATGCCCCTGATACCTCTTCGCAGCTGCGAAAGGCCAATTCATCAAAGAGGCCCACTTGAGAGGCTTCGCTATGTGGGAGACTGGTGGAGATTACAGGAACGTCCTGCTTGATGCTATTACTCAGTATGTTTGAATGTAGATGAGTATTTGTAGACACAGTGTACCCGCCTTAAGTTTCATAACATACCTAGCGTCATATGGGTATCGTCTACAATAAGCGGTTACTCAGGTACAAATTGACACAATTGCTTGTTCTAATAGCATCATCGTATGGTGTCACTTTGCAATGTAATAGAGCTCGGCATTGGGAACAAAATCTGCCAGGCTGAGTGTCATCCAGAAGTCACGTGACTGTGATCCTGCTCAGATCGTTATCTGGAGTAAGCGCCGAGAGTGTCTGTGGCTGCTCATCTAAATTGTTCGTTCATAAGCCTGCGAATGCTACGACTTGAGTCGATACTTAAGATCGACGAGGCCTTAAAACCATTCTAGATTTGATTTGGAGATTATGCTCTTGGGTCCCGAGAACACGACATATTCAATGCCAGTAATGCGCACCTGGTTACTAGCACTGACAGCATACGACAGTGCCACCTGCCGATGCATTTTCTGCTTAGGTCGCTTATGCGCGTTACGTCCTGTACGTGTTCGCTGTTGTTGACGGGCCAATTGTCAAAACAGTATGTCTCAGTAACCATTTACTAGTATTGAGGCGTCAGATATTTCGACTCCAATTTCGTATCTCGATGATTCCATGCATGTGGCAAGTTTCATATGAAATTCCTCTCGCATGGAAATCCTCAGCTTTTTGTTTGAAGACTGACTCCAGAGGTGATGCATGGAAACCCGCGAAAGACCGAGGTTTTCGCCCAAAGGCTTGTGGCCCACTGCTCATAGTTTCAGAGCTCTTATTTGTTGAAGCAGTATGAAAGGCACCTGGCGTAAGCTCCCGAGTCTTGTTGCTCCATAACAAGAAATCTTTACAACCCACCTTCCCGGTTTGATCAGTGTTCCCAGTACAAAAGGAGTCAACTTACGCAGTTGAACCATCTATCAACTATTATTCATCTGGTTTGCATCAACCCGCAAGATACCAATCCTTACTCCGCTCACCTTGTATGGTTGTTCAACTATTAGCATGCTGCGCAAGGTCTACCCCGTCTCCTTCATATTGCTGCTGTTACTTCAAGTGTGGGCTCAACCCTACCATTATTTACGGGATGAATCACAGCCAAGCATCTTGTCCGCTATACCGCTTAATATTGCAGTCGACGACCATGTTTCGGATTATCCCACCAACAACATCAGAAGTACCACGGGCATTGCAATGGGTCGGCTAGTCGGTAGAGACAGTTTGGAAGAATACCGGCCCATTACCGTCAGAAACATCTCAAACAGTACTTGGTCGAAATATGACCTTGTATCATATGCGTATGGGTAAGCAATATTCTGCAGGTTGTAGGCGGCGTATTCTCAGCGATGCACAGCGAGACTATGCTCAACGGTACTGTGTCTTTCTCTAACTCCAATGAAAATCAGTTGGAAACATTTGTTCAGCTTGCCCATGCCAACGTGAGTCTTATATTGTGATTCCTCCAAAAAAGACACTGATCGTAGCCAATGCAGGACATCAAAGCTATGGTTACAATCGGCGGTCCGAATGGCTCGGAATACTTCTCTACAGCCATTGCCAACAAGAACAATCGTACTACGCTTGTCAACACCCTTGTCAAACAATATAATCTCGATGGACTTGACTTCGAGTAAGCCTCCGCATTATGTTTCCTCTCGCTTTGGATACAAGCTGACTTCGAACCAGCTTGGGATATTTTGGCAAGCAGAATACGACCTACAACGCAGCTTCTCGAAACGACAGTGCAAATTTTCTCCTCGTCCTGCAAAACCTCCACGACGCCAACGGAAATCTTATACTTTCTGCTGCTGTCGGCCTCACACCGTTCCTGGACGATACTGGCCTTCCGAAGAACAATGTGTCCGATTTTGCGCAGGTCCTCGATTACATCGAGATCAAGAATTATGACATTTGGGATCCCGAATCGGGCTATGTAGGCCCGAATGCACCGCTGAATGATTTCTGCATGCCAGATCAATTTCAGAACGGATCAGCGGCAACCGCAGTGACTGCATGGACTCAGGCTTATTTCCCTTCGGACAGAATCTTGCTCGGAATTGCGTCGTACGGACACAGCTACAACGTATCGAATAAAGCTGCTTTGGAGTCCGGAAGCACCGACACGCTTGTGGCGTATCCACCAATCAGCAATGGGACCACACCACAGGGAGATAGCTGGGACTTGCCCTCGCCCGCGGATTAGTGTGGCAACGATACAGGCGGATATACAGGAATTATCCACTTCTGGGGGCTCGTCGAGCAAGGATTCCTAGCGGAAAATGGGACTGCTCTCAATACAACCACCGGGGTGATCAAGTATAGCTACTCCGACTGCACCAAGACGGTGAGTCAGTATGCGTGCAGCATATGTGAGAGAGCACTCACCATAGTACGCTCGCAGCCATATATATATAACATGACCTCGCAGGTGATGGTCTCATATGACGATGTCTGGTCTGTCTGTAAGTCGTTTTTCCAGTCGCCGTCGTAAGCTAATACAGAGCGCAACCCTTGTTGTTCACAGCCGCAAAGGGTCGATTCATCAAGCAAGAAAGCCTTGGAGGCTTCGCCATGTCGGATATCAATGGAGACTACAACGATCTTCTGGTCGATAATCTTAGAAGCAACATGGGGATTTGAGCTCGAGTAGTTAGGCATGACGCTAACACTTGTACGCATTATCCTGTACTATAGATCATCTTATGATACTGGACCTCTTTTGCGTTGGGCGTGGCGTGGATTGAATTGTGGCATAAGTATTATCGATGCAGCATCGGTACTGGAAATTTGAAGGGCTTCTTGGGCCTCGGTGGATTGCATCCAGTCCAGGTCATGTTTCCTTTCCTTTTTACTTGCGCAGAACGACATCCACGACCTGTCTCTGAAACACGTATAGGCTTTGCATTCGCTTCAAGGTGTGACAATTAAGCTTGGACTAGCAGCGCCAGACGGTATGATACTTGAGTAAATGTTTAAATGTCGCTTTCCAGCCTGTTGCGGCCGCAGGCAAAGAGAGCGGCGACCCCGACGAGGAGCGCACACTTGTTGGGTTAGCCGAGCAAGAAAAGCTGGGATTTGCAAACTGCTTAGAAACTCTTGAAGTCTCAAGCCGTCTGTCGCCTCCGATCTTGGGCTTCGGCTCCAGCTCCTAGTCACTACCAACATGAACGACTTCCGTTAGGATTGCGAAAGTCTATGCGTATAATCTGCTCAGGCTATCTACAGCGACGTGTCGCGCATGGCTGTGAAGCATCCGATGTCGTTTATTCCATCCATCTGGACATCTTGCATTTTCTACGAGTTCAGTCTTCCGATTCTTGGCCTGTTCGACGTGCCTTGGCCGCATTTACGTGTAATTGACAGTATTAGTGCCGGCTTCAATGAAAATATCACCCAATCATCCTTCGTAAGTTGATTTGGTCATCTTGGCAAATTTGGCGTAGTTGTTACAAGGCGGCCCTGAGACTAAACTACTGGAACTGTTGGTCAAATGTTCTACAGTGAACCTGATACGCATTCAGGCTGTGAAAAACGGCGGTCGAGATCAAGGGGAGGAAGAGAACGAGTCGGACCTTCAAGGCGAGGGTTGTTCGAATTGTTGTAACATCGAGGCTCTTGCGGACATTGTCGGGCAGGGCTATTCGAAACATATCATATGGAAACCTGATACTGTACGTAAGTACATATTTCTTTTTCGGAAGCTCTGCCTGATGCATCCATGCAGGAAATTGAACAAAAAGTAATATATTCGGATTCGTTGAGTCTCAGGAAGACATCGGCTACCCAACGTACGCTAACCCGACCTCAGTCATTGCGTATTATATGCTGCATATAGGTGCGAACGGACCGCGCCTGAACTAGTCTCTATACATGGGACTTCCCTGAATGGTTGAATCTCCCATGCCGTACACTTTTGACAGTTGTGGTATGATCGCCCGCCCATAGGTCGCCATAACGGGCGATGGCAGAGAGCCAACAGAGGCGCTTAAGAATTCCATGCTGGCGCTCTTTCTACGCTGCTATATAGACCTCAAGGGGTTTATCGCGCACTGGACAACCGTCGCTCTATCCATTTGCCTCCGAATTTGCCCAGTTCATCGAGGCTCACAAAGTACAGGCCATCGGTCCAGATGTCATCACCATCATCTTCTGTGCTGAACGGCAGCAGTGACGGCCAAGGCCTGTTATATGCAAGAAAAGTGACAGTCGAGTTGAATGGTTACTACAAACTGGCAGAGGCAGCGTACGAGGATCTACAGGTCTATAAGGTATCTTTCTCTATGAACTTAGCAATTCCTAAGTCGATGGTCTCGACCTATTATGATAGGGATGCCTTCGGCCACTCCTTCTACTTTACGGAGATTACGCGCGTCGCTGCCAAGATATATATTTGAGGCGTCAAGCTGTTTCAATTGGCCAGAGAAACATGGTAGCCGATTTCACAGACATCCTGGCGTAAATATAATTTTCATTATCTCGCATTGTCCTCGCATTTTTAACGTGATCTTTAAACTGATCAGTTGGTGTCGAGAGTTGCATGACTATATCCAAGAGTGGTCAGTCTGGGATATTATGGCAGCGCTTTTGAGGTGGAGAGATGTGAAACAAGCTGTGGAACGACTGTATCGCACCCTTCCTATTGAAATTCGAACTTTGGTTTGTATTGTCCCCACTTTGTTCATCCTAGGTGGGTGATACTCATCTAAATGAACACAGGATGATAATGCAACCCTCCCGCCTGACCCATTCACATTATATCCCGATAACGGGATACTCGATGGGATCGAGACAATTCTCTCCAAGGAACGGATCAATACAGTATTGGCCCTGACGGGCCCTGACGCGGAGGACCTCATCCACCTGCTTGATCAGGTCTGATATTTTGCCAATCATGAACCTGAGAGAAATGCTAAGTACGATGCAGGCCTTGGATCATTTGACAGTGAACGGCCGCCCGTACATGAGAGTGTTGAGCACCCTGAGGAAATTATGCTCAAGAACCGGTCTCCTGCCGTCATCGACGATTCTACCCCGAAGCGACCTGCAAAAGGAAGGTGAACATCCAGAAGCTTACGGCGGATTTGCGGATGTGTGGCGTGGACGGTACAGAGATAAAGAAGTGGCTCTGAAGGTCTTTCGGTTGTCTCCACGGGACGAACCTTCTAGGATTTACAAAGTGAGTGTCTTAATCCTGCTTTCTTGGTGAACCTTATATCAGGCTACAGACGTTTTGCAAAGAAGCTATCCTCTGGAAACGGCTATCGCATCCGCACATTACACCGTTCTTGGGCATCAATACGGAGCTGTTTCCTTTGTGTATCATCAGTGAATGGATGGTCAATGGTAACATTATGGCGTATCTCAAAAATGCACCGCAAGCGAATCGGCTAGAACTTGTTAGTATACGCTATCGACTGCCAGACAAGACTACTGAACAGGAATCGTATTAGCTTGTCGATGTTGCTACCGGACTCGAGTATTTACACGACAGACGAGTGCTGCATGGCGACTTGAAAGGTGTAAGCACAGTATTCTGTCTATAGCTTGTGATACACGCTGAAGTGCTCGCTTTCTTTAAGGCAAACATACTCATCAACAGTGAACACCGTGCATGCTTATGTGACTTTGGTCTAACAAGCGTGATCAGTGATCCAGATATAGTGAGTCTAATCTTCACAACTTCTAACAAAGACGGATCTACTCGGTGGGCGGCTCCGGAAGTCTTGAATTCTGAACATCCACGAGGCTCCCGAGAAAGTGATGTCTACTCACTAGCAATGGTCATGTGGGAGGTTCGTGTAATTTGGGGATTTCTTTCTCTTATCTGTCATATCGATGAGCTTCAAAAAGTGCAGGTTTTTGCTGGTCGTGTCCCTTTTCACGAGTGTCCAAATGAGGGCCAAGTCATACACAAGATCCTTCATGGCCGGCGGCCGGAACGCCCTGAAGAAGCTTCGGGTCTTGGACTTTACGATGACGTTTGGGACCTCATGGTTACTTCTTGGCACGAAGAACCACGAAGGCGCCCAAATGCAGCAGTCATCCTTCGCCGTCTTCAGCGTATAGTATCGCCAGATTCCGCCTCGATATCGGAGTCATCCATAGGGAGTAACTTCCGCGACCGACGGCCTGATTCAGCAGACCTCCGTGACTCAGTACTGATAATCGAGTCTCCTGAGCAGCAAGATAGCTTCTATGATGATACCTTCCAGCAGAGGCTTACAAATGAAGCATCTACAGAGCCATCAAGTCAACCTTTGGCTGTGCTCCACGGATCGGGGAGATCGACAACCAAGGTGGGGAAGAGATTCAGCCCTCAGGGTCTGTCGGACTTGCTCTGGAAACGGTCGCGATCAGGAATAAGCAGGCCCTATGATCCCGTTCATTTGACTCATGTTGGATTCAATAGCGGAACGGGCGAGTTCACGGGTCTTCCGAAAGAGTGGCTACATCTACTACAGCATAGTGGAATCTCAAAAAGCGATCAGGAGAAGAATCCGCAGGCGGTGATAGAGATTGTCAAATTTTATCAAGACAATGGCGGCGATGCGTCTATCAGGGAGAAGACTGATATCATGTCTCTTCCACCGCCTAGTACCCTTACTCAGTCTGACTCTGACCAGGGGTACATCTATAAGAGGATCCAGGATGCCGTGAGTGGAACATACTGGCGTTGCGTTCCGATATTGATACATTCGTTAGCCCCCTCCTCCCCCTCCCAAAGACCAAATGCCTCAGCGCTCATCGCGAGCTCGCAGCTCACAGCGTTCGGCTACATTATCCCCGTCTTTTGTTCACCCCCTTCAGCGCTCGAACTCGGACCGTCAACCAAGGTCTGAGATAAAAAAGGGAGAGCAACGCCCGCGCGCACTTACTCCGATGGGCAATGGCTATGCGCCACCGTTGTTGAACACGGTCCCACCACAACCAACATCAGCTCTGCGTGCATCCGGGCTGATGAGGCCGTTGCCCAGCTCTGAGCATGATGTTGAGTTTGGTGCTCTGGCAGCGAAGCGGACCAACTTTCCTGTTCAGAGCTTACAGCAGGTCGGGCATAGGGTGACCGCATCAGTGGATCAAGATAAGGATTGGAGGTCGTATGTTGTTGAGCGGCTACGACCATTTTGTACCAACGCAGACCCAACAAGGCGGTATCACAGCTTGGTCAAAATTAGATCAGAGTGAGTATGCTCTGGCCTCGATTTCTTGCCCTTTTTTGATCATATATCGTTCAGTGGTTCCACGGGCCTCTATATTGCAGAACAGATGGGGACAGACCTGGCAGTCACAATCAAGCAAGTGGATTTGTTCAACAGACGGCAGGATCGGTTGACCGACCTCATTGATGAGATCGCTATCATGCGAACGTGCTCTCGACATCCCAATATCGTATGGTACATCGAATCATTTTTACATTTGAACAAACTGTGGATCGTCATGGAACACATGCAAGGAGGAACACTCTCCGGCCTCCTTGTTTCGAACGAGTTGTCCGAGGGCCAAAGTGCTGCGATATCGAGAGAGATTACTCGGGGACTTAACCATCTTCATCGGCATGATATCGTTCATCGTAACATCAAGAGTGAAAATATTTGGTTGAGCGTCAATGGTAATGTCAAATTGAGTCAGTGCATTTCCTGACTGTATGTTATTCTGCGCCGAGTTTTGACATGGCAATTCAAGATGACTTCGCGCACTGTGCGCGGTTATCGGACGTTCACTCGACCCGAACGACGCTGGTAGGCACGCCGTACTGGATGGCACCAGAGGTTGTCAAGCGAAGAGGGTACGGTCCGAAGGTAGATATCTGGAGTCTGGGGATCATAGCATTTGGTGAGTAAAACTATATTCTGAGGTTGCATCTACGCACTTCATTCACGTGCGCAGAGATGCATGAAGGCGAGCCGCCGTACCGGCGCGAACACCCACTGAAGGCTCTCTATCTTATCGCGACCAATACAGCACCGACCGTCGCGAATCCAAAAGCTCTGTCACTAGTGTTCAAGGATTACCTGGCCCAGACATTGGAGGTTAATCCAGATAAACGGCCTACAGCGTCAGAGTTACTAAAAGTAAGCCCTCGATTACGGTGGTGCCCGAATAGTCGTATCTTACCGTCCTCCTGTCACAGCACTCCTTTTTCACACTCTCTGAGCCCCTTGCAATGCTCAAGCCGTTGATAAAAGCCGCCGGGAATAATGCCAAATCATAGTCAGAGAGCCTGTTTCCTTTCGTTCACAGATCCCATTGTATACTTATCACACAGTTCTATATTATCAGCTTTGCTCGGCAAGCCAAAATTTGAGCTGCCAGTGTTCGGATTGTTTTATAGCCAATACATACTAAATCACATGCACTCCAAGAATGTTGCAGCATGTCGCAATGCACAGCTCGAGGCCGGTTCAGAAAGAACTTTCTAGCAGGCGAAAAGACGATGAGAAGCTGATGGAATCTTTGCATCGTCCCCCAGCAAATTGACATCCCATGAATATGTCCATCTACGGTCTATAAGTACCATGGATTACCGTGTCGTATTCTCGTTGCATCGACCACAATTGAAGTAGGTCTCATCAAGAGGAGCGGCATCTGCTGAGCGGAACTCGGGATGCCCCCGCACATCGCGAGATTGTGACTTGACAGCACTGTTCTTCGGGCTCGACCAGCCAAGCAGTTCCACATTTTAAGATTTTGTGCAATATTTCTATCTGTATACTGTGCATCGCAGAGATGCTCGTCCTATGCTCAGAGTGAGAGTAATATGGAGCATCCTTGTGAGCGATATAAAATGAGAGCGCCTTCTGCAAGAGGACAGGTCGATCCAGTGATGTACGGTCAGTGCCCAAGGTCATAGGTCACGGTCACTGACCCTACGACTGTCAGTGACTTTCCACTGACCCTGGTAGGGTCATGACCCCGAAGGTAACGCCGGGGTCTTGTCTAGAGTGGTGACAGAGGGCACCCTTCCTTATCGGTAGCGCAGACAGAGGTCACAGAGCAATCATGGCAGACCAAGTTTGTATGATCACTGACACCCTATCGCAAATGGTAGATGACGATCTTGACCTTGATGCTGCATGATTTCCGTCAAGCATCTCAATTGAACTCAAATCTCTCTTTGACTTTACCAGGACCACTTGGGTGGAAAGATACGAGAGGGGTGCACACTATATCCTAGATGAAGAGCTTAAATTTTATGAACTAATTAAATTAGATGTTGACGGCGAGGAGGAAGCAGTAGTATTAATGAGACGGCAGATACAATCCTTAGTACTTAATTGTATTTCTCTCGCGGGGCACGTTGAATGTTAGCTGCGACGACTTTATTATCTCAGCAACGGGCCGCAGTCGGGCCGCTCTATGCCAGGACCGTGGGTAAGGTCACAGTCAGTAAGGTCAGATCAGGGTCAGGGTCACTGACTTGTGGAAAGTCACTGACTAGTCACTGACCCGCACATCACTGGGTCGATCACCCGCAGCATCCCTCACCTTCGTGGTTTCCCAATAACTCTGACCACGCTACTGATACCTGGTACGGACCTGCATATAGCTCCAAGCTGGATATTGTTGCAGGCCGTACTATGCCCTATGTTTTTCCATGAAGTCCGTGGGGTCTCATTGTGACCACGCAAACACGTGTTCACGTGACCGTGTTGGTTTGTTGATTGACGCGACGCGCTTTATCGGCTAGCAGCCGAATCCCAGCTCTCAAAAGCCTGCACCTTTCTCCATTAACCACTCCCTCCTCTCATTGCTGGTGTCTTTTTACGTTTTATACTCTCCTCTGCTCTACAAGTTTGTTGTCGGCATTTGCTGCGAAGAGAGTTGTTGTTGCGCACCTGCCATCTCACGTATCTGTCTAAGTCGGCACATCACCTTGGAAATTTGAACTGCTCGTTATGTCAAAACGCCCGAGAGACCTATGTGACACTCCCGGATCGTCCACGCCACCCCAGCCACCCTCCAAACGTGCTCACATTGACCCTGGCACTAGCAGTCCGCGAAAGCCACGTATTTTTGGCTCCTCGCCCTACAGCTCGTCTTTGTCCACACCGCATACGAAATACTCTTTTATCAGCACGCCCTACTCAGTACCCTCGGACTCGCCTACGAACCCATTCGGTCTCAAGCGCGCCCTTGTAGCGCTCACTCTTCCCCGTGCACTCGGCTTTTCCAAGCATCTTGCGTTACGCTTCCAGCTAGTCATCGGAGAGGACAGCAAACGGAGAAAAGGCAAGGGAAAAGAGACAGACCCCGACCTCGAGCGCGAGGACGTGTTTCGAATCGTGCAGGTCCCAACCAACTACACGTTTCGGCACTTACACAAGCTGATCCTCTTCCTGTTCGCGGCGGATGCGCGCTGGCCACGGGCGACCAAGAATGCCGGCACTACGAGCCACAGACGCAGTGCAAGGCTAACACAACAGAAGTCAGCTTCTGCAGACGCGTCGCGCAAGAGAAGATCTGCAAGGGTGGATGGCACCGACGACACATTGAAGGGCAAGTCCGCACTACAAACTAAGAAGCTTGCATCCGACGTACACAGCTGGGATGTTCCCGTGGACTGGGCGGGCCACGTATTCGATGTGCGCGAGGGCGTGAAGCTGTACAGCGCGGCGTACAAGCGGGGTGTGATCAAGACAGCTGAGGGGCGCATGCGTGTGCGGCTGTCGAGCGTGCGTGACCGCAAGCTCTTCCCGGATCTGTATGGCGCAGACGATGACGTATTCGCTGCAAGTGGGAGCAGCAAGCCTCAAGAAACCGAGCTGGAGGAGGTGGAGGAGGAGGAGGCGGGGTGGCTGTGGGAGGCGGAGGACGACTTCACTGTGGGACATGTGTGGCCGGACGGGCCAGACCTAACAAAGGGAGTCATCTATGTACGTGCCTCTGCTTGTCTCATCTTGCTATCTCGTGAGTCTAACACTCATTTGGCCACGGACAGCATCATCTTCCTGACATCGCTGTGCACGTCACGATCAACACAGCCCGCGTACCCCCGCGCAAGGGCGTGGGGAACAAGCCGTTCGTGTTCCGCTCGCGGGGCAGCGCACGCGGGGCCATACGCATCATGCACCTCGCTCCGCCGCACAACCGTCATGCGGTAGCGTGTGCTGGTCTCGGTGAGGCCGACGATGAGCGCGAAAGCGCGGAAGACGATGACGCCGCCCGCGTAGCAAGGTGGAACGGGCGCGACGCGTTCGTGCGGTTTTTGGCGCGCGAGGCGGAGCGTGAGCGAAGGTTGCAGCGCCCGCCCACCTCATCGCCCTCTACTACAGCTCCGACCGAGCCGCTGTCAAGCTCCCCCGTCCGCCCCGCGCGTGCGCGCGCAGCGCGGGACTCCTCCCTGCCTCCATCCTCTCCGATCCGCGACTCTTCCAGCCCCTCGCGGCCCCCGTCGGCGCTCTCCTTCTCCGAGTACACGCTCTCGTTGCCGACGGAGACCCCCGCGCCGAAACACCCTGCGCATGCACGGCGCGTGGCGCATGCGACGCGCCGCCTCGAGCGGCTCACACGAAGCGGCCTCGCGGAGATGAGCGACAGCGAGGAGGAGGTCGACGAGCTTCAGGGGGACGAGTTATTCGCCGAAGATGCGGAGGAGGGCTCGGAGGCGGGTGGGGCGGGTGAGGTAGATGAACTCGACAGCGATGGAGAGGAGAGATGGTCGTGGAAAGCAGCAAAGGCAGGCAGTGAGCACTGGGTGGGGGATGGAGATGAGAGTGACTGGGACCCGTTTGGGGAAGCGGAAATATGAGTATGGGATCTGGCCTTGAGTGGGAATTTGTGATGCTCTGTTGCTTTGACATCGTGCGTTGGATGGTTATGGGAAACATTCTGGTATTGTACCATATGTAAGATATTTGTTTGTCTATACTTCATAGCGTTTTGGGTGAACTACATCGTGTATTATGATTGACTAGTATGATATTCTCCAACAGAGTATATGAAATGTCTGCTATGTCTCGGAGGTAATGATCAGCCTGTTTCTTCGACATTGCAACGAATTTAAAGGTGAGTGAAAGGTACGGATACAGGTGGCAACTGAGTATTGGAAAATGGCACAAAGCAAATAGCAATGATTATTAACAGCCTGAGTGGGGGTCGACGACAGAGCTCAAATCTGTCGGTATAAGGTGCAACATTTTGAAGTCCTACAAGGATCAAATCATCCAATTTGATGAAACGGCTGCCAACTTGCCATTTGGCGTCTGCAGCCACATCCATAGGACAGTCTTCCATCTCCTGTCGAATATAGTCAGGACATCATAATAACGCTGCACCCTTGATAGTATACTGGATGAATGAACTGACATCGATAAACTGTTGTATGACTTTTGCGACATCTTTGGCCAGTTTAGAGCGCGCGATAGGGCTCGGAGAGATACGAGAGTCCTGTGTGGATACCTGTTTTTCCCAAGGCGGATATCCAGGCCACTACAGAGTCACACATCAGACTGCTGTTCGACGACAAAATACTGAAAATTGAGTATACCATGATTGCTATGGTGGCAGATGGGGCTTTTCATGATCATGGAACACATAGTCATCTCGACCTAACAGCCGCGCATTCCTACTGTTCAAGGCATCCCGCAGACCAATGCCGCATCTCTGAGGATTTCGTGTGTAGAACATGATAGGCTCCTGCAATTCAACTTCATCTAAGTTATGGCTCTGACTATCTGTGGAGGGGCGGTAGTAAGGCAATTGAGGAACGAGAGGTCCTTCATGAGGAGAAGAAAACGATGCTGCAAGTTGCATAACACCTGGCAGTCCAGCACCTCCATGCGATCCATGTATGATCTGAAGTGTTCAAAGAACGGCTCAGGAGATGTATATAGTCAAGATAGCAGTGGATAACGTACTTGTGAGTTGACGATGGCTCGGATTGGCTGTGAGGCTTGTGCTATCAATTTTACTACTGGAGGGTTATCATCGTAAGAGCGAGAGTTGAGCATTATGTCCGTTGGCTCTGTGAGTGCTATTGGCCATCGGCGGGTCGAATAGCGAGCATTGGCGTCTGGCAGCTGCTTATGCTCATCAAGGACATCCGCAAGGTGGGAGCCTGTTAAATCAGTCCAGATTCAGTCACAACAGTCACCGAGTATACAAAGGCCAGTTCTCACTGGCAATGTCTATAGCACCGTCTGATATCGTAGAGGCTCTTGTGCTCTCCAAAGTCATAGTATCAGATGTAATAGCCATTTCGGACGCCTTCATCAAACGTTGGAGATCCCGGACAATGACAGCTATATGCGGACGCCTTCTCCAATCTGAGTACCAACAGGCCTCCATGATACTCCAAATATTATGAGAAAGATCGGGAACAGTCCCTTTGTCGGGACGTTCGGGTCGCTGACCCTGAAGAACTTTCCTAATGACCTGAGCTTCAAGCTGATATTCAGAAAACGGTACGCGACCAGAAAATACCTGCATGAACTCAAGACATTATCTAATTTACAATTGAGCCTGCATATGACATACCTCCCACATCACCATTGACAACGAGTATATATCACTAGCAGGGGAAGGATGTGAATGCTGCAAGCCGGTCTGCTCAGAGTCAAGAAGTTCTGGTGCCATCCATCGCAAGGATCCTTGCTTGTGAGAAGAGGTCGACATTATATTGACGATGTCTGCATCGTAAGTAACTGTTGTTAAGCCGAAGTCAGTCAGGCATGCATGGAACTCGTCATTTATGAGAATGTTTGCCTTCAACAGAGCAACATCAGTCAGTCCTTTATACTAGTTTCAGAAATGGGTGAAGCTCACTCCTTTCAAGTCGCCGTGCGATACCCCGGTGGTATGTAAGTACTCTAGACCCTTCGCGATATCTACGAGCTGTAGTAACAACGGTGTAGTTTTATCAGCATTGAGTCGCCAAAGAGATCAATCGTGAGCAGTCACCAGTAACAATCGGTCTGCATCTGGAGCTCTTTTTAAATAGGCCGTTATGTTACCATTCGACATCCACGGACTGACCATGCACAACGGGAACAATGTAGTATTGATTCCTAGAAATCGTGTAATATTTGGATGCGATAGGCGCTTCCACATGATTGCTTCTTTGCAAAATTTCTAGCAAAGCCGTTTTACAAAGGACTGTTACTTGAAGACAGAACAGAGAACCATTCACCTTACGAACTATCTGCAAGTTGTCCTGGTCGTATAGCCGAAATGCCTTGAGGGCTACATTCTGGTCTTCATAACAACCGAGCCACACGTCTGCGAACCCACCCGACGCAGAATGTTGATCGTGTAGTTTCTGTAAGATACCAGCTGAGAGAATATATGAGGATGGCAGTGAGCCGGTGTGTCCACACAATTGTCTCAGAGCCTGGAAAAGCTGTGCGTGTAAGCGGCCATTCAGATCTGGGTTGTCTAGCACCTGCGCTCCTCGTAGTTCCTGTGATTAGCAATGAGTTATTGCCACGGGTAAGTTATTACCTACCTCGTCGCAAGGGTCTACTGCGGTGATTAAAGCAGTATCTCCGAGATAGCAGTGACCGGGCTTGATCTTCAGACGAAAGGATGGCCTTCAAGACATTCAGAGTGCCCTGAGTGTCGCGGGAGAATGAAACAAAGTAGTCATGACAGTCTTCCTGTGTATCTATGTCTGAATAACTGAAGCATGATTCCTAAAAATCACTAACAAGATTCCGAATCGCCACGGGTCAAGTGCAATATAGCCTCTCAATAGTCTCCTTGACTTCATTGACCTTCACACAAGAGCCAAAGCCTTCCAAACGGTCCATTCTTGGAAATAGGTGTATATCTGTATGCACCATCTACAGACCGTCGTCGTTTGTGAAGGCATATGGACATGAATGTATAGCAAACATGAAATACCTCATTCCATCCCGAGCAAACCTGAGATTGTCAGTTTGGCCTACGCA
Organism: Taiwanofungus camphoratus; assembly: GCA_003999685.1. Classification (NCBI taxonomy): domain Eukaryota; kingdom Fungi; phylum Basidiomycota; class Agaricomycetes; order Polyporales; family Taiwanofungaceae; genus Taiwanofungus; species Taiwanofungus camphoratus. The sequence continues at coordinate 1,238,231 of CP021229.1, forward strand.
ATCATCTGGACCAAGGGTTCCATCCATAACCAAGCATTCGTGACCGTACTTTTCACATAGAAAGAGTAAGCGCTTTGAAGGTTCCTGCCTTCCCTGATCAGTGCTTGCCAATGAACAGCTTATGTGAACAGCTTATGGAACCTTGTAAAGTCCGAAAACCTGCGATTGCTCAATACGCAACCTCACCCAAGGATTATAGTTGTTATACTGAGTTAGCCAATCTGAATAGACTTGTCGAAGCTCTATCCTCAGATCCTCAACCTCGCCAACAAGCTAGTGAAGAAATACATTTGCACTTGTTAATATGCGAGATGTTATCAAGAGTTCTACTACGTACCGACAAGGAGTCCACGAGCTCGGGAGTTTGGTCCATAAACGCTTGCGAGTTGATGGAGCAGTGACTTCCTGGTCGAGCACGGCTCCTATTCTCTGTAGGCTACAGAATCCGAGCCCTCAACTATGCAAAGGACAAAGGTGGTGAACAGAAGAGTTTAACCTAAGGTGATCGTCTTGACGGTAGGGGCAAGAGATCCTATTCTTATCTTAACGTAAGACGACTTGTGACACATTGTTCGCATTATGGAATCTGGCGCCTTCAGCGCCTGTGCCTTGTCGAGGTCTAGGTTAGAGTGGAGGTCCTGTGTAGGACTTCCCTATATGTAGCTTCATACGTATCCGTTAACTTTCTCTGAATACGAATTCGTCTCGCGGCTATTCTTGTTGAGATCCCCTTCAAAGTCGCAGTCTGGTCTGATGTGTAGGTTTACAACCTTGCCCACCATGCGCCGCAAGCTCCTCAATCGACTATGCTTGTAATCACGCTATCAGCACAATGTGAGCTCTGTTTGAAACACAATATTCGAACATACCCTGATCGTACGCCACCTTCTGACTTCTGCCCGCGTCCAACCAACTGAGTTCCTGGATGGCCCCGAATACGACAATACACTACGGCCCGCGGTCGAAGCCTTCAGCACCAGAGAAGATCGAAACATATTCATATGAGTTAAAGGGGTAAAACCAACGAACGACCAGTACGCATTCTCGACACACAGACGTTTTATCAGAAGGGGAGAAAAAGTAGAAATTCAAAGGTATGAAAGTCTCGTAGGAGAACAGACGAGGGATGGAAAATTCTGTTTGTGAAACAACTACAAGAATATAATATGGTGGGGTTCGATTGCCCACCACCCTCAAGTTCTTGATATCCGGCTAAGTCCAGTGATCTAGGTTTGCTATAGTCACCCGTTCCATACGATCGAGCAACCTTGATTCCCACCATGCCACAGAGGTTACTGTAGCAACTGTACTGCACGTGGTCGTTTATATTCTCTAGCGGAGAACATCATCACAAGACCCGCCGCCGCCGCCGCCGACCGCGAGCGCGGTAGGCGTTCGGTAACAGCTGCCACCACCTCTGAGCTGGGCGTTAGATGCAGAGGGACCTTCGGATCGATGAAGCGGAAATTGACCGTCAGCCCTGGAAGTTGTCGTCCAAGGTGGACCAGAGCCTCGTCTATGAATTCCCAGTGCAAGAAGTCCAACCCGCTCTCTCCACGTCGATATAGCACGAAGTTAAACATGACCGTTTGAAGACGGGGAGAGTCGATCTCGGAGAGAATGATGTGCACCCAGCTGTACGAGCCTTCCCACGATAAACAATCGATATCTAACGAAATCAGCTGTGTGTTATTTGAAAGACCAATGTCACCTGATGATGCGGCACAGGAGGACATATGAACAATTGATGATGCGGCACAGGAGGACATATGAACAATTGATGATGCGGCACAGGAGGACATATGAACAATGAAATCATGAAGCATATTTGGTCACTCACTATCTTGTGCTAAAGCTTGTTGCGTTAAGCACAGTCCGAGTCGCAAGTACTCCAAATTTGGCCCTGACCTCTGTAGTAAGTCTCTGAGGATCGCCTGACGTGTTGGAATGTAATTGGTCCATGTAAGCTTGCGAAGCGGTAACTCGATTGGTGTGCGCAACAACCAGTCCACTACAATCTCCGCATACGATGACATGTCGCGCAGTACAATGCTGTCCATTCGCAGCTCTCCCCGCCCTAGACCTGGATGCAATGGAAGACCCGGTGCGCCAGGTACAATACTGGTGTCCCAGGTCACCGCCCAAAAAATGACAGCACGTAACCTAGGATATGCCGAAAGTAATAGAGCAACGTCGTGGGGTCTCTCAAAGGTGACTGTATCAAACACGAGAGCCTTGATCATGGGAGAAAAAGTGAGGATGCATCGCATCGTTTCTTCGCGCAATCCATGGCGCTCTGCCCAAGAAAAGCGCGATAGTACGAGACGCTCCACCTTGCTCAATCTGGGAAGAAGTGAAGGCAAGCGACGCTCGATTTCCCAGTCCAATTGTGCCTGTGAGCGGCCGCCGCCCAAGATATAAAGGTCGCGTACATAGTTAGCAGGGCTGGTAGACCATTGAAAACTTCCGGCATTTAGAAGATTTTCGAGGCGGATGGAGTCTTGTGAGCTGCGCAACTTCACAGAATGGAACAAATGTGCTCGAGTGCTCGGAAGCCACGCGCGACAAGTCAGGCTGCAAGCTGCAAGAGCAGAGTGGCTGTCCCAAAGGAAGTCTATAATGTAGTCATGCAATTCGGGTGGGAGCATCCGAGACGATATCATCCTGATGAATGTCTGTTTGCTGAACGTCTTACACTGGGCGAACACGTAGCGTTCCTGTCGAAAACACAGATCAGCTACTGGGGCGCCTCTTCTAACTCGAACGCGATCCCTACCGGTCCTTCGTTCACCTTGGAGAGTGAAGAGAGACAGATTAGTTGTTGTCTTATTATACAAGTTTTCTATGATTGACCATAAGAACCGATAAGCGTTCGCAAGTCTGAGCCCGAGTATATAGTGCAGTAGAACCCACGGCCGTGGTTACGTACTTTATTCGAAACAAAGAGCTTGCCTTTGAATTACATTGCTGTGCTGAACTTTGGTTCATCATGATGTTGTCAATTAGCCTGTCAGGCTGTGCCAACCAACTCGCCATCAAGGCAGGCGGTGATAACCTCCAAATTTCAAATAGTAGTATCTCAGGATTTGACGTCTGCGTTCTGTAAGGGAGGATCTATGTTATGTGGCGGTAAATCAGACCTCCGTTACACGGGAGAAGCATCGCGTGCTGTCGAGCCTCCCGAAGGTTGTATACCATGGATCTTATGTGTCAGTGAAGCGCACAGCAGGACAGAGCAGGTAGAAAAATGCGCCAAAAAAGTGAGAGCAACGTTTTGCATAGGTCAAGTAGGTTACATCCACTAGGGGGTCCTGGGACACCCCGTTCGGGCTATGAAGTCCAAATGGAGGTCTAATAGAGCGTATTCGCACCCAATTTGAACTTAAACAAAAAAGGAAAAAAATACGCAAATAACGGTTTCTGATTGGTGTGGGGCCCAATTCGAATACGCTCTATTGGCTAGCATTGAAAATATTGGTAGGATGTCCTGGAGTGTGCAGTGATTTTCTATCAAAAGCTTCTGTATTTTCGAGCTCTGTCTAAATAAGTACGACAACCCTGCAGTGAAGAAGTCTCGCCGCTTTCTCTGTGGTACAAGATCTCAGTCATGAATACCTGGGCACGGGCACGGTTAGACTGCTTGATCTTGCCATTCCTAGGCCGAACGTTTGTGAGTCGAGTTCGTACGAAATCCCCGCATTGACTCATGGACCGCCGACTACTAATCACTATAGAACGTCAAATGTTTGTGGTTGGACTATACATATTGAGCTGAGCCCCATGAGCTGTAGGAGAACGTGCACTCGCACATTTCTCCCTGTCTATTCAACAACTAGCGTGTGTGGAAGTGAAGTCGGAACTGTGATTTCTATACGCCGTTCGAGCGCTAGCTTTGCCTCTTGTGTTTTGCGTTCCACACCAGCCGTCAGAATCCCGCGAAATTGTATACTTGGAACTTCCAAGGCTAAATGGAACTGCATAATGGCCTGAGATTATATAATGGAACTAATTCTGGCACGTGATATCCAGATTGTGAGGAGAAGCAGCGTATTCTAGTCTCACACAAGACCTTGTAGATATACCCTGTTTCAATCTTCGCAGGCGCGGATATCCGTATCAAGCACTGGCATACCCTCTTGTGCGCATGACACTCAAGTGTACTTCTCAATCATGATGAGAATCATGAGAACAGGGGTGAAAACCATCGCTGCTTCCGATAATGGTTTTCTCATAAGAGCCAGGTCCAAGGGAGAGGACTCAGGCAACACCTACCCAACAGACCAGTATCAGTGAGAACGCTGGTTCGCGCGCTATCGACCATGTCCAGTTCCTTGAGGTACAACACTATCGACGAAATTGACCAGGTTCGTCCCTCTGTTGCTGTAACCTAAATCGGACCAGTGCATCTCCTTCTGATACAAAAGAGGTGTATAGATCTATGCAAAGCTGAGCAAGACGTTTGAATCGGGCGCCACGCGTTCCTTGACCTATAGACGACGCCAGCTGACGCAGTTGGCGCATCTCTTACAAGACAACATAACTGCATTGGAGGATGCAGTCCTCAGTGATCTCGGCAAGCCAAGACTAGAGACTAGCGTGTCGGAGCTCATTTCTCTCATAAACGCGTGTGTCTATGCTACGGAAAACCTCCAAGAGTGGACTAAGCCTGAAAAGCCCGAGGTGGAGGCCTGGCGTAGCTCGTGGGACACCACGGTGTACAAGGTCCCCAAGGGCCTCGCGCTTGTCATTGGGTATACATCATCGGGTTCCGGCCTTACTCATCCGAAGCAGCGTCTAACATATTCTTTACAGGCCATGGAATTACCCCTTCATATTGACGCTGGGTCCGTTCGTGGGAGCCATCGCCTCAGGCTGCACTTGCGTGGTGAAAGGTTCTGAATTAGCACCTGCGTCGGCCCAAATATTAGCCGATCTCTTACCCAAATACCTTGATCCCGAGGCATATGCGTTTGTGAATGGTGCTGTTCCAGAAACTACGCACCTCCTTGATCTCAGGTGGGACCACATCCTTTTCACTGGCAGTGGCAAGACGGGTCGCATTGTCGCCACTGCGGCGTCGAAGCACGTCACTCCAGTGACCCTCGAACTTGGAGGCAAGTCTCCCGTAGTAATAGACGGTGACTTCGACCTCGAGGTGGCTGCCAGGCGTGTATTATATGGCAAACTGCAGAACTCTGGCCAGGCGAGTTCATCGCGATGCCTCCTTAACCTTATCTTACTTGGACGGCGTATTGTAGTTGTGCGTCTCTCCGGATCACGTATATGTCCCTCGCGACAAGCTTGATGAGTTCATATCTGCACTTCTGAAGACGTACGAAGAGTTCTGGCCGAAAGGACCGTTCGACAAGGATTCATGCTGGGGAAAAATAGTCAATCCAGCTCATCATGCGCGATTGAAGGAGCTTCTTGCCCGCACCAAGGGTGAGATCGTGATTGGAGGGTATTTTGATGGCGACAAAAGGATCGCCCCGACGATTATTAAGAACGTCAAGCCCGATGATGCCTTGATGGAGGAGTGCGTGGCTATACACGCTCTCGAACGTACTGACTGACAAGACGTGCCTATTAGTGAACTGTTTGGTCCGATTTTGCCCCTCATCGCTGTGGAAGATGTTGATGAGGCTATCCGGATGATCGGTCAGCAGTACGTTTGCCCACCACGATGAGATCTGGCGCAGAGCCTGATAGAGTTCTTGCAGGCCTACTCCTTTGGTCATCTATGCCTTCACTGACAACGAGAGCACCAAGCAGAAATGTAAGCTTGAAAGCGAGCCCACGTCAGAGTCCCTGGATGACACATCTGTGACCCACAGTACTGGAGAGAACGAGAAGCGGAACATTAACTCTCAATGATACCGTCAGCCAATTGGCCGGTATGTTGATTTTATTTCCTCTCCAGTCGCACAACTGCTCAATGACATGACATTGTGCAGTGCATGAGATGCCATTTGGGGGTCAAGGTGACTCAGGATGTAAGGATATGCCCCAGCTTTTTGAGAGCGCAGCCGATCATCGAGATTGATCACATTCTCCAGATGGTACCTGGTATGGCAGGTACAGTTTTGAAATGTTTACTCATCACCGAAGCTACATCAACGTTCCAACTGCGTAGGTCGTCCCTCTGTCAGCATATTCTGCGTTCTCTGACCGTCGGGCAACTCTTATCATGTAGCGCGGAACCCAACATGGCCAACCGCTATCCACCGTACACGGATGAACGGTACAAGGCCATGACAGGCGGTGCTCACGTCAAGATTCCTGACGTTGAGTGATCGCGAAGATATTTACTCCTATCCACAGTTTATTAGGTCTGCACAGCCATAGAGGGCCAGGAAGTCGTAGCCTGCGGTGTCTTGGACATTCCCTGAGCCGGTGCAGATACGCATACCATTGTATTGATCTAAGATAGAATGTAGCAAACGTATGATATGTTTCTGGAGAGATTGAAAGACGACGAGTCGACTTGGGCAGTATCAGATGCCCATTCTTATTTATATCATTATATGGCTACCTCGTCGCGACAAATGTATCTACGTACTTAACTTGCTGAATACGAAATAAGGCTTACATGAATGTTGAGCACTAATCTAGACCGCGACCTGCGATGCAGACACGGTTGCGTTCTCAACGAGCTACGAATCGACGCCCCATATCATGTTGGCAATTGACGGTCATTCGCCTAAAAGGCATGGAGGATGTGGAGTCCACACATATTCAACAGGAGAATTGTTTCATGGACAACCCCTGCCTGCTACAGAGGCTACGTACTGGTAGAGACCTCAAATCTTAAAGTGTGTATATTCATGCTCTGCAAGATCTGTATCGGTCCTCTTTAGTTATTAAATTCGACTATCGACATATCTCAAAATACAAGATTTGGCTCCCAATTGAATATATGGACGAAGTGCTTGCATCCCTTGACAACAGCTTGCTGTCTCTGGCTATTAACCTCTAGTTCTATTTCGCGTCGACCAGTGATGGTAGCCGGAGTTCGTCGCACTTATGAAGACTCACCTGCCGCAGGTACACGCTGCACGAATAAATGAGGCTGTACGTGGCACCATTGCCCTTATGAGGCAGTACTGTTTTTCAAAGCTTCAAGGACTGGCTATTGTGAGGTTACATTTGGAATCGCGAAAACCTACAGTGGCGAACATTCCCGCTTCAACCACGCAAGGGCCCGCCGATCATCATGAAGGAGAGGAGACACCTTCTCCAGTACCTCCGTATGATACAAATTCAACCAAAACCGCTCATGCACAGTCAACAATGTTACATCCACAAGGTGTTTTTGAATTGGACACTAACGGCGATATTGAAATTGTGTGTACCAGTTAGACAACTATTCACAGAATAGCCACCATGTCTCACCATTGTGACGTGTTCGAAGCCAAGATAGCCTTTCTCTCCGAAGTTGTTGGGCGTGTGTACGTCACGGACGATTACGACATTCTCAATGCGTATACCAAAGCGTCCGTCGGCATAATAACCAGGTTCTATTGATGCCTGAGGCAGTACACTTGAAGATTGATAATACTACTCACCGTTAGAGACGATCATTCCAGCCTTGAGGGGTGTGTTGTTGTAAACTATCTCCATAGATCTCAGATAACTGTCCAAGTGATTATCCGGAACACTGACTTATGCGCACACCAATTCCATGCGGACCTGAATAGAGTATATAATCTTCACTTTTGTTGTAGTAGGGAAAGACGCACCTTCATGCACATTCAGGAAGTGACCTGCGCGAATGTCAGAAAGAGATGACTCTAAGTCCATGCAACGTACCAACGCCATGACCTGTACCGTGTCTGAGAGATGAAAAACACATAAATGATAGTTTGGAGAGGTGCTCTGCCAGTTACCGATAGTCTTGGGGTGGATTGGAAATTCAACGAATGACAATTCATCAGAAAGTAACAGGAACATACCAAGACCGTCTTCCCATAGTGGTCTCCGTGCAAATGAGTCACTGGAAATCATGAGTAAGGGAGATAATAGTCTTTCGGAACTATAACAAACATAATGTAGCCTGCACAATACAAGTAATTAAGGAGAACAAAAATTGTCCCAAAGAGCGTGAAGGCACACCAGATGTCCCATTAGGGAATATGGCAGTATCAATTGCGATGTGACCCTGCAGGACACGAGTAAAAGCGCGCTTCTCTTCCACAGTTGGTGTGCCGAAGTGCTTGGGGAAAATCAATCAAAATCGAAACCGAAGACTGTAGTCCATACATACTAAAGTTCTTGTTACATCAGTCGTTCCATCAAGGTATTGACCTAAGCAACGGTTCATTGAATATTCAACAGTAAAAATGACCAGGACAAATCAAACCTCCAGAGTCACATAAATATAGCTATAAAAGCAAATTACGAACCCATTTCAGATTGATAAGTGCAGTGACGTACTTACCTGGTCCTTGCGAACCACTGCACAGTCGTTAGGATCAGGAGAGTAATGTATAATGGCTATAGTTGGATTATCCGTCACTACCGAATAATTTACGGATGGCAAGGTGTTGGTGGTACATACCGCCGTTGGGACCCGTCGATGAGATAGTTGTAAACGACAGTCCTTTGAATAAGTCCAGTTCGCTGATTTGATGTTGGAAGCTTGGAACGGGACTGATTATTGCAAGCAACTTACGAGCGGTATCGTTCCAACTGGTCAGCTACCTGACTCTCAGTCAGCTCCGCTCCTTCGTTGAGCCTTTCTTCTAGCCACGCGAAATACCGGACGAGTGCTGCACCGTCACGAAGATGGCATTGCCTAAAGCCTTGTAACCACAATCGTAGCAACAAATCGATGTCAGTGGAGACTATTGCAGAAACAATAGTCGAAAGCTCCGAGCTACCTTCGATTTCAGTCATATTTTTTATCGACTTGAGATCCGAGACTGGGGAACGGAAGATGTCGATGTGGTCCTTGATGATTTGATATGATATCTGGCGTTAGCCCATATTCGGCAGCGCTTCAGTGCGCAAGATACGCAAAGTAGACAACCTACCTCTCCAATGGCTTCTACAATGGCGAGGCTGGTTTTGTCACCAACAAGCACTTTCTACATGGAAAAGAACTCAGTTGGGTTTCTATGCATTATGAGATTGAGGGCTCCGGAACAGGACAGTGGAATGACGATTACCGATTCTTCGAAGAGGCCGACTTCTGCACCGAGTTCTTTCAGGTAAGAGAAGAACGAGTCATACGACTGAATCTCGACTGCAGTGCCGAGATGTGCCCGGACACTATCGTTCACTTGGGAAAGATTGACGAATAGTAGTGCTTTATCCATGGTAATGACGGCATACGCGAAGAAGACTATCATCATTTGTGTTAGAAAATCTAGGCGCAATCGAGGCTGATCTTGTAGGCGAGAGAGACGCGCACCGGGGTTGAAATCAATGTCAGAACCACGTAAATTGAACAACCAAGCAACTTCATCGAGCATATTGATGACGAACGCATGGGCTCTTCTCTTCCGAAGCTCTTCACGTAGTCTGTCGATCTTGCCAAGATGAGACTCCCCTGTATCATATAAGTCGTCAAGAGCTACATGAGCAATAGGATAGAGGTCCTATAGGAAAGTGCTCCACCCGAGTACTTTATATCCAGAGCAAAAATTCCGTTCGCTGGTCTTGAAGGACGGTCTGTCCAAACGAGATCAACAAGGTTTTTGCTCAGGGATATCAACTGTGAATTGCGGGGTTTGAGAGCCTTTTGTATCACGTCGGCATCAGCTGAAAGAAGAGGGGACTGCATGAGATCCAGTGTTAAGGACTGATTTTCCGGGAACCAACCGGCAGTTATGAGGGTGGAGTCGACACCGATTCTGATATCTAGATCCAGTTTCTTCGATTCGATACTCAGATCATGCAGTCATAACTAAGAGGTGAGGTATACCTTCGACAAGAAATCCTGCCACGAAGGGACATCTGATATTTCAGTCAGATGGCTTAGGCTTGCAATCACCAAACGGAGAACGATCACCAGGTAATCCTTGCTTCATCAATGTCCAATTCCTGTTGTAAGGAATGGTAATATCAGGATCACAAAGAAATGATCGAGGCATCTCACGTACTGATCGAGCTGTTTCTCCGCCTGCAAGAAGTATCGACCATCAGTGAAGAGAAAAGCATCCTTCGAGGTTACTATCGCGCAACCTAGACGTTCGTGAATCGCAAAGGTAGACAGGGGTAAACGAGAATTGGGCGCAATGCCAGGCTTGTACCTGCAGAACCATCAAACCCGGAGATAAAAGCACGCCTTTCATCACATCGTGCAATGTATTCACTGTAATCTGCGGTATAGTGAGGTGCACCATTCTAATGTTATCAACTGTTCCCCTTTACATATAAAGATACGCTTACGCTGATCTTCGCTGGGTATAACCACAGCTTCAAGATCGTACTCTGGTTGCGACATGAGCAGCCGAAGTGCCTCCAATCGTTTCGACGTATCGACAGTGCGAGTACCCGAGGAACCCATCTTCGTGTGTAGTGACGTTCGAGCCCGCCCGAACCTCCGGTGTATGCAGGGTATAGCACGACAGAATGTACGAATACCTGTTGCTAGTAGGGGCATCCGGTGTTCCTGCAAATCCTTGAGCAGCTACTGCTGATCATAAGAGCTTCGACCACTATGGTCACGTTCTCACAGGACATAACACGCGTAGAAAACTGGACATGTACAGACCTGAGCTCTCCAGTCACTTGTCGCATAGTAAGATAACTTTCAATATTTTAATAACTCCAGCTTTAGAGTAATTCTAGTCCATGGGAGATGCAGGTATACACAGCGGATCACAATAACGATTAGCGGAACGCCCTCCGTCCGTCGCCTTGCGACTCACGCGGAGAATGGCTTGCGCTGCGTGAGCCATCCCGCTGCCTCTGTCGTCGCTCCTCCAAGCGCAAGTGAGTCCGTTCATCCACCTCGTCCAGTTCATCATCCTCTGTCTCTTCTTGCAGTCGCGAGAGTCCTACAGCATCAGCAGCATCCTCCTCGTCAAATGCACTGAACAACGTCGAGTTTGGGCGCTGGTGGGAGCCTCGTCGTGCATGTCCTGGTGGGGGCGCCCGGTCAGCGCGATATCCCGGTCCTGGGCTCGTCCCGCCGATGGGCGTACCTGCCGCGCCATTCCACCCGTCGATCGACATGCGGCCTTGGATGCTCAGACGCGGGTTCATAATTCCATTCTCGAGTGCCGAGTGCCCGTTGGCCACAGAAGGTAGCGATTCTGGTTTTCGTGAGATTTCGAGGAGGTGCACGCCGAGGAACGTGGTGATGAAGCCCGCTAGCAACGATATGGAGTTGGCGGGGTCATCCGTGTTGAAGCCCTGGAAAAGGATGACTGATGCGACAATCGTCGCTGTGGAGAAACAAACGTAGTACATTGGATTCACACTGCAAGCTGAGGGTTAGCGCATACCGAGCTGGTGACATGTCGGCAGTTCTTACACGTTGGTTGAGAAGGTATCGAGTGCTTTGTTGAAATAGTTCATCTGTACGAGGATACAACCGGCGACGACAACGGCGAACAAATACGTGCTCGGATGCGTGAATTGGTTGTTTCCTGCGAATGTCAGCTTCACAGCAACGCCGAAGCCCTTGATCGCCATGACAGACACTGAACCGACCAACGAACAGATGGAGATGTACACAAGAGGATGTGACCGCCCATACCGAGGAGCAACGGCGTAGATCATGATTAGACTGAAGACAAGAACGGTAAAGCAGTACAGGAGGAAACCTGGGGCACACAAAATGGTCAGACTTCGCATCACAAACTTAGCAGGGATAGTAATATATAATTACCAGGCTGAAGGGCGTAATGTAATATCTCGTCTACAGTCTGGATATCTTTATCTTCCGGGGCATGTAATACAATGATGAGAGAGCCAAGAAGACATAGTGTGCATCCTACGCGGCCAAGATGACCGAGCTCTTCATTGAGAAGGAACGATGCAAGGATGGCACTGTAAAACAACTAGGTCTCAAAATTACATGAAATATACCGGGCAGCCATACACACCCTATAATGACACTGAGCGCGCCCAATGGCGTGACCAGGATTGGAGGGGCAAAAGTATATGCAGCAAAGTTGGCAACTAGTTCGCCGCAAACAGGTGGGCAAGTGAGCGGGCACGATAACAAGGCTTACATACCTTCTCCTAGAACCACTGCACGGATGGTCAGGACTCATCTGTTGTGATCTGCTGGATTTGACTTACACGTTGACATTCCAGCCCACCATATGGGACTTTTGAAATACGCGTAGTTCTCTGACGCTGATGCCGAAGCATACGCTGACCTGTCTCCAGCATCGTTCAAGCCCTATACGCCCAGAGAGCCAATCGGGAGCGACCGTTGAGCATTCCTGAAATGTACAAGCATTCTGGGAAAGAAATTCCGACCTTTTTTGTGATGATGAAGCTAGTTCCGATAGCAAGAGAACTCGAAACCGCAAGCGCGAGTCCAATATACTTGTCGTCAACCATAATGGCCCCGTTGTAAACCAGTGAAGTAAAAGCCTTGAAGGCGGCTCAGAGGATTGGCCGGGAGATATTTATGGGGTACAAGGATCTTCGACAGATGGTCGGCGCTTTCGTTTACCGCGCAAGTTCTGTGCCACACAAAGTCTGATGAACTCGATGCCGTCTAATGCGCTGCTTGCGTGGGTGTTCGTGTCGATTGTCGTTCAAGCAGGCCTGCACACCGGCACAGCGCACTGTAGTGGTGTCCAGTAGATATGTGACCAAACGTATGGTGACGCCCCGTGACACGACTGGATAATTCCGGATGTCACAAAGCCAGACTTGTCCGAGGTTCAGAACATGAGAATATCGGGTTCCACATTCTGTTTTAAAACGATGTGTATAAATGAGGTTTGACGATCCGAACTGTGTATAGACCTCATTTCTCTCGGTTCTTTAAGTTTTCATATGCGTGCAAGGACATGTCTGTCACGTGGCTCACAAATAATGCGAAAGGGAGAGCATTGTCAATTGTTCCTACAAGCATCACTCGACCACGACTTTTGTTATCGGTGAATATCTATAATATACGTATGTTCAGTGAATTCCTCATTATTTTGTTTTTAGCATATCATGCTACCAGCTGTGCGACATGCCACCGCTAGGACACTCATCCAATCACGGCGCGGGCTGTCTACTGAGACAGACGGTGCAATCATGAAAGGTGCTCTCGCAGCCGTCGGCGATATCCTTGGAGAGAGCAGTATACCGTCCAGCTTGGCTTCTCCAACACCTGCTCCCCTGCGGACAAGCTCCAACGTCGCACCAACGATCAACATCCCTCCGGCAGAAGACCCCCTACTGCACTACATCACCTCCTGCATTCAACAACATGGGCACAGGCAAAAGGCCGCGCGCATCACCGCTCGCACATTGCTCTACATACACACCCTCACGCGCGCCCCGCCAATGCCGATACTGCGCAAAGCAGTGTTTGCAGCCTCCCCGGCAGTACGCTGCATCTCGAACAAGCACGCGGGGAAGACGATCGTTGTGCCCGTCCCGCTTAGCGAGAAGCAGCGCACGCGGCAGGCGGTGCTTTGGCTACTCGAGGAGTGTGATTCCAGGAGCGGGCAGCATGTGGAGGAACGGCTCGCGAGGGAGATCATCGCGGTAATACAGGGAGAGAGCGAGGTGTTGAAGAAAAAGGCGGAAGTTCATAGGCAGGCGATGATGAATAGGTGCGTGGCACCGCCCTTTACTGTCTTACTATGATACTAAGCCACTCTTCAGGGGGAGCACCAGAAGAGCATGATTTATGAATTCAGTAGAGTATCCAGCTTCATATTTCGTCAATTAATAGGCACGGCCCTGCCTTCGCTCTTGCGGCCCATGCGCTATCGTGACTAACTAAGCTACTTGATGATCATCTTTAGAGGCAATATCTTTGACAAATACCAGGGATGTGCATTAAGTCTCTTTTTTTCTCTTTGACCTGGGTGTGCGCACGATATTTGAAGTTATTCAATAGCATGATCCAATTTGAGTGTCTCACGAACATAACTGAATTGTGGGTATCACAGACACGTTCTTCCGGACTTTCTTTTTGTGGGTCCTGACATGTCGCTTTGAGTCAGGCTCGAGGCTTCACTTCCAGTCGGCTTCAGCAATTGACAGTGCTTCCTTTTTGAACCCGCGTAATGTGACCAGTCTGTACACCCGACACTGCCCAATCAACGACATATGATCTCTCCTATCATACTCAACGTGTCTACGCCCTAGCGCATAGTCAACTTGAATCCGACTTTCAAGGACTATTGGACATCGAAAAGGACCTGCCAGAAATTTCTAAGCGTCGTGGTCCGTTAAAATGAGGAGTTATCATTAGCCTAATTACCACCACGCGCTTATTGCAATCTAGGGCCCCGCAGATCGAGGTGACCTACTATTGCTCCCTATTTCTATCAATGCAGCGGTGAAAGCCTTCCGACGATTGGTTGGTATGGCGGTATACAAATATTGTGCTAGGTATTTTCAGTCGGTCGGAAATAGCTGCACGCGCAGTCAAAGGATGCAGAACGCCATCAAGACCGATGTCGTGGAGTTGGTGCGCTCTGTAAGCCCCGTTAACGGTTCATCAATTGAAACAAGCTTCATGTCTGTTTTCCATCTTCCTTCGCCAGCTGCCTCAAGCAATTGATGCCCACTGCAATCACGGTCGTTGTTGTGTTTGGTAATAGTCCGTAGGCACATAGCACAGGAGTTGTTGCATGGCATGCGCCACTCTCTACTGTGCTAACCGACACCCATCCTGTTGAACTCAAGTTTGAAGCCTCATTATATCTTCGTAACCCCCCGGAGATCTGTCTTAATTAGACTTGCTATATTTGTGCCGACTTAGAAGTCTTCCCCGGGCATCTACTTTCGTGACGAACATGAGGCCAAGTCGTTCAGGCCCTTTTTGACTTTCTCAAAGGATGACCTTCGAGTGCCAACCTTTTGCCGATGTGTCTGACGGTTGTCCCTCACGCTCATGAAAACGGTACGTGGCTAGCTTACGCCTTTCAGCGGATTCCTTAATAACACAAGATTTACCTGGTTCCCGAATTGCCAGCTGCCATGGACAAACCTCAGTTGTCTTTGTCATGATCACTACCTTTATCGATTGTGAAGTGGACAAGGGAGTGAAGAAGACCATCATGACGGCCATACGGCTCTCATTGTAGCTTGTGATAACGAAGTCAACGAGGTTTGGCCCGTATCCGGCGTGAGCTGAGAATAACTCGCACGGCTTCAACATAAGTAATATCTCGCTGCAATCCGGGGCGATGCGAGTAACACGGTATCGGGCACTTTGTGATCGGACTAGTCAGCTCCGATTCATCTTGCGTTATATTCTAGTGTCATCTTCGACAATTCCTGAGTACCGAACCGGTAACTGAGTCCAGTCATGCTACGAGTCCCCCAAAGACGACGGTGAATGCCCTACTTCTACCTTCGCAGCTGGCCTAGCCTGAGGTCTCCGTACCGATCATATTTCAGATCAGTACTTAATCAGGATATCATATGTAGGCGCGCCAAGGGCCAAGATTTGAGTTCGTAGAATGACTAGACGTAAGCATCGCCGCAGTATATACATGCTTGCAGCCAATCTTATGTTAGTCACGGAGCCGGCTTTTTGCTGCTTGTCTCCCATGTGAATTCGTCGAGCGGGCTCCTTAATATTCAATATCACGGGTGTCTGCACATCGTGACACCATTTATTACCCTCGACATGCATCTGGGGTGCTTGCAATCCATCTTCCAGATTTTTTGGCGTTGCAATGGCTGTCGCAAACGCTGTTACTGACGATGTCTCCCAATTGCGCATCATCACCCCGTGAGTCGATGTCAAGGTTTTCTCTGTGTCCTGAGAAGACTTGTATAGTAATAAACTATGTGTCAACTTCATCTTCATTGACGTTATGACATTCGTGGACAATCACCATACCGTACAGGCTATGAGGGTACTGATGCTCAGTTGAACCACAGGATCGGTATGCTAGGGTATGGATACAGTGCAGCCGAATTCCTCGAAGCATGCGAAACGCGCCGCCCGCATGCAATCATTTGCGACTCAGGCTCGACAGATTCGGGCCCTCAGAAACTCGCCCTCGGTCTGACGACCTGCCCGCGCGAGTCTTACGTGCGAGATCTAGGTCCAATGCTACTCGCCTGCGCCAAATTCCGCATTCCCGTGCTAATCGGTTCATGTGGCGGCTCTGGCACGAATGCGCAAGTGGACCTCTTTGCCGACATCGTCCGCGAGCTTGCAGACGAGCACGGGTACCACTTTCGGGTTGCAAAGATTTACTCCGAGTTCGACAAGGACTTGGTGCGCAGCGGCATCGAACAAGGCAAGGTGAGCCCATGTGGGCCTGTTCCGCCCCTCAGCGCGGCCGACGTCGAAGCGACAACAGTCATCGTCGGGCAGATGGGCGCAGAGCCATATATCGCTGCGCTGTCTGCGGATGAACCGGTGGACATTATTCTCGGTGGGCGTGCCTATGATCCGGCACCATATGCCGCCCTATGCATGAAACACGGCATTGATCCTGGCATAGCCTGGCACATGGGCAAAGTAGGCGCAGAGCATGGCCGTTTCTGGTGATCCTGTCACTCACTCTTACTTCTCCTATCCAGATTGTACGTGCAGTCTCGAAAGCGTGACCATGTGATTATCGTGTCCGAACTCGTACTATCTTTTGCCAGCTAGAATGTGGCGGGCTCTGTGCAGAGCCCAAGACGCCGCTCATGTTCGCGACGATCCGCAAAGACAGCTTCGACCTCGAGCCGACGAGCCCTAAATCGCGGTGCACGACGATCTCTGTCGCTGCGCACACGCTCTATGAGAAGACACGGCCAGACCTCCTCCCCGGTCCCGGTGGTGTGCTGAACCTCCACAGCGCGACGTACGAGCAACTGAGCGACCGCGTGGTCCGAGTGAAAGGCTCCGTCTTCGAGCCGCGCCCTTATCAGGTGAAGCTCGAGGGGGCCAAAGTAACCGGCTACCGCTCGATTTTCGTGGGCGGCATACGTGATCCGGTACTTATTGGACAAATCGACGTAAGAGAGTTCAAGTGCTCTTGTAATTTCATTTTGTTGACGGTGTCTGTAGAGCGTGTTACCTTTAGTTGAGACTTATGCTCGCTTGATGAATCCGAAGTTTGAAGGCGATGGCTGCCGCATTGCATTTCACACATATGGTAAAAATGGGGTATGTATGTCGGATCGCTAGCGAATCCTTCAATAAGATCTGATACATTATTTGTAGGTCATGGGACCACTGGAACCGCACAGGGTTCCCGCGCACGAACTGTGCATTCTTGGAGAGGTGCTTGCGCCTACGCAGAAACTCGCACATAGTGTATGCAACGCCCTCCGGGTAGCACTTCTGCATGCACCGTACCCTTTTCAGGTATAAACGTCTCGATGATGCATCGTCACAATCTTTACCTCGTTTTTATCCAGGTGGCTACTGCGGGTAATCTAGCGGGTCCCCTCGCACCTCTCGAAACGGACGTTGGCCAAGCATCCGAATTCTCCGTGTACCATCTCTTAGATATCGACGACCCGCTGGCCCCGTTCCCCATCCACTACGGAACTGTTGGAAAACCGGGTCAAGATGACTCACGGTATCCGTTTTTCGACCGCCCAACCGAGTCCCCCAGCGGCACGCGAGGTCTGCTTGGCAAGCTCAAGAAGGAGTTGGAGATGAAGAAAGTAGACCCCATTGGACAATGGCGTGCGGCGCTGGAAAGGCAGGACAAGACTGTGAAGCTACGCGACGTCGCTACCGTGTTGCGAAGCAAGAATGTGCGTTTTTCTCCTGATTAAGTTTATTGGGCGATTCGTTGAGACGTCGATTGTTGGGATTAGTCGGGTCCATATGAGCTGACGTTCGATGTTATGTTGCCGAACGACGAGATTTTCAATGCCGTGCAGAACAGTGGTGCACTGACAAAGGAAGCTTTAGCACGTGCATACGGCGTTGAACCTTCGAAAGTCATCGCATGCCTCTTCTTCGAGCAAGCACACGCATTCAAGTTCACTATCCCCAGGTTTGAATGATCATAACACATATCCACCACGCAGTCGCTGATCTGCGAACGTCCCGATAGAGTACAGTCAAACGGTGGCTTCGGCGAGAATGATATGCATGGCTGTCAGCAGCATATCCCTCTCGGTGATGTTGACATCCCGTTGCCCCTTTCTTCCCATATGTGACTGGTAAGTTCCCGTACTGTTGTAAAATGTAGCATCCAATACTTCAGAAGGCAAAGAGCAAGGTAACTTCGTCCGTCAAAGGCAGCAACCAGCATTGTATACCATGTTACCACAATTTTAAGGCAGTAACGCTTACACCTCAGCGGTTTTATTCTCACGTCCTGTCAAGCTCGCTGGTTATCCGAGAAATACCTTGAGCGCAACAAAAAAATGCATGTATGCTGTGCACCGGTCACTCTTGTTCCACCCATATGGTATCCATATTAGCTACACCTTCAGCTACGTCCTGTGCCGTCTCCTCGTCTCCAGCTACGGCCCCCATTCGCTCCATAAACTCACTGAGATTTGCCATTCCTTGCTCCCGCAACTCTTGTGCATATCCATCGTCTCGCACTGGTGCAGAGGGATCCCATGTGATCGGGTCCCCTCGCCACCCACCGTTGCGATACACATAGTTGAGAAATGCTCGCCAGAGTGGGTCCATGGACAACACGGAAGGGTCTCCAATCACAATCAACAGAGCTTGTGCGCGTGTAACGGCGACTGAAGACGTGCGATGAGCGACTGTAGGCACAACACTGTCACAATAACTACATACCATTGAAACGGCGAGGGCTGGCCACAAACCCAAGTGCATACTTGGCGTCATACTGCAGCAATTCACGACTGCTACGCACCGTTGACATAATGATAGCTCGACGCTCCTGTGGGCAAAACGTCAGTTATTCATTTGGTGTAGTAGATCCCAATTACCTGTCCCTGGAACTCCTCGACGCTTGCCACTTTGACGTCCTTGGCAAAAAAGGAAAGCGATTTGCGAAATTTATGGACTTGTGCGTTATACGGAGTGATGATACCAATATCCTTGTCGGCTTGGCAAGAAGAACAGCTGTCAGAGTCACGCTTACCCAGTACTCGCAGTATCTTACCAATAGGATGTCGGCGGTCGGCTTTCAGATCCTTGACATAATTTTTGCCAACAGTGATCTCGTCGACATTGAAATACGATGGCGACGAGGCTTCACGTTCATCTTGACCAGAGACAGCATGGAAGACAACTGGGAATTTCGAATTGACGAGCTGACTTGAACCAATGAAGGAGTTGATGACATTTGAAGGGCCACATGCTTGTAATTCGTTTCTGTAGAATTTTTCATTCGGGAAGCTTAGAATTGCTTCGTGTGACCTGAAATTCCTAACGAGCTTCACCAAGCTGGAAGATTCTATCAGAAAACATCCGGTATGGTGTATGAGGACAACATACCTTAAACCACTTCCAGTTTGTTCGTCATACAACCCTCTATCCATCAGTCTCTCAAGGTAGCTAATGCCGAAGCCCAATTCTCGCGCAATGCTAGACCGTATGATTGGTCCAAGTTGTTTAGGATCACCGGATAAGATAATCTGCGTAGAAGGAGTAACCATGGTCTTGATTGCCGTCATGACTTCTGCCTCTGTTGCCTGCCCAGCCTCGTCGACGAACATATGTGTGAAATGACCAGGAGACAAACCAATTCCGTACGCAAATGATGCTGAGCCGCAAGTAGACACGACTACCCTGAATTCAGCGAGTTTCGCGGCAGACGGTACAGCGAAACACCCTTCCTTACTGACGTGGGTAAACTTCATTAACTCACTAGGAACTAGTTTTTTGTCTCGGGAAACAGCATAAAACCGGAACAGTTGGTTTGTCCCGAGCGAAGCCAGTCGCTCGGCTAGGATATCTGCTGCGCTGTTACTTGGTGTACTCGCAAGAATGCGAGCTCCGGGATTACGTAACAGTATTTGGTGGATCGCTTCAACAACCGTGACAGTCTTTCCTGTTCCTGGTCTGTTCGAGTGACATGTGAGCTAAAACTCAGTTCCCAGAAGATGTAAAGGAAACTTACGGCCCATAGATAATGAAAGGCGCTGCGCCAGATCGAAGCCGCAGAATGGACCTCACGGCTTGCAATTGTGCTGGATTTGTCGCTACGAGTGGATTACACGGAGAGAAGGGAAGATCCACCGCAGTTGGAGCATGACCCAAACCAGCATGACCAGCGACCGGGAATAGGAAGCGTTGAGGCGCGGGTGGGAAAGCAGAGAGCGCTTGGTGTTGTCGCAGCAGTGGAATGCGATTGAGTTTAAACCGTACATTGAAGCGCTGACCTGCCGTTGGTTTGAAGGATGCATGGAAATCGATCCCGACGTCATCGAGTCGCACGACGTGCACCCATCCTTCAAAGCATCGGCCAGGGGTCGAGCTCGATGGTTGGACTTCAATACGATCTCCTAAATAGTACATATATCAGCATGGGGAGCAAGTAAAGGGATGGCGAGGTTGCACTTACCTACAACCACGCTGGGGCGCTTTTCAGCAAGTCCGGGAACAATCAGGCTGTCCAGTGCTGAGTTATGGACATAATTCCAAGCCGTGTCAGCAAAAAAACGTACTAATACAGGAGTTTTTCTTTCTTGAATGTCACGCCGGTCATATCATATGCATGCAGATCTTGTCTAGAAACGCGCAGTCAATGACGACATCGACTAGACAGGACGTAACATACTCCATCCGGTACTCTTCGACCCAAAGTATCGTCTTGAAATGACGTCCATGGGTTTGGTGGTCCAAGGTTTGCGGGAGATGGGTCGTTCGAAATGACTGGATGACGTTCGGTAACCTCCGACTCAGAGCTTCAATAATAGCTGTGGGCATTGGAGCCTGCGGAAGCTTTTTAACCCATGGCACGGCGTCTAGTGCTGGTGGACGACGCCCTGGTAAATAGTGTTGCCCATGCTTCCATGGAATACGCTTCCGTTGCACAAACGGCGAGCTGGCCTTCAAGAGTTGATGATCGGCAACATCACCGACAACAGCCCGGAGCTGTCGAATGATCACAAACGGTCGTTGAAATGCATCTTGGAACATAATCTCAATACGTCCTTCGTATCGTCCATGCTGGCTGTGGCGGAATTTCACCACTACTTTGATGTCCTTGCCAGTGGCCAGTCTCTGAGGACCGCCTTCGATCTTGGCGGAAAACCTAGTTCATGCACCAACCAGTTGGTCTCACAAGCATGCATTGCCTGAGAGCCACTCACGGACAAACAGCGTTTTGAGAGGCTGAAAAAACATTCACTCGTACTATGAACACTTGCGATGAGACAATTGTCCGCGCCAACGCATCGATGGAGGCACTATGTTGAGGACCCACGACGCCGAAGTCAATGCCTCCCTCCCCATGCGATACTGTCACACCCTTCTTGTCATTCTGGGCTTGTTCAAAGGCTGCCTTATAAGTAGCAATGCTCTCATGCCTTTTATGTTCCTGTCCTTCTACATGTGAAGCCCAAGAGGACTTCAGCATGATCCTGTTACACAGCATGCATCGCTTTTGATTGGCGCGTAAAGGGTCAGGGTCCTCGGGATTGACATTTGGAGATAGTCCCTGTTTTGCCGCTGTTTGACGATGTCGAGCACCAGCGATGTGCTGACTCCAGACAGTATTTCCGGACACCTTAATGTTGCATATTGGGCAACGCAGCCACGTCGAGACCGAACTGGCCGCGACACTTGCTTTCTCGCGGTGCCCCTTGCTTCGCGTGTGGGCCTGGTAGTTTGACATCGGTGCGCATATGACACCACAGATCTCGCAGAGCTTGGCGCCATGTTTCAGAGAGCAATGAGTGTTGACACAGCCTCCAGAGTACAAAGCGTCAGGACAGAGCTCGGAGATGGCGACTGGCATGAGGTAGCGATGGTGAAGGAGGGAACTCTGTTCATGATCTGCTACATGTTATATGATAGACGCCTCGTGGGCAGATGCTTGCAAGGAACGTATCGCAATTGGCCGGTGGAATCAGTAGTTGTACACGAAGCTGAGAAGCTCAGGTTGTAGACATCTTTGCCCCTCGTGTTTTTTTATTTTATTTTATTTTATTTTATTTTAGATTCACCGGGTTTATACTCCGTACAACGTAGGTACATGCAGAGTTTTTGTGATAGTAAGTAGGCTCCGTGCCCCCATGAGCGGCGCACCGATTTTTTTTTTTTTTTTTATTTTAATTCCTCGAGTTTATACTCCGTAGGTACATGTAGAGTAATAATGATAGTAAGTGGGCATCCGCGCCCGCATGAGCGGCACACCTACAGGTTTCGGTGGCCTCGTTATGTGGCGTGGGCATGTAATCCAGCAAGGCCTGCAAGAGGAGGGGTACAGTCATCCATAGGAAGCCATACCCGACCCCCGCCCGACCCGCTTTTCACGCTCTGTGTGTTTACTCGGCCCGGTAATCCCGTTCCGTCAGTAAATCACTCAAGGAACTGAGTGTAGCCCTACAGGTTTCAGGCCTCAGTTATCATTTGGATAGATGTGGGGGTCATCGCGTATACTGGGTTCCGCTATCCCCTCATCTATCCAGTTATGGTACATTTCAAACGCCTTTGCTTCGGCGTCGTACCACTCGCAGAAATCCCGGTACTTTCCACCCAGGGCTGTGGTCATACCAGGATCTAAATGTCGGTCCCCGTGGAACCGCTGCCAGGCCGCTTGTCTTCCGACAGTGTGGCACATAAGACGGGCACGAGTGAACGTTCTCATGCGCGCAGCTTCAGCTTCAAGCAGAGATTCTGCTAGAATCTCTGCCCAATCAAATGTGGAGACCATCGGGTTGAGCCGAAGGAACTCCATAATGTCATCCGGGGTCCATCCCCTTTGTTCAGGGGGCCCCATCAGAAGCGGATCACGAGGACCCTGTTGGCGCTTCGTCCTGATCCAGAATGGACAGTCGAAGAGCACGTGTTCCCTGGATTCCTCCGCTCCACATAAACAGAGGTGAGGGCCTGGGATGTTAAACCTAGAGCGGTATTCGCCGCCAGGGAAATGGTTGGTGAGCACATGACATACACGTGCCACCTCCTTGTTGGACTTGCCAGCTGCCTTTAAGACCCACGTGCCCTTGGCCGTAGTCCCGTGCAGTGGTAAGGCGTCCTCGGTTACTTTCCATAACCGATGGCCGTGATAATTGGGGTTGTCGACTAATGTCCCCCAGCGCTTTTTGACCCTTGCCTTGATACGAGCAAGGGCCATCGATTGTGAGATGAATTCCGGTTGTGGATCATCCAATGCCTTCTTCGCGAGTTCATCGACGAACTCGTTCTGAAAAATGCCTTTATGGGAAGGAACCCAAAAAAGGACAATGCGTCGGCGCTCATTTGCGTCGAGGAACACTTGGACGTGTTGAGATGCCATGACCGCCGCCATCTGTGACGGCCCGACTTCTGGTTTGAAGATTCGGTCAAGTGCCGATTGGTTATCGGAACAGACTATAAGGGTGGTGATGTGGTCAGGGACGTCACGGACTGCTTCACGCAGCCCGCGTGCCAATGCCAGCATTTCCGCATCGAAGCTCTGGACCTTGCCGGCCCCAAACTTCCCATGGGCAACATGGTCTTCCCCGTCAATGACGAGCCACGCGCTACCGGATCTCACTGATGGCGCATTTGCATACGACCCATCAGTGAACAACATTCGCCCTTCTGGCTGGGCCAGCTGGCGCCGGAATTCCGGCCACCAGGTGAACTCCAACCAGTCGGCGAATTCAGGAGAGCGTTTGTTTGGACCTTTTCCGTCCAAGAACACCCGCTCGAAACGATCAATGTACCGATCCACGACCCGATCACCGGGCCGCGCCTCCG
The DNA here is from genome assembly GCA_003999685.1 of Taiwanofungus camphoratus. Classification (NCBI taxonomy): domain Eukaryota; kingdom Fungi; phylum Basidiomycota; class Agaricomycetes; order Polyporales; family Taiwanofungaceae; genus Taiwanofungus; species Taiwanofungus camphoratus. Next base: position 1,262,175 of record CP021229.1, read on the forward strand.
GGTGGAGGGGTGCAAAGTCTTCTGATGACTGCCGCCCGATACGATCTATGAACGTCATGGGGGTGACAGCCTGTTTTTTGCCACGGCGCGAATTAAGCGGCCATGGTGCAGTGATATTGGTGACGTTGGTTGCCCAATAAGGTGGAAGAGCTGCCCTCATTGGGTGCCCTTCATGAACTCGCCTCGCTCTAAGCGCAGCTTTTTCCATGTATCGGTCGACCTGGATGCGGATGGGGACCAACCCACCCAACATCTCCATCGCCCCGATCGGTGTGGTCTTAAAGCAGCCAGTGATCCACCTAGCTGCTCTCGACTGAGCGGTCTGCAATTCTTTTGCAGCCCATTTGAGGCTCTTCCACTGTGGATTCCACCACAATTGAGCACCGTATAGCATCAACGGAACGACATGCGCTATATAGAGCCGCCGTTTGTTGATGGGATGGAATCCGCGTGCCGAATTGCCGAGCATGCGGAGTGCATTGCACGTGCTAGCCGCCTTGTTGGCGTAGAACCGCACGTGTGCATGGAAGCTAAGCTTGGGGTCTAAAAAGAACCCGAGGTAGCGCATCGTGTCCTTTGCTCGCAAAGTGACTTCATGTCCATTAGTTCGGATGGTTAGATCCGGACCAAGGGGTCGGGAAGTCGAATACCCCTTCTGGCGCTTCCAGAAGTGCATCAGTTCCAACTTGTCTCCTTCAACGCCTAAACCTAACCGGTTCAGGTCGCCTACGAGATCATGGAAGACATCCGCCAGAATGACGTTGTTCTTCAAAACAAGGGCTTGTGGGCTGTCATCAACAGCTTTCGGCGAAGCCGCCATGATGAGACCATCGTCCACATAGAACTGAGTCCCGGTTCGGCCCGGTTGTACCAAATGGACTGGCGCCCACTTGTGTATAACCGGTGCAATGTAAACCCCTGATAGAATCGGGGATAAACTTGATCCTTGGCCGACTCCGACATCAAAGTCAGATGGATCGGTCAAGGTACCATTAAACAGGAATCGGGTTTTTCGCCCGATCAAGTAATTTGCCATGAAATTACAGAGCTTGCTATTGAAGCCCTGCTTTCGCATGATTCCTACCAGCGCATCATGATTAATGGACGGGTAGAATTGTGACACATCGAGCAATAGCACCGATGGGATAAGGTTGCGCGCCCATGCCTCTTTGACATTGTGCACTAATTGAATACCAGCGTCAGTGGTACTATGCTGCATAGCCCCACCAAACTGGCATGGGTGTAGGATTCCCCACTTCTGGGCATCCCACTGCATTCGTTTGGCAATGATCTTTTCGAACAGTTTGCCAAAACAATTCAGCAAGCAAATAGGCCTGTAGGCCTTCGCTAGCGTATAATCTGGTTTGTTCGGTTTGGGTAAAACCACCGTAACAGACCGCTTGAAGACGCTCGGATAGACCTCGAAATCAAGGCAAGCGTTATAGTACGCGCGCAGCCATTGCCGCACGTGTATACCGAGATCGGTCTCGATGCCCTCCTCAGAGCGCTCGATCCGGTCCACCATCCATTTAATCCACATCCAGTTCACGTGATCGGGACCGGGTGCGGACGTATTGCTAGTGGATTTGAGATTCTCACGAATCTCAAACTCATTAATGTCTGGTAGAGTCAATTCCTCCCTTTGGGGAATTTCATCCACAAACGACAGATCCACCGGCCGTGGATTGGCAGGCGTGAACTGAGCTTGAAAAGCACGACTGAGATCAGCCGCACTTTGAACTGGCGCACCGTCAGCTTGTCGCAGCTGAATAGTAGCCTCTTGCCGTCTCGGCTTTGTCCAGGCAACAAAGTCCGAGATCAGTTGGGGATTGGATTCATCCATGATCTGATCAAAGTGTGCGCGCTTCGCCCGCTTCGTGGCAAGGCGAAGTGTTGCACGTTGTTTATGCCGTTCGGACCAGAGTTCGGCGGCAACGTCGTATGCGTCTGCAGTGGCCTGAGCGCCAGGTCCCGACTGATGACGTATGTAGCGATACTGTCCAGACGCCGCACTAAGGCGGTGCTGGGTATTCGCCAACTTAGTAGCCGCGCGGGAGCATGCAGCATCCCACCACGACTTTGAACGTTTGGATGGGCGTTTTACTGCCGAAAACTCCATCCATAGTCTTTGGAGGTCTCGCTCTAGGCGGTCCCCCATTCGTTCAATGCCTTGGGCGCTGCTGAAATGTGTGGGGTAATCAGCGAACAATTTCGCTGTTGCCGTCACAAATTGTTGGGCCGCGTCGCCGGTACGAGGAATACCCCGCACCGGTTCTGGCTCAACCTCAATCGGCATCTCCCACCGCAGGACCGCGTGGTCGCTGTTGTGACGATGTGACATGAGTACGTGAAGGTCTTGACCTTCATAGTACACTGGGTCGATCCACACCAAGTCTATGACTCCAGGTGTGAGAGCAATGTTGTGGGAACGCCAAGTGACTGGACCGTCCTGAGCGTTCATCAAGACCAAATCGAGTTCGGCTTGGGCCAACTCAATAAGGCGATTGGAATCCGCGTAGTGTGGAGGTCGCACCCGAGATCCCGCAGCGCGTGTATCCCACAATGGGTGGCGGAGATTGAAATCCCCACACATACACGCAATGGGTGGAAGCGCGTGTACACGTGTTTCCAAATATCGGACAGCATCAAATGTGGTGCTGTCGTTATACACGTTCAGGACATTGAAGTCGCCGGACGGAAGTTTGAGCGCTACCATAAGGCAGTCCTTATGGGAGATGCTGTGGGTGACAACTTGCGGAGAAGCCGAAGCCCACCGTTTGTTGACATAAACTGCGACCCGGGAATCTTTCGATGCCCTGAGGCACTTGAACGAGGCATGGGCAGACGTATTCTCATACGCCTCCCCGTCTCGTGACTTAGCTGAGGCCACATCCTTGATACGGCCCCAAAATATCTCCTGGACGCAGATAATATCGGCGTCCCTATGTCTCTCAAGTAGAATGCTCGTATTTTCCGCAGATTTCTGAACATTCGCACTTATACAAGTGAGTACGGGCCTAGTAGGCTCGTCTCTCAGATTGTCGCCGTCAACCGTAGGGCTGGGCGTACGGGATGGGTCCGCTTCCACCTCCATAGGGGAATCGGGCCGTTCATTATGTTGTGAAGCCAGCGGAGTTCCAAACGGTGGGGCCGAAGCACCGTCGGAAGAATCCGGTTCACACGGTTGTTCATTACTCCCATAACGGGTTGATGGTATTGAGTCCAATCCGGTGTGCCATGCACTACCATCGTGGGCAAAGGGCATGGATACAGCAAGGCTGCTTCCAGTGCTAATATGGTCGTCGCCCCCTCCCCCGGAGGGGATTGAGCAACTTCCACGTCTTTGTGAATCGTCTGGCACTATGTCCATTGATTCAAAGAGAGGACCTCTCGAGAGAGAGGAACTCAAAGTGGAACTCTCCCCATGGTAGGGTGAGTTCAAAGTTGTGTCCAATGGACGAGATCTCGGATGATCCGAGTCGGCTTGAGTGCGATGAGCAGGGCAGCCGCCATGCACCGACATCGCACTCGACGAGGTGGGTGCACCATCAGTCCTAGGACCAACAGCGGCTATAGGGGCACCAGTATGGGGGGAATTGGGAAGGAAACAATGAGATTTAGACATGCTGGGCACGAGCGCTAAATCGAGATGGTGGTGGTACTGGTTCAAGAAGCGGCTGGCGCACCGATTTAACGATCGGTGCCCTCGTTACTTGGCATGGGCAGGAAATCCGCATGCTCAGAAAGGTTGCCCGGCTCGGTTGTCTGTACCGTCAGCACCCATAAGGGACTGAGTATAGCCCTACTGGTTTCGGGCCTCAGTCATCAAGTGGGCGGGAGGTGTCATCGCAGACGCTCGGCGCTACTATCCCCCCTGCCTCATGGGTGACCAGATTAGGGATGGTCACATACACCCAAATAAATCTTCCCATGACAATTCCTCCCTGTGTTCTGTGTGGCCCATTGAAGGAGGCCCACTTACCCAACAACTGACTGAAGTTCCCCCCCTCCCCTCCCAACCTGGCTCAGAAATTCTCATACCAACAGGGCACAGTATATCAGCCCACCCCTTTGACCCTGATCCCCTGGCAACATGCCCTAACTCCCATGATGATGAACCACACATGGAGGCCCTCTTTTCAGCACATCTTGCATGGGTGTTGAGTGGTGTTGGGATGCAATCCCCTTCTACAAGAGACCATGTTCATCAACAATTGGATAAGTTTGGGGTGGACCACATTTAAGGTCAGGAGGATTTGGAGGCTGTCACTTCTGAGTGACAGGTGGCAGACAAGGGAGAGAAGAATGTCACTGTAGGCAGTGTAGGACAGCAACAATTCTATGATTGAGTTAATTGGTACTCAGAAAAAGAATGTGGGGGTCAAGTTGGATGATCTTGACATGAGAATAAGTGGTATTAAGAGAGGGATGGTAAAATAAAGCCTCAGTGAGCAACAAGTGCCCAAGGAGATGGTGGTGGTTCGAGGTCAAGAAGTTTTGTTGCCCCTCATGTTGAAGGCGTGGCAAACCAGCACCCGTCGCATGTCAGAGATAACTTGGCACAGAATTAATTGTTAACAAGGTATATGTTTAACAGCAAGAGTACACACCTATTCGTTGTAGAAAATGGTTGACTGAGAATAGCTCGCACTAAGTGAGTAAGTAGGTAAATGTTTGTTTCACTTCTACCAGTAAAGATTCGGCTCGGAGCCTCACACGGAAGTTCGATTCTGATACCAAAGGCTGCATCTAGGCTGGTTTCCTTTTTCCATGTATTTCCAAGCGTTGCTCACGCAGGGGTCTAACACGCTAACATACACCGATCCACTGACCATAGCAGCACTGAGCCCCTTGGACTCGGGAATAAGTAGAAGAATCAGGTTGAGCGATTTTGGCGTTACCAGCGTGATCCGGCTGGTCCCGTGACACGCGTGCGTCACTCCTGGACGCGTAAGTATGTGACACTGCTGAGTCCCATTCGCTTTCCATTTGCCTAGTCAGAACCTCAGTCTTTTGCTTTGTAACAGTATACCCCTCGTCGTCGGAATCGACGGTCAGATATGCCCGTTGCAGTACAAGCCCCTGCCCCTCCGGGTGGCATCAAGTCCTACTACCAAGCTAAGATCGAGGCCGCGGAACTCGAGATCAACCAGAAGACTCAGAACTTGCGTCGGTTGGAGGCACAACGGAACGCTCTCAATGCTCGAGGTAGGTGCGCTTTGTCCTTACTGAGGATACTACAAGTGGAAGCTTATGACCTCAGTGAGGTTATTGCGAGAGGAGCTCCAGCTCTTGCACGAGCCTGGAAGCTACGTCGGGGAGGTTGTGAAGGTAATGGGAAAGAACAAGGTTCTAGTGAAGGTGCAACCCGAGGGGAAATACAGTAAGCCATCTTTCAGCCATGCAACTAACTGCAGGTTTGGTCTTATTGATCCGGGCAGTCGTTGATTTCGATTCGGACATCGATGTCGCAAATCTCAAGCCTTCGCTCCGGGTGGCTCTGCGCTCAGACTCCTACACAATTCACAAGATACTGCCTAACAAGGTAGACCCTCTTGTGTCTCTGATGATGGTCGAGAAGGTACCAGACAGCACGTATGAGATGGTCGGTGGTCTCGACAAGCAAATAAAGGAAATCAAGGAGGTTATCGAGCTGCCCGTCAAGCACCCGGAGCTGTTCGATGCTCTGGGTATCGCTCAACCAAAAGGTGTGCTACTTTACGGACCCCCAGGCACGGGGAAGACTTTGCTGGCCAGGGCCGTGGCGCATCATACAGACTGCAAATTCATCAGGGTGTCTGGGTCCGAGTTAGTGCAGAAGTACATTGGTGAGGGGAGTCGAATGGTCAGAGAGCTTTTCGTCATGGCGAGAGAGCATGCGCCAAGTATCATCTTCATGGATGAAATCGACTCTATTGGAAGCTCAAGGGGAGAGAGTGGCTCCGGCGGAGGTGATTCGGAGGTGCAGCGGACTATGCTGGAGCTGCTGAACCAGCTTGATGGCTTCGAGGCGACCAAGAACATCAAGGTCATCATGGCGACGAATCGGATAGGTTTGATTAGTCTTCGGACTCACCTTGGCTCCGCCTGACGTTGTGCTCTAGATATTCTCGATTCTGCGCTCCTCCGACCGGGCCGCATAGATCGAAAGATCGAGTTTCCTCCTCCGGGACCTGAGGCTCGTGTTGCGATTCTGCGAATCCACTCGCGTAAAGTAGGAGCATTTCGTCGTCGCTTCTAGCTCGCGTTGATCGATTGGTGTCGGGAACAGATGTCCTTACAGCGGGGAATCAATCTCCGCGCGTTGGCGGAGAAGATGGGGCAATGTTCTGGTGCTGAAGTTCGCGGCATTTGCACTGAAGCAGGTAAGCTGTCACGCTACCGAGAATCGCAAATTACTAATTTGGCTCTGTACTCGCCAGGCATGTACGCGCTTCGAGAAAGAAGACAACATGTTACACAGGAGGATTTCGAGTTTGCTGTTGCCAAGGTCTGTGGTGATGAGCATACTATAAGATATCATTTTGCTTACTCGCGTTTTGATTTCGCAGGTTCTGAAGAAGAACCAGGAAGGAAACACTTCAGTGAACAAGTTATTCTCTTAGATCGACTATCTTGTTTCCAATTAGTGCACGACATGTTTACTTATGACCACGATTACTCTGACGCGTCGATCGCAACGGAAACTGCCGAAGACCGTTTCACCTTGTGCACTTGCTCGATGAAAACGGTGAACTTACGTTGCCGTACATTGATGTTTGTCTTGTGGTAAGTAACCTGCGACAACCACCCATGCAGGCGAGCTCGTGGGCAGGCCTCCGTCCACGTAGCGTAGCGTTTACTGCTCAGTGGCGCCACGCCGGCATGCTTCTCTTTCAGAGAAGTCAGACGCAACGAGCCTTGAGGCGAAGTTGAATCGCATGATGAACTGTGCCTTGAGGTAACAAGGTTTGTACCAGGGACACGGTGTTTACGAGAGGATCAGGGAAGCCGCGGCAGCACGATTCATAAATATTTCCCCAACTTATGTGCGTTCCAACCGCTCTACCTTCCATTGTACTCAATCATGGTTGCAATTTGCACCGACATACTGATCAACGGCGCTTGTACGAAGGCGGCCTGCGGCGACAAGCATGACGTGCAGATCTGTAGGCACTGCGGGGTTGTGTGCTACAGTACACGTATGTACGAAGCTCACCTCGGTGGTCAGCGGCACAAAAACAGAATAAGCGGCATCAACGATAATGTTCATTGCTCTATCTGTGATACCAATCTCTCCAAAAGCAATTGGGAAGGTCACGTCCATGGCAAACGTCACGTTAGGCTTGCTTCCCAACAAGGTGTTCGCCTTGATGTCGAGCCCGAGGAAGCAACTACTCTACCCGGATTTATTTACTGCCCGGTCTGCAAGTCAGACGTCCAGGAAGGAATGTGGAACAGCCATACATCTTCGCGAGCACACGCTAGGAAGATTTTATTCGCGCACTACGAAGCAGCATTCGAGGAGGCTGAGAAGAATAAACATGGTGTTACGATCTCTCATGATCATGATGGAATAGACTTCGGTATTGTTGAGGTTAAGTGTGCAGAGCTAGGAGTCTCGTTGGTTGTCAAGGCTCAGAACACGGTACCACTGTCAAAAATCACATTAATTGGTGCCAAGTTCACGTCCATGAAGGCAAAGGCACAGTCCTCGTAAGTAGAAATTATTCATGATGTGGCATGACGTTCACCGTGGTGTAGGTTTTCCGTGGACATTAGAAGTTTCCCACATGCCCTGGTGCATGGTCGGGAGGTATCTATTACAGTGACATTTCGACAAGCTCATGGCGGCAGGTACGGAGATCGCCTCGAACTTATGTTCGAGGATACCTCCCTCCGTCAACGGTTCGCCATCGTACGTTCTGTTGAAGCCATAGTTGGTAGCAAGGCGGATCACGAGTTGCTCAAGCCCAAGTCTCCATACGTCCCTCGGAAGCGGACCCACAGGGATCCTGAAGTAGAGGTCATCCCTGGAGATCCGCCTCCGGCTTTACGCGCAGTTCCTTATGTTGTCAAACTACCGTCCGCAGATATTCCTCGGAGAATAGCCTCGTCTCTCTCTCGTGGTTCTGATTCACATGTTATCGCCCACATCCGCACAGTTTTGCCACAACATTTGGATAGCGCGAGCCACGGTGTGCACTTTAAGACTCTGTTGTGGGTTGAAGAACATCGCATGGAGTGCGTGATTAGATTATTGTGGGAAGTAACGAACGTAGCTGAGACCGTTTCTAGATATGACTTGCAGACGTACGACATACCTGATGCACAACTCAAGAGGTACAACGACTACTATTAGTATGTTGTTCCCTTCTTCGATTCAGATTCTTCAGCTCAAATGTTGAATAGTCTCTCTGTCCCTGGACTGGCAGAGAAGCGCCCAAGCGTCCTCGTTGGTGCGCATTCAGTTCAAGTATCGTGTTTCGCGTTCTGATCTCACGGTTGCGACTGCGTCCCTCCTAGGTGATAGAATCTTTGTACAACCTCACGGATCACAGAGGGATCGCTGGTTCGAAGGACACGTACATGTCGTGCGCAAGGAAGAAGTTGGACTCCGTCTCAACGCATCTTTTAGACACTACGACGCCAATCGGCTCCATAAAGTTCGCTTCAAGTTGAACCGCCTCCCTCTCCGTCGTCAACATCAGGCACTTGATACTGTCTTTTACCCAGATCGTTTACTCTTTCCAGCTCAGGAACATGTCACAGCGCATGCTCCGCCACAGGCTGTAGACATTCAACCATATATATACAATCGCCTCATTGCTGGCAATCCGGCTCAATTGCAGGCCGTTACCTCCATATCAAACCTGGCCATCGGCTCAGTCCCGTTTGTCGTTTTTGGACCGTAAGTCGCCTTACTGGATCCCTTATACGCAACACCGCTGACCATTGGATCAGTCCTGGCACGGGGAAGACTGTCACTATCGTGGAGGCCATTCAGCAGATCCTCCGCAAGAATCCTCGAGCACGGATCTTGGCCTGCGCTCCCAGCAACAGCGCTGCTGATCTCATTGCCTCGCGTCTCCAAGCCTCATTGAGCACGGAAGAACTTTTCAGATTCTACGCACCATCTAGGGACAAGGACCAGGTACCTGATGCATTGCTACCGTACAGCTGTACGAATGCTTCCGGCCACTTTTCCGTCCCGCCGGTTCCTATTCTCAAGACGTATCGAGCGATAGTTTCGACTTGTGTGTCAGCTTCATTTGCGCATGGGGTCGGCATGCCTCGTGGGCACTTCAGCCATATTTTCGTGGACGAGGCAGGGCAAGCTACTGAACCAGAGGTGATGATAGGGATTAAGACGATGGCGGACAATAACACCAACGTTATTTTATCCGGTGATTCCAAACAACTAGGACCCATCATTCGCTCGGCAGTTGCGCGAGAGTTGGGTCTTGAGAAGAGCTATCTTGAACGACTTATGACTCGTCAACCGTACGACGAAACGAGCAGCCATGGCATTTCGTCAGTGCTTTTTGAGTTTTCATAAATAGGGGAGCTGACTATGATACTTCAGTGTTGTCAAACTAGTCCAAAACTTTCGGTCACATGAATCTATACTTAAATTCCCTAACGAATGGTTCTACCGAGGTGACTTACAGCAGTGCGGTGACCCCAAAGTCATCAACTCCTTCATCGGTTCCCCATCACTTGTGGCAAGGAATTTTCCTATTGTCATGCATGCAGTATCTGGGAAAGACGATCGCGAAGCCTCTTCACCTTCTTTCTTTAACATAGACGAAGCCACGCAGGTCAAAGCATACATCCAGGCATTGCGATCCGACCGGCATTTTCGCATTTGTAAGCAGATGTCTCGTATTTTACGTTACTAGCGCAGCTGACAGCGGCTCAAGCGGACGCGGACATCGGAGTAATCGCTCCCTATCACGCTCAATGCCTCAAAATTCGAGCTGTCCTACGGGGTGTCGCGGATGGGATCAAAATCGGAAGTGTCGAAGAGTTTCAAGGACAGGTAAGCCCCAGCTACGATCAGTATCATTCTCGGTCTGATCCTACGTATTGTAACAGGAACGGCGAGTGATCATTATCTCGACTGTGCGCAGCAGCCGTGAATTCGTTGAATATGATGTAAGACACACGCTTGGTTTTGTGGCGAATCCACGGCGCTTCAACGGTATGTTATCAGTGGGCTTCAATATGACTGAATTCAATCTCATTTACTTCTTCTACGCCAGTGGCAGTAACACGGGCACAAGCTCTCCTAATTGTTATCGGTGATCCAAATGTGTTATCCTTAGACCCTCTTTGGCGCTCCTTCTTGAACTACGTTCATATCAGTGGTGGATGGAGGGGAAATCCCCCGGATTGGGACACTCGCGAGCCAGTGGACGATCAAGTTGGCTATGACCGTATGGTGAGAGAATCCACGTTGGCAGATATGAATGAATTTGCCCGAAGAATGGAGATGCTCACCTTACATGGTGTCACATCCTATGGTGTAGACGAAGACGAATGCGACACCAATGTGGACAGACCCTGGCGAGAGGTCGAATAATGGAATTCTGATGTTTGGTTTGCGATTCTTATATTTTCCTTCAATTCAACGATATTTGCTACTATGCATGTATGTTCCATAGCGGCTGCATTCATTGACCTTGAGACTGCAACGGTGCCAGCACCGCTGGTTGTCTGATATAATTGAGATTTGTTATCACTCCAATGACTCCCATACTCGTTACGGCGTCGATGAACAGGATCTTGCCTACAGTTGTCCCGTCGCACTCATCCTGGCTTGGCCATTAGTAAGGGGATGATAGTCGATGTGGCAATGAAATAAATGTTTGTGATACCGCCTGAGAACGTTGTTCGCTGTGACCACTGAGATGATATTTGCAGGATGCTTTGCTCCCGTCTATGCATCCATCGAACTTGAAAAACCCTCTGAATGACGCCGTATACTGCCTCTGTTCCACTTCTGTCTGATTCTATTAACGTGGCGCGCTTGGACTAACTGTCCAAAGGTACCTTTTTTTGGCAAAACGGCCAATTCTCAGTGTACCAGATTGAGAACTCTCGCTGCACAACGTTGCACATCTTATCGAAACCTATTTCGACGATGTCTGCAGTGGAAGACATGGGATGTTTACGGATCAACCAAGTCTGGACCGGACGCCGGTTGCTCTTGTTCGTTAGTATATTAAACTTGGGGTCTACCCGAATTTCACCGCCCGGACTCGTCTTTGCGTCAGCTCAGACCGGGTTATCGTCCATTCGACAACGTTGTCCCCTACCCGATACGCATCTTGCATATCACTTCCTAATTTCTCTTCTAAGCTGAGGAGATTGCTGTTCGACTTTGAATCCTTATCTGATTAACTCTCATCAGTGACTTCGTCGGTAAGGTGTAATTTCTGGCTCACTGATAGGCTTTGCGCGGAGAGATAGGCAACTTCTCTGCCTCTAGTGGAGAAAATTCGGGTCACAAGACTGCATTTCTCTCACTGCACTCAGATCAGGGTTTGACATCTAACATATCTGCAGATCGTATCCGGAGTTGATCTTCAAACTCCACGTAAGAGTGCCTGCCCAAGGGGATGGAGGCCTTGTTACTGACACCGTCGACAGCGATGTTCCTTGTACGCATTAGTATCGTGTGACTGTTCCTCCATGTAATAGACGCTTCTAGAGCCTCGCTATCCACTGTTGCATGGCGTAAGAGTTTATACAGGATGCAAACTTTCACTTCTTCAGGAAGCACGTTCAGCACGTGCGAAATGGGGTACAAAGTCAGTTTCAAGAGCATTGTCAGGCAAAATCCTAACCGATTTCAACGGCCAGAATGGTTTTGCATCACCTCCCTTCGGATGGTGAATGGCAGGGGCAGGCGATCAGATCGACGTACACACCATAGTATAGACTACTTCAGCGTCCTTCCCTATAATGCGGTCTTAAATATCGCGCATCCAATAAGACAACACGGTTTTTGGGGGGCTCCGGGTTTCTGCCGTCGGGCAGGAAGCCGGTTCATGAGCTAACGAGGGAACAGAGCGTCACTCACTCTAAACAACCCAGTAAACCGGCGCACATCCAAAAACTCACCTACTATATTTTCTTTTGAGCTCCGTCCATCCGGGAGCAGCAGCTTTGTATAGACGAACAAATTCATTCATTTCTTGTACTGGTATGCGATTGATATCAACTCGGTTCCAATAGCGAGAAACAGCAAATGTGATGTCTTGTGCGTCAGCTTCAATGCGACGACTGCGCAAGATATTTTTCAAGACAAGGGAAGAATGTTAGACATGGGGACTCACATCGTCCAAGCCTTCAATTTGGCTCTGATAAATTCAGATACATTCAAGAAGGGAATTCTGCCCATCATCATTATTGTCGTGGCATCAAGATGTCGTGGTCCTTCCTCCCCGGCGGGTAATATTTCGATCTTCAAGTAAAACGCGAGCTCTCAGCGGTAGTGAATCCAGCTAGGCAAGAAGATGCTCACATCAATGGAAGGAATAAATCGATGATACGTCGCATGCATTCTGTTGGAAGTTCTGAGTCGGCCACTACAAGATGGTGTAGAGAACCAGCTCACCGGTTGCTCCATGGTGAGAGCACCGTGGTGAAGTCCCCGCTTCCTGCACATGCTTGACGAACTCGACGGAAGGGGTGAGTTGTGCCTTCGACTATGCAAGAGATTTCCTATAGATTCCTAAGCAACTGCCATGGGTTAGCGACGAAATACATACATCAGCATGCCTTGCATTGGACAGGACTGCAGTCAAAAAGTTCCCATAGAATGCATGACGAATTTCGCCCGCCCGCAGGAGCTGAGAGAGTGCAGCCGCAGCCTCCAAGAGTCTGCTCGTCTCATGCATGATCAAGACTGGAGGGAAGTGGGAGGCATTAAGCCACAGACATGGTATATTCATGTACGCTCCGGATTCGAAATGAATCGAGAAGTCAGGAAGGAACGAGTGGGGACCCTCTGGCATCCGGTAATGGTTCCGTGACGGACGGGGTCAACGCCGAGAAAACGGCAGGCGTCTGATGCCACTACGACATATCTGCCGGCCTAGCTCGTCCAGCAGGACTGAAGAACCAGCGCATGCAGGGCATGCGTTCGCCGCTGTGCTACATTGGGAGCAAGGATCGCATCACATGCCCCCAGCGTGCGCGTGATAGGTAGGGAGGGCCCGTGCCGTGAAGACTGAAAGCGGCGTAACGCCTACCTACATATCACCTGCGAGATAAAATCTGTACAAACGTAATAATCAGTGGAATATCCGAGTAGAGGGATTCCGAGCTCCGAAGAAATCTGGTTGAGCAAGAGGCAGGATGTCTCGAAGAGCAGGTCCCGAATTTCTACCTAACTAGTTGATGAGAAGGACAGTGTCCCTTGAAATCAACTGAATTGTATATATTCACCACGGAAGCAAATCCAGTTACCATCGACTTGCGGGAATTCCGGGATGCAGAATTTAGATTTGTGGGGAGGTGGGTATGGAGCCGCCAAACGACCAGATAAACTTAGTACCCCTTAGCCGAGGCAATATTACGTAAGCAAACACGGTCATGGGTCGCACATCGTGATGTTTTCGGAAACCGCGACAGACGGAACAAGTCAATCGTTGACTTCGTTGCGGCAGTTCTGTAGCAGCGGTTCAGGTTGTCCTGCGCATGCATACGGTGCTCTGGTCAGCGGCAGAAAGCCATGTAGGTGGCCTCATCTCGTCCTTCAGACGCTGCAATGTCTATCTCTCCAAGGCGCCTCTTCTCCGAAGAACGTGTTCTCGCCGTGCTGGTATCGGACGGGTTTCTCGTTCTCCAACTCAATACTGTCCCGGTTCTCTGAGTGGACGTCTTCCAACGCATGCAAAAATTACCCCTTCGCGATGTCTTGGGATACGACAAATGTCATGGCTTCCCAAGCTAAAACCTCGGCCTACCGAACCGTTCAGTGAACCATCGGACGGCCAGGAAGAGGCCGCAAAAGTTGCTATCCTAGAGAAGGCAATGAAGGGACGCCAACCGGCCGACCTCATGCTACGATGTGAGTCCGCTTGTGCGTTGGTCCTGATCTGTACATAATTCTAACAAAACACAGGTACGGTATTGGATGCTGATGGTGCGTCTGCAGCACCCCGACAGCGTTGAAGTCGTTTATCAATGCATCTTTACGTCCTTAGGAAATGTCAAGACAATCTCCGGACAGTTCAGAAGAGCTGATTTGTGCGCCGAGCACCGCCTGAACGTAAGCGAATATCGTGACAGAAATTCATATGTTGCTGACAAGTTAGGGCATAGCCCCGTGATCTACGTAAAATTGATTCCAGGATCCCAAATCTTGTGCCCACCATTCTTGTGCGAAAAGAAGTCTTTATTGTACGTAGGAAACCTTCTGGCATACAGATAGCTAATCTAATTTTACCAGGTAAATATTCTCCACATCCGTGCCCTTGTCAAGGCAGATGCCGTTGTTCTCTTCGATACCTACGGCTCAGCCGACTCAAGGCTCCACTCTGTCTTTCTCTATCACCTCGAAGTGAGCACCCGCAGTACGCACGTTTCTCGGGTACAATAATTGCTCCCTCTAGCATAACTTGAAGATCAAGACTTCCGGACTGCCATATGAGTTTCGGTGAGCGTCGCCAACTGCCGTGAATCATAATAGACCGTTTTCTCACCTCCTGGTGTCGTGCTCTGAAATCAGAGCACTGGAGTCAATACTGCTGTCTGTGCTAAGTGCCTTAGAGGCCGAGATGGTCTTCATCCGTAACCTCGTTGGGGGACTCTTGGCCGAGCTCGAGGATGACATAGACCACGACCGCTTCAAGCGGCTCCTACACTACTCCAGGCGTTTGGCTAGCTTCCTAAATAGGGCAAAACTGGTCAGTCAACATGCAGTCCAATTGCGGTCTCTCACAGCCTATAGTGTACTGATCATCAATTGTAGGTGCAAGCAGCTCTCGACGAAGTCCTCGAACAAGGTCAGAGCCACTCTCAGAAAATGACATTTAATCCCCTTGTTATAGTCGCTCAATTCATTGCTATAATTGTTCAGATGAGGATCTGGCCGCCATGTACCTCAGCGACAAAAAGAACGATGCGCCCCGTAAATTGAGTGATCATGACGAACTTGAAGTTCTCTTAGAGTCGTTCTCGAAACAAGTAGAGGAAATTGTAAACGAAGCCGAAAATACCCAGGTGCGGAAGTTTGTCCGGTAACAGCGGTCGCTCCACTGATGCAGCTCTCGCTATCAGAGCAATGTACAATCGACACAGGAAATTGTAGAATTAATCTTAGACTCTAATCGTAATGCACTCCTCGCACTTGATCTGAAGGCACGTCAACATTCAGGTCCCTTGTGTATCATCCTCATGGCTGATCTTCCAGGTTTCAATATTGACGATGGGCATCGGTATTGGGACACTGGTCGCTGGGCTCTTCGGCATGAACGTGAGTCACTAGCAACATTTCTAAAAACGTCTTGGTCTCACTGTAGTCCTTTCCTCTAGTTGAAGAGTCACCTTGAAGAATCGACCTATGGTTTTGTGTTTATGTCAATACTGTCCACGGTGTTCGCGGCTGGGTTCTCATATGTTGGCCTTCGGCGGTACGTCTCACCGAAGACAACCCAATTGCATATGATCCTCGTCGGGTCCTGACTCGATTCACTTATTTTGCAGATTGGCTAGGATCCGCAAGATCGGTCTATCTGCCAACGGCCGAAGGGCAGGTGCCCAGAAACACTGGCTGTCTGTCCTACGGGGACGGGGTGACGGCTGGTCATGACAACGTTTCTGCGTATGTCGTGTGCACACCATTCCCGCTCAGCATCCCACCCTATACATCTTGGCCCCCTCCACTCTATATGTTACGTAGGAACACATGCATCTAATTTATCCACGCATCCCATCTCATCGCATGATTTCACGTTGCTCGTAGTTGACGCTGAGCGGAATATGGCGAAATCTCACGTGGACAATTGCTCCGAGTGTGATACCTAGGCACCAGGTCGGGCGATCTGCGCAGAGTCGGAAGAAAATTTAGCGACTCAAGTCGCTGTAAGCGCAGAGCAGGTACAAACTACTGATGCATAAACGTTTCATCGCCAACTATAAACTTTTTCGGGGTAGATAATTGAGAATCTAATCCTCTATCGCACATAATCGGCGCTTAGGGCTGGTTAGGAAAAATATGCGGAAATTTTAGCGCTTTGTGCGCCAATTAAGGAACGCGGCTATTGCCGAGGTAATTGTGTTCGCGGGCGATTTCGCCTTGTGCCAACCTGGTGACCACCGTCAACTGGGAACCTATTCTCTCTGCTGGTTGTCGGACCGTCCAACCTTGTTATCGCGAGAGAAAGTCAAGGGACCGCTCCCTAGGTCAGTTTCACCCATAGCGTCCAATTGTCCCCTCCACTGGACCATGAACTAGGCCCCTACTTGACTACCATTTGCTGACGATTCACCGCGATGGCTGCTGTAGGACCTGACAGCGTCCTCCCAATCAGCGTAGAGGGACCCGCTACGCTACCAGGAACACGCTTTACTGGCTTCAACCCATCTACGTCCAGCATGACTTCACAGATTCCCTCTCCCACTCTCCCACTTACTCCCGTACCCGTATCTTCCTCATCTGACGGTGCTTCAAATCCCGCAACGTCTACATCAACCTCGACTGGCTCATCTGGGATCACGTTTCCATTGTCTGTTATGCCATTCACCCCTAGTTCATCAGTCGCTGCTTCCCAGACCTCTGCTAGTTCGAGTGCTGCGCCATCATCGACGACAGTCGCTTTCATTTCGCATTCGCACACGGGTGCTATCATTGGCGGAGTTATTGGGGGAGTAGCGGCTCTTCTTCTAGCGATAGCAGCTGCGCTATTCTACCTTCGTCTCAAGCGGCAGATCCCTTCTCGCTCCCGCCCTCGTTCCATCGCCGAAATCGGCCGCGGCGATGGTGGAAAATGGAATGGTCTTTCCTCCCGAGACTCGACCATGGAAGGCGGCTTCGGTGGTTCCAAGCACATTTCATCGAAGCCTCAAAAGTACGGCCACGAGCAGACTGATTCGACGGGGATGATCGTGTCCGCCAACAATAGCAGTTTGGGCCATGGCAAAGAGCAGGAAATATCCGAAGAGGACATCGCCACATTTGGCGAGGAGCGAAAAGTCGCCCGCAGGCGATCCGAATACATCGAGACTGTACCACCGTTGCCCTTCCACGACCGCCGAGGGTCTGTTGCGTCCACTCTGGCGGGCTCCCCTCCTCTTTCGTCCAGCGACAACGGCGGCTTCCGGCGTGGCCGAGTATCGTCGTCGAGCCAGAGCCAGCGCGCCGTTGCACTCGCCAAGCTGGACACGAACTCGCCATCAAGCCCATCCTCCCCAGTGAGTCCCTACAACGTCCGGCCGCAGTCTGTCGACAGCTCGACATACGCCAGTCGCCCTCTCTCTGCCGACGCGCTGCCGCCCATGCTCATCCATGACACTGCCAATCCGCCGTCGGCAGAGGAAGCGCAGCGCATGAACCGCACGTCGTCGGGCGGCGCGGTGCGCCGCAACCCCGCGCGCAAGCCCGTCCCATCGTACCACTCGCTCGCCTCGACGGCGTCCGCGCAGAGTGATGCGGCCGCCGGCACCGGCACCAGCACTAGTGCTGCGCCGATGGAGGGCGCGCCGCCTGCGCGCGGCCCGTCGCGCTCTCAGTCGCGGGAGGACATCGCGCGCGCGCCGCACCTCAATCCCAAGTCGAGCTTTGGCGACATGCGGCGGATGCACTATCTGGTCCCCGATATGCCGCCGCCCACCACGCGTGACTGAAGGGCTAGGGACGCGTGCCCTGCGACCTGTGTACTATTACTTATCTCCTCGTCCTTGATAAAGCTTGGGCGGGTGTACTAGGAGGGTAAACCTCCCCCTTTTCTTGGCCTCCGGCAATGCCGCCTGTCATTTATGCTCACGCTGCTTCATTCCATTCTCACGTGCTGGCAACTCTTATACGGACACTTACTGACTTTACTTCACCTAATGACTCCCTCCAACGACCTTCTATCCAGTCTTCTACTGTTAATGCCGTCCCTGCTATTGACTTTCGCCTGTTTGTTGCTATCTCCTCTCCCATCCCTACACACCACAAATGTTCGTTTGTGAAGTCCTCCAGCCGAAAGTAGTGCATTATTATTTTGTATGCGTTGTGTTGTTATGTGATCTCGTGCTGGACCTGTCCACTTACAAAATGCGCAGCTTCGCTCGTTGCATGCATATGTCCCAGTAAGCTATGTCCTAGTAGGCTGTCTCATGTGTTGCTAAGACTCGGAGGACTCATACTACAAGACGCTTTTCAATAGATAGTAGCTGTCTGTAACACAGGGATTTAGGTCACCAAATCGTCTACATTAAGATGAATTATAAGTATTACTGCTGCAGCAGAGAGCTCCTGAGTGGGTTAAGCACTGTCCGCCGTCGACAACGGTTCCGCATTTGGAGATGCTCGGAGGCCAGAGAGGTAACTACCAATCGCTGCGAAAGGTAATGCAGACCATTCCAGGCAGCCAAGTCACCTAGCCACAGCACTAGAGGTAACCCTCTCGTGTTTGACATCATGCAATTCATGAGCCTCCCTTCGATTCCTCCTCGGCGGCCTTGAGCTTTTGACCGAGGATCTTGGCACTGACCTGTGCACCGAGTCGAGTGAACACATCACACACAGGAAACATCATAGGCAAGCTTTTACATTACGGATATGCATGGCAGCACGCTCGACACCGTATTCCTTGCTGCGTTTGTACTGCACGAGGGCCTCTTCCAGACGTCCACCTAAGGTGGGTGTTAGTAGGGCAGGAGAAAGACACGACCGCCAAAAATGTGACCCACAAGCTTCGAGCACGGCCGCGAGGTTGAACGCGATTTCAGGATCTTCGGGGGCAAGCGATGCTGCGATGCTGGTGTGCGTCAGTGATTAATGGTCCTCCGATGAGAAGGGTGGACAAACGACACACTGGAGGTGGTGCAGAGCGAGGTCTGGTCGGCTGACAGGAGAGATGATGTACGCGCTCGCTAGGTCTGTTGACTTGTCAGTAAGCTCGGTCGAGAAGTAGATTGAGACTACGGACTTGTGTGTGCGTCTGGACTGGATGGCTGGAGCGCTATCGATTCCTTCCAAGCAGCTATTGCCTCGTCATACTCCTCTAGAGGTCAAATTAGTAAACGTCGTTGAAGGTATTGGGCGCACATACTGAGGTGGTAGTGTGTCACACCGAGGTTGAACAGAGAGCTTGCGGTCCGCTTGATGTGCACACTACGCTGGTAGGACGCCTTGAAACGGACCGTTTAGATAAACTCGGCATTCGAAGGATTCCAAATTTACCTTTGCAGCTTGGACATCGCCCTCTTCCAGCTTTTGGGTGCCTTCTTCGAGGCATTGTAATGCTTCCACTTCCGCGGGGTCCAACGTCGTGGAATGAGCAGTCGTGGAAGTTGCCCATCCTGTCATGTAGAGTATTATATGCGTATCAAGTCCACAGTCGGGTCCAATAGCACTTACGTCTAGATGCAAACGACGGTCTCCCAACCGGTCGTTGGGAGTGGACGCGCGTTTGCTGACCACGACATGCTACAGCATGCAGTGACCTGTATCCAGAGCCGGATGGACATGAATATATTGTCCTGCACATGCGTTGAAGGAGTAGGTTCTTTCTTGAAAGCAGACCGACGCGGGCAGACATGGCGACCTTCCAAGTTACTCAGTAAGAAATGCTCTTTTTGAGTTACCAGTGGCAGTGTTACAGCGAGATCGAAATCTGGCTTAAGCATGTGACCTGGCATTAGGCGCCCATAATGAGTTCTCGAAATACTACTCTTCAGCCACTTCCATGTAATCTTCAGGCGTGCAGCAACTATTATGGGCATTTCCATCGTTGCCTTTTGGTTCACTGCACTCATTGTTATTGTTCCTACTTTCTATTACATTCGTGAACGACAGCGACAATGTCCAGACGCCTTGTACCGCCCGCAACTTACTCTACTCCTTCTCTTCCACACGCTATACATCATATATATCCTCCTTGCTTTCTGGCCACCAAACATCTTTAGACTGTTTCAAATACCACTCACTGCGCCTCCAGAAAGCATCCGTGCTATCATTCTCCAACGCGCTGGGCTCCATGCGAACACGGCGCTCCCCAAACCTCTGGACACCCTCTTGACCCGTCTAGCGTCGTTTGAAGTGCGCACTCTCTATGTCAGGTTCTTGCACGCTACCCCATTACTACGCTGTAATTCACGAACCTAATCAATAATTTCTTTGCTTTGCTTCGCTTTCCCTTACACACTCTATATTGGCATAGATTCGGCCAGGCAGCAATACAGGACTGTGAGCACTGCAGGACGTTCGATGACTACGCCCTTTTTGTGCTCTCCCACACAGCACTGGAGTATCTCCGTGAAGCTGTGCTACTCGGCTTCCTCACGATTGGCGGGAGTGGCCGTGAACGATGGCGAATGTACGTCGTCGGTGCGCTCGTCGGTGCAATGTGCACAGAGCAGTACCTCGTTTCAACTATTGCTGTACACGTACCGACGGATGGAACGAACGTCTTCATGGTGCGCATTCCAGCTTCCCATCGCCTTCGCCTTTCTGCCGTGATAGTGTCTGGCGGCTCATATCACGAGGATACTTGCAGTGGCACGATAACCTGTGGCTCCTCCGCCAATTGCTCTTTCTCTTTCTTCCGATCCTGACACACTTCCTCCCTCCATCGCGCTCTGAGACTATGCTCGCCGTGCCCGCCCTCGCTTCCGCACGGGGCGCACTCGAGCAGAGCGTCGCACGCCTCGCGAGTTTGCGCTACGCACACGGCGCAGTGATGCGAGATCCTACTCTACGAGCCGCAGCGGGGAATTGGTGGGAGCGGCAAAGGAAGGAGGGAGTGTGGGCGCGAGAAGATGAGAACGTTCGCCAGGTCGCAGAGAGGCTGGGCAGGGGGTTCGACGAGGCGGACCCAGGCGAAGGAAGACGCGAGGGAAAATTGCGGACGTTCGCGAGGATGGCGGTGGAAAGGCTGAAGGCGGGTTTGGCACCGACTGTTCAATAGTGAAGGGACACGATCTTGTACGTGACAGTATGTATAGGTAGAGTTTGGACATCTGGCTGTACTGGATAGATTTAAGACTAGACCAGACTCACGCAGTCTCTAGTATTGCATGAGCGTCAGCCATTTCTTGATACGGTCATGTTATCCAGATCAGTTTTGCATTCTTACTTTTTTGACAGGCGACTTCTGAATTCTTCCAAAACATGCTCGAAGAGGACGTAGTTCGTACCATACATCAGGACGTCCAATAGTCGTACATAATAGGAGATACTAGCACGCGGCATATAATAGATACAAACCGTGATTATCCTAATGCAAATGCCATTCAATCGAGAGGCCTCCATGACTGCCGGTTATCATTTTCACGAATAGCTGTGGCTCCCGAATCCGGTCTATGATACGAAGAGCCTCCTTGATGAGCAGGTCTGCTGTCTCTGGGTCGAAAATAAGGCGCCCACTCATGTATTCCCGAAAACCCACGACCACGAGATCGAAAACCCCCAGAGCCACGAGCACGAAAGCTTCGCATTGTAGATGGTAAAGGGGGAAATGCGGCGGTATCGGGTGGAGGAGCGTCGCGCACCCGGCACAGGATGGCCAGAATGTCATCGCGACTGTATTCCGGCGACGGATGGTCCGAGGGGCAGAGGTTCAGAAGCCGCGTGTACCCTTCCTGCGGGTGTGGGCTCTGGAATTGCGCGCGGAACCGTGCAAGGACGGATAGGCCCTCTTCGGGTGTCTTGATCGTAGGATGGTCAGTACCTGCGCAGGAGAACGTCTGAATAAGTCTGGTCACAACGGCGAGGTACGCGCTTACGTTTGCGTAGCCTCGCAGCGCACACCTGTTTGGCAGGGGCGGTTAGGTTGCACCAAGCGCATTTGTAATGCTTGTGCTTACTTCGTATGGAGTGTCGAATACGATGACCCAGACTGGCGTCCCGGCAAACTCGTGGGCAATATTTATCCATGTCGCCCGCTGTCTATATAGCATGAACGAATCGTAGTAGCAATGGGTGGACAGAGACGAGGGAGAGCCACTGAACGACTCACCCGGCATCAAAGTTGGCACGATCTATACATACGGAAAGACCGTCTCTTAAGGAGCGTCGCGCCAATGCTTCCACACTGCGTCTGCCACCTAGGTCATCCTGGTTGCATCTACGAAATTGCGGGACGTGCTGTTCCAATGCTTGCGCAAAAGTGGACTGAAATTGGACTTAGTAACAACATTGGAAGACTACCTAGTACCATACCTTGCCTGACCCTACAAGGCCGACTAAGAGCAGTACGATTCGTTCCTGATCTGAGAAAGCCGTAATCCTGGTCTCGGGTATTCCAACACTCCTGGTCGATGATGCGGACGACATCGACAGAGACCAATATCTTGGAAGGATGCATACTTTTGAGTTGAAGTTCATTTTGGGCAGATGTTATTCCCTAGAGGAGAAGGGATATGGGTTCAGTGGTGTAGTTGGTTATCACGTCTGTCTCACATGTCAGTGGATGAATTCACAGGAGGTCTCCGGTTCGAACCCGGACTGAACCACTTTTTGAAGACAGAATCCACGAAATTGGCGCGATACTAGAACACATAAACCTGAATGAGTTACATCGCCCATAGGTGTATCGGTCTAGAATGTTTCAGACATATCCTACAGGGTTGCTTCAATTGACAGACGCCAACATATCTGGTTTACCATGCAAGAATGATCGTCCATTGGCGAAGCAGCAAGAATGTATACATGATGATGGCTCCATAAGGGACTAAACAATAATACAAGATGCAAGGGTCGTGAGATCGTCAAATGTTCAGGTGTCAGTCTGAACGTCGTTACGGCTGCGTCAACTCGGAACCCTCTAGGGAGTATATGATGTCCTCCTTTGACTCCGTGTCAAGAGCCTTATGTCCTTCAACAGTAAGCGTCGGGATTCCGGATCCGATATCGCTCTCGAAAAACTTGGGAACAAACCTAGACATCATCAACGTCAACAAGGGCCCTTTTTCAAGCACGCTGAATGGGCAGCCACAGTGACGCATACTATACTCACTGGGTTCCTTTCCGTTTCCGCTCGGCTGCCTCGTCCCTCTGTCTCTGCTCGATCGCCTGCTTATGCTTCGTGGCATCTCCATACTCCTTCTTCAGCAACCGAGTCGTTACACTGTCCCATAACCGCCTGCTCTCATTCGGGAGCTGTTTATCAAGGTGACGCACTGCCTTCGGGATCACATGCAGGGTTGACAAGTCTATGAGCGTTGCGTACTCGCTGTTAGGCGAGCTGGTACGCTTCCACCGGATGCGATGCCGCCACGAGCCATCAAGCGTTGCAAGCACCCGCTCGCGCGGAACGTGCTTCACCCGTGTCCACTCGAGGTGCTGCGTCTCGCCGGGGGTATAAGAATGGATCACGCCCTCGCACAGGAACTGGGCCTTCCCGAGCCACGACTCCTCTTTGTAGTCGATGATCGCCCGCAACTTCTTTCCGTCCTTTCCGCCGCTGCATGTGATAATTGTCGTCTCGCCCATCGTCACATAGAAGCTCCCGCGCAGCAGCCCGTTCACGGACCCAGTGCAGTGTGACGCATGGTACGTCTCGCCGGCGCCGGCGCCGCCAGTGAGCTTGACGAAGATGCCCTTGTTGAACGACCCGGGGAGGATCCGCAGTGTCGTCCCAGACACCTTGGCCGAGATCTGGTCGATCCCCATCAACTCCACTGCGCGGCTCGGACACTTGGCATAGTATGCGGACACTGGCGGGTGGTGCGACACCTGCTCTGTCAGATATGCGATGCGAACCCGCGCCTGGTCGCCTGCGCCAGGTGCCTCGCCTGCCTCGATGAGCCCGACCCTGCCAGATGCGTCGTCCGCGAGGTTCAGATTCGATATCTCCGCTTCCAGGTTCGTCTCCCCAAGGCTTGGGGACGTTGCTGGCGTGCTCTTCCCCGTTGTGGAGAAGCCCTTCGACGTGACACTTCCCCCGCTCACGGTACTCATGCCGCTCTTGCCACTCCATCCACTCTTGATGCTCACCGTCTCGGAGACCGGCATTCGCGGCGATTCAGAGGTCGTGGGAGCAAGAGAAGAGTACGTGGATTCAGCAGCTGCTGGAGCAAGGTACAAATGCTGAATTGGTGGCTGCGAGGGGTCTGAAGGATATGCTACCGGTATAACATCCCAATGGGAGCGAAAGTGTTCCCCTAAGACAGAGTTGTAAGGCTTGAAGATTCTACCGTGCTGAAAGAACGGTCGGTCATTTGGGCTAAACTGAGCAAAAATGTGAGAGCCTCACAATGTACTTGAGGTCCTTGGAGAACGTGAACCTCAGCATGGCAAGCATGCGCTCGAAAGGATCGTCGGAGTCATTGATGCTAGCATTGATTATCAGCTAACTATATCATTGCTAGACCATGAAGGCGACTCACGCAGCAAACAAGTCAGGTCTGTCCAAGTAGTGCCAGTATTCAAGGTTAGGGATGGGCTCCAGTAACGATGCTGGCAGAGACAAACGCCTAGCACTTGTTGTTAATTGGAATGAAAGAGTACAGCGAGATGGACATACATAGAAGCGATATCCTTTACACCGAGACACTTCTTTAAGAGCTGAACGATCATCTTCAGCTTACCGCTTTCGCCAGTATCGCCAGCATCGGGGACGGATATGGGCTGGGAAGACACATCATCGTCAACTTGAGCAGTGATGTCGCAGTTGTCCGCTGGAGACATTGTGTGATGCAAAGAATAGAGAGAGCAGGCGATAAAGGGCAAGGCCCGTATACAGACAATGGAACCAGCGCCTGAGAGTCAACTACTCGAGTTGGTCGATTCCGAGCCTTCCCAATTTCAGTACGCAGAGCGTGTTCCACGATAATTTCCAGAAATATGTACAGTAAACAAACGCCAGTGTCTCATGAACAAGCTCTCGGCGAAAAACCAGAAAAAGACTTTGAACGAGATCCGCAGCAGAAAATCTGAGATAAAGCTGTACTACATAGCACTGTTATAGCACATGGTCTTTTGTCGGAACATCACCGGATGAACCAAAATAACTGGTTCGAGCCGGGATCGAACCGGCGACCGCCTGTGCCCACCAATGTCTGGAAGAACATCTGTAAGACAGGAATGATAACCACTACACCATCGAACCGCACAATATGGTTTTCATTATAAATTAAAAGACTGAGAATTTGGTCACAGTTCAAACATCTACTCCCGTTAAATTATGTGGATCCTAGCCTTTGTCCGGAACATTGGAAGAGGACATGGCGGCCATAAGTGCGGTTACCCTTGCGTAAGGTATCACTCGTTCTCGCAGGAGATTGTCCGTCTAACTTGACTCCGTTAGGATGGTCTGTGACTTCTTTCACCCAGATGTCGGAGGAGTGGAGAACCATATATACATGCTCAGTGCGAAACTCATCCGCCGTGGACATAAGGTAGATCTCATCCGTGATTGCCTCAAGTATGCCGACATCGACTCTAGGTGGTAGTCATCACTCACAGCCACCCTCCCGACCGCGTTGGCATCCGATGGCTCCTACCCTCGCTCAAAGTGTATTACCTGCCGTTTCCCACCATTGCCTCGTCTGCAACCCTGCCGAATTTCTTCACATTCTTACCTTATCTCCGGACCATCGTTCTGCGAGAGGGCATCGAGCTGATACACGCACACGCCAGCCTGTCTTCCCTCGCGCACGAAGGAATATTGCATGCGCACTTGATGGGCGTGCGGACGGTCTTCACGGATCACAGTCTTTTCGGATTCGACGACGCTGCGAGCATACTCACGAACAAGCTGCTGGAAGCCACTCTTCGCAATGTCGATGCGGTAATATGCGTGTCGCATACAGGGTAATAGTTCATTCTCCCGCGTTTTCAGGCGTTTTCAGTATGCTGTATACGTTGCAGACGTGAGAATACCGTTCTCCGAGCAAGACTTCTTCCAAGGACGGTCTATGTTATTCCCAATGCCATCGTCGCCGAACAATTCAGACCGGCCCCCATTGTGCAGCCGACAAGCACAGGTATGATTTCCAATGCTTCGTAGGAACGATATGGTAGAGAATTTACTATTCGATCCCAGTTACTATAGTCGTAATCTCTCGGCTAGCCTATCGGAAGGGTATAGATCTTCTAGTAGCAACTGCTCCTCGCATTTGCGCACTGTTTCCAAACGTCAGATTTCTTGTAGGTGTGTCGCCTTCCCTACATCCAATGCCTCATTCATCAACTGTGTCTCAAGGAGGAGACGGTCCAAAACTGATCGACCTGCTTCAAATGAGGGAGAAGCATCTTCTGCAGGACCGCATCGAGGTACTTGGACCGGTCCGGCACAGTGACGTCCGCGATGTAGGATACTTTATGCATACCCAGAATTGAAATCCTGACGTGTGTATGCTATGGTTGCCCAGGTTCTTGTGCGCGGATCAATTTTCATGAACACGTCCCTCACAGAATCGTTTGGCATTGCTATACTAGAGGCTGCATGTGCGGGTCTCTATGTCGTTTCAACTCGCGTAGGAGGCGTCCCAGAGATCCTGCCGGAAGACATGATCTCTTTCGCGAGTCCGGACGAAGATGGTATGCGCTGTGTTCCATATCGCGTATGCAAAATTGAAGCGATGGTTCTCTCTTTAGATGTTGTCCGTGCGATGTCAGAAGCGATTGAGCTTGTCTCTGCTGGGAAGCACGATCCTCAACGCGCACACGAACGCATCAAGGGGTTCTATGATTGGGCCGAGATAGCTGAACGCACTGAGAGTGTGTATGAAGCCGTCCTCAGCTCTCCTCCTCGTGATTTCTGGAGCCGTATGCAGCGGTATGCTGCTCCATTTTGCAAGCCGATAATGGCGAGCCTAACTTCTCCATAACCAAGCACTCTAGATCTTGGTCCCTTTGCAGGTCTGATATTTGCCATCATTTTAGTGGTCGACTGTATTTTCTACGCGTTCCTCGAGTGGTGGATGCCAGAAAAAGATATAGATAAGGTACATATGCACTGGGACCAGTCGAGATTTGCTGAGGTACAGTGGAGTCTTTGTGTTGCGTTTGTGATTGCCAATCAGATTACCTCGCAGCTTGCCAGGAAGCTCGAACAGGCGACCGAAACGCATCCCGGTGCCAATGCCATGGAGAATAATGATGAGGACCAACTTGACTTACGACAACCTAGTACCTAGAGTGGTCATGACGAATACGGCGACCATTGCTCTGGCCCATATGCAAGCACTGGCAGGCACAGCCTAAGATGGTTCTAGATGCATCTATATACCCCTATGTCTCCAAGTACGCTGTCTTTGTTCGGGACTTGATCTAGGGACCGTCTACGGTCTTGACAATAATTAGCCGCAGGGAGATTAATCGCACGTCCGTTCATTGCTACAATTACTCCCTTCTCTAGGTATTGTTACTAAATTTGTACCCATTATACCATGCGACCCTATGAGCAGGCTGAGGCTGTAGTGGGAGCATATCATGCGTTGATCTTTTATGATCTTGAATAAATCTGATCGATCTTGACTGACTACACTTGCATCCGATCGACCACCAAGCACAAATTCAATTATTGGCTGCTCTTAATTACAAAAACAGCCCTTGACCGCAAATTGTCGACTTGACTACGATTCACTACTAGCACTGTCTTCAATGTCGATAAGCTTGAAGCCTCCAGTGTATGTCGCGAAGACCGATTGACGTCCGCGATATGCATCAGGAAAAATGCAGGTAACTATGTAGCTGGATGTTCTACATCCCCAATCTATAGCACTGTACAGTGCTACAGATTTGGTTGTAGTTGCCGTAGTATCGGGAGCTACTCTAATTTTCCTGGATGATATTCTGCACGGCACTTCATGTTATCTGCTTGCTATTGCGAACATCATCAAATGTTCACCGTCTAGACGCGCGCTATTCGCGTCCCTGACAGGCCGGAGAAGACGTTTGCTAGCACGTGTACCCTTCGCTATCAAAGTCAACCCGCGGTATAAACCAAGCAGACGGGGACGATCTCCCGCTTGATGCACGTTATTACTGTCCTAGGAGCAAGGTCGCTATGCAATCCTCACAGGAGTCACAAGAGGACGAAAAGACGTTCGACGTCGTGGCCCACGACGTGTCATCTATCCAAGAGCCCCACGTGAAGTCGGTCCTTAGGAGAGTGACTTATCTGCTCACGAAGTGGGGCATCGAGACTAACGGGTAGGTCCATCCAGTCTGTGTAGCAAAGTTAGTTTCCTGACTCCAAGCGCTCGGCATCAAGGATTGATCCTATCCCGCTGGCAGAGAGGACGGACACTAGACTCTACCAAATGTTCTTTGTGTGGTTTTCGTCGAACGTGAATGTCCTGTCGTAAGTGTTCCCGCTGTATAATCACCGTGACAATGTACACTCAGCAGACATGTGCCCAGATTTGGCACAGGATCAGCAGGGCCTGCTTTCTTTGGACTGGGCCTGCGGGAGACCCTCGTCACGCTTCTGGTCGTGGATATAATGTGCGTTAGTCGACCTTGGCAGCAATCCGGTTCTCACTTGTGCAATTCGGGGTAGTTCCTGTGCAGTCCCCGCGTACTTGTAGGTAGCGCATCCATCCCTCACAGCCGCATCTCATCAGTCAATTCAGCGCAGTCTTCGGCCCTAAGCTTGGTTTGCGATCCATGGTCCAGGCGCGGTTCTCATGGGGGTAGGTTACCCCGAAATACAAGTTCTGATTGCTTTGGGTATTCTATGGCATTGATTGGTCGGGCAGATATTATGCTGTTGTACTTCCTAGTGCTCTGAACGTGTTCTCCATGCAAGGCTTCCTCATTCTCGACTGTATCATTGGGGGCCAGATGCTTGCCAGTGTCTCGACACACCTCAACGACACCCTGGGCATTGTCATCATAGGTCTCATGTCCTTAGCCGTGAGCACTTGTCCTATTCTGTTATCCGAGGACAATGGTCACGGAGGCAGACCACCTCTAGGTTACGTTCTGTGGTTACAGGATCATCCATTGGTCAGTATTTCACTTCTCTTTGAGGCCGTTGTTTGTTTGATCCTATGATCGTCCACCAGGTATGAAAGCATAGCATGGATCCCGAATGTCATCACTTTCATCGTGATGCTCGGCATCGGAGGGAAGCATCTGGTGACTGCTTCGGCGCCTGGCCCTGTCTCTCCGTCGATGGTGATCTCATTCGCGACAACCACGGCATCCAGTGTTATCAGCTGGTGCACTATGACTCCCGATTACGGCGTGTATCACACGCCGAAAGCATCGAGGTGGAGTCTCATTCTTCACTACTGTTCACTGTTCCATGCCAACCATCATGTGCAACAGTACAAGGATATTTGCATATACCTATGCTGGATTCTTCATCGCGAGCGTATGCACCTTTTGTTCCGTCATTGGGATGCTGGCATCTTAGAACATTGTGCACGCCAGATCACAGCCCACATGCTCGGCGCAGCCTTCGCAGCGTCGGCGGCCTTCGACCCCGTCTGGGCAACTGGCTTCGACAACGGCAACAATGTCGGTGGCCTCATCGAGGCCGTCCTGTCTCCCGCGGGCGGATTCGGCAAGTTCCTCACCGTGGTGGTCGCGCTGTCCATCCCGAGCGCCTGTGCGCCAACCATGTACACCTTTGCGTCGAGCTTCATGTCCATCAGCTACTACTTTGCAAAAGTGCCCAGATACGTCTTCACGATTATCTCGGAAGCTATGTAAGCGCTTACCTGTGATGAGACGTGTGTGGAAACGGGACTGAATCGCTGCTTGTCCTTGATCAGACTGATACCCGTAGCGATCGTGGGTGCTACACATTTCTATTCTACATTTACGGATGTTCTGAGTGAGTTCGTCCATGTTCGTGGCTTCTTCATTCCTAAAGCTTCTTCGCAGGCATAATTGGCTACTGGAGCACAGTCTTTGCGGTAGTTGTCCTTGCTGAGCACCTTGTCTTCCGCAAGAACGACTTTTCTACATACGAGATAGGTGATTGGGACCAACCGCGTCGGCTCCCGGTAGGCATCGCGGCCACACTGGTCTTTCTGTGCGCATTTGGGATCATCATTCCATGCATGTCGCAGGCGTGGTATGTGGGACCAATCGCAAAAGCGGGCTCCGGGGACATTGGGATCATTGTAGGTGCCAGTGTGGCCTTCATATTGTATCCGGTCTTTAGAATACTCGAGAAGACATTTCTTCGGTGAGACCTCGGGAAGGACTGCCTGCAGACCTGATTTGTGTCCACGTATATGTGCTCATGCTACAAGAGCTCGATGCTCCAAGAGGGGAAGCTTGTTCCGTGCTATGTGCTGTAGATCTTGCGAGACTGTTGACTTTTACGCGTCTGTAGTGAGGACGCTGCGACTATTCTCGCTACCGCATCAAAGCGGGCTGTGTTTGAGCAAGTATCGCCACTCACCGGGAGATCGCAGTAACTATTTCACTCTAACTTTTAATAGCAGCATACGTGATGAGATATTTAGTGTCGTTCGGAGACCTAGTAGACGACGCCGACCTGCCGGTGGCCAGCGCCTTTCTGGCCGCTCATCGTCCACACCGTCGAGCTCATTGTCTTATCCATTGAGCTGAACACGTAGGAAGGTCATATCTATTTATGTAGCAACTAGTAGGTAATACTATTGATTTATTTCATCGTCAGCTATTATTCTCTCTGATAATAAGTTGTTTCTGTCAGTGAACATGTTGCTGGAATATTTGCGCCCATCACTACGGACAGTAAGGAGCACACTAGCGCCATCGCTGAGGACAGAACAGTGAGCCGGCATACGGTCGCCGAGGAGGGTCAGGTCATAAACTGAGATTCTCGTCTCAAAATCGAGGGGACGGTCGATAGTTCGGATTCGATTGGCGCCTTAACGGCGCCCAAGTCACGTTTTTGATGAACTCGGTCACTGTCACCACGGCGGGTGCCTGCACGACCGGAGCGGTGGCTCAGCAGCCGCCAACGGCCAAGGGAACACGCCCTTCTGTACGGTATTAAACCTAGCAGATACATGGCGACCGTACCCTCAGACAAGACGACGAACAGGTATGTTTCGTACAAGTAGCGGTTCCACTTGGTACTATAAACTGCAACCCGACTTCCAACCTAGTCTTGGACGCGGAGCCCACTTGCTATCATTTTACACTCTACATGTACCTACGTGTATGGAGTATAAACCCTAAGAGTTATAAATGAAAATAAGTAAACAAATATAGTCTCGGAATCAGCTATGTATTGAGTCGGGGCTGAGATCGACAGATTGATAGGCCCAGCGGCGCCCAAACGTCAGATCCATTGACTGACACTGACTGATGCGGGATAAGAACTTGAAAGAACGGTTTCACGATACCTACGAACACTTCGGCGACCGTGTACATGTTTGTAGGAAATCTATCACGCAACTTCCAGGACAGGTGATGTCTGGGCATGAGCCAACGGCCGAAGGCCTGTCCAAGGCCTTCTAGGGTCCTTCAAGCTTCAAACTCAAGCTTCAAGGCTGGTGTCTTGCCACATTCGAGGTTTTGGGTGAACAAGCAATCTTTTCTGATCTCGCAAGCCGCAATTCGGACAGGCTCACAGCGTCATGAGGTGGCCTGCATTGAATAATTATATTGTTTCCTTTCTGTATCAGACTGACAGAACCTTCCTGCAAGCACTGCCATCAAACCCTTACATCATGAACTTACATCAGGAAAAATGCAGGTAACTACATAGCTGGATTTGCTACATCCCTAATCTATAGCACGATATAGTGCTACAGATTTGGTTGTAGTTGCCGTAGCATCAGGAGCTACCCTGATTTTTCCTGATGTATGCCGTCGTCGCCAGGGCACAAGACTGTAGCGACAACATATAATCCGATAATGACGTTTTGTGCCTCCACTCATGCAATTGCCTTTCTTCTCTTCTGACGGACTACGTCCGTGGTTCTGCATTGCGTTACATGTCATCCTTGTTGCTTTACATGTGTGCCTGTTCATTGTTTGGGCCCGCCACTACGAGCATGCTGTAATAGTATCTCTGGCAAGAAGTGGTCTGGTGTCAACTTTTGTGGGTGTCACATTGCAGATTTTCATGATGGTGCAATCCCGCCTCCCACTCAGGTTGATCACTCATGGTGAATAACCAAGTAGATCTACTCGGTGCTGTTACTCACCTCAACACAGCACTTTGCAGTTCAGCTTATCTTCCTCGAGCGTTGGACCCTCACGGCAATCCACGATGTCATGAATGCATGGAGTGGGCTCGGTGCTGCACTTATCACTCTCTGGAGACAGCAGCGCGTTGCTGCCTCTGTTGTTGCAACCCTCGAAGTGACAATCTACCTGGCTTGTATATCAATTCTTCATATCACAACACTGGCTCTATTCTCCATGGAGACCTTCAACAATGTCGGTAGCGTCACAACCTCCACAATTATTGGTATGCCAAGTATCACGAATATCTCATACAACCCGTATGGAAGTTTGATTATATGCTATCTTTGCAATTTATCATGTGGTCATCCTCACTGGCAGGGGCATATATATGCTGATGCAAAACTTCTCGAGAAGCACTTCACAACTTCTGCCATATCTGTCGAGTGCCAGACCCTGATCAACGTTGGGTCTGTTCAACAACATGCTTTATGACGTGGTTGCAGAGGACAATGGCATTGGAAACGTCTCTGTTGGTGCCATGGCAGCTAATGTGACATGTGGATTTCTTCTCAATGCAACAGTTCAATGCGGTGCCTCTGATTCTAACCAGACCAATGACCAGTGGACTGTCCAGGCGATCTATGATGATTATGATATTGTGTTCAGTCTCACCACTGCACTATGTGAGAGTATACCTCAAACATCAGTTTGCTATCATTCACCTCTCAATTTGATATCATTTTCAGGGCCTGGTTCACTCCAACAAATGACCGACATGATTGTTTTCCCTCCTCACACCAATTCTACACAGCTTGCGGTTGGTTCATTCTCATTTTCACACACCATCCGATGTGCTTACAGAATCTTTGTAGTCTCGCAATGTCATCTTTGTGGTCAACAACAACATCACTGATAGTAACGGCGATGTCAGCGGTCTGGCGCCCGTTCATCCCCCGAGTGCGTGGTTTACACTTATATATAGACCATACTCTCATATAGACCAGTGTACGCTAGCAACCTGGGTATGGGAGACTCCGATTACGGTGTCTACACCTTACAGCTTATAGGGTGCACTTTATCCTGGTTGCCTCACAACGTGACCGTTGATGCCCAATCCAAGTTTCTTGTCGGTTCTGACCTGAGCGGAAGGAAAGATTTGTCATCATGGGATGTCTGGAGGCCCATGGCACTCAGTAGTCAGAC
This sequence comes from Taiwanofungus camphoratus, assembly GCA_003999685.1. Taxonomy (NCBI): domain Eukaryota; kingdom Fungi; phylum Basidiomycota; class Agaricomycetes; order Polyporales; family Taiwanofungaceae; genus Taiwanofungus; species Taiwanofungus camphoratus. The sequence goes on from CP021229.1 coordinate 1,295,614, forward strand.
CACCTGGAATTTATCGCATTTCGAATGTGATGGAATCCCCATGGTCTGCTCTCCACAGGAAGGTGATGATGCCGATTCCTATGTAGTTTTGTACACAGAGGATCCGCAGGTTGATACGGTGCAATAATTCAGCATGCAATAAGTCTTCCACTGATCCGGTATGCTTCAGTTTGCCTATCTGTTTTCATTTGGAGAAAGCAGGAATGAAGTTCTAGTTGGTTCTGTCGCGTCCTCCAACAGTAACGCATTACCAGACAATCCCGATAATAATGTATTCGCGCAACTGCCTGAACAGTTGAGTCTACCGCATATGTTATCCACGAAATGACTTCACATCTCTCCCAGGTTTCTCTTGGATAGACTTGGCATAAATCCCATGATCTCCAATTCCAATATCAACGTGACGTTACATGACTTTGAGAACACCCTTGGTACGCTGTCTTGACATGTTTAAACTGAAATGTATAATGAGCTTAATCCCATCTCATAGCTGATTTGGTAGCTTCTTCTTACTGGGCAGGTACATACAAAACTTGATCATGAAGACTAGATGCACTGACTTCTGCAAAAATCTAACCAGCTGTCAATCTCATGTCACCCAATGTATCCATTGATGATTACGGCACCCCTCAAGAGTACATTGGTCTCCAGTCTGGTCAAGCCGTTGCTGCACAGATAGCGTCTTGCCTAAACGTATGTCCATGTTTCTCTTCTGTTGTCGGTCTTCTTATATATCACGCCCTACCATAACCAAAGCTCAATACTGTACCGGTTAGTGCTCCAAGATTTCGAACCACTCGAAAGACTGAGTCATCCGATTTTGCTGTTACAGCTTGTCATTGGTTTTGGGGCCAGCATACTGCTTCTCATCCTTGCCACCGTTATGACCCGAGTTTCTGATCATAAAGCCGGCCCGATCAATACTCTTGGAGTGTTACAGGTGGTATGGCTGGCGCACGAACACCCTGTGCTTGGGGAGCGGATCGGCCAAGTCGACGAGCCAACAACAGAAAACCTCCGGGAGGCTGGCATGTTCGAATTTAGCATTGCCGAAACTAGCATTGCGAGAAAGCCATTCATGGATAGTGACATCTACCAGAGAGTGAACTCTTATGGCGACGAGTCCGAAGTGAGCCCCAGCAATAAGAATGGCACACAAGCAAGCACTGAAGCTCATTTGAGGTTTTTGTTGCCAGTCCACCATCCAAGACTAATCACGTGATCAAACCTGTGCCGCATATCTCGTATAATCCCTCAATTGAGCTTCAATGCTTGCTTGTGTGCCATTCCTTTTTTGCTGGGGCTCACTTCAGACATGCAAGCAGATCCCTTTGGTATAATAAACATTTTTACAGTACATTCATTTGTCTCTAGAGGGATTTTTTTGCCTACAGGGCAGGGCCAAAACGATGATACGTATGCGGCTCAATAGCCCTCATTTAGGGCTTCAAGAATCACCCACTATGTAGGGTGTTCCTGTCTCTCGTTCTTGAGCTACAGGTACATCTTTCCTGACCGTCGAATGTTGGGACCGTGGCGAGCTCGCAAGCTCGGCCGTGATAGTGCCCGGCCGAGAGCAGGGTGGGTGGGTATATAAATGATTGATTTTTCATGTATTTACCTCACGCGATTGCCCTCCGGGCTTCGTTCGCGCCCGTGGAGAAACCGCGCCTGCCGTCGATTTTTTCGCTTGTTATCACATCGAAAACGAGCAAAATGCGTGACACCGCCGCGTGTGCTAACTTGACTGCAAACGGCAGTAATCAAAGTAGACGACAATGCAAGGAGTTGATATCCTACGAGAACGTGTCACCAGTTTTTCCTAAAACATCAATGATAGGAATTGCCAGCACGATTGATCCACTTTATTGATGCAGGCGTGAATGAAGGTGCATCAGTATTGTTCGGACTCGTTCGCAGAGGAAATGAGGACTTCCGCTTTTTCTGATCTAGGTCCGATAAAACATTTGAATGGGTGTGGGTGGCTATGTTGGCGAGTTGCGTTGATTACCGAAACAATGATATGAATTGTGATAGAAAGCACATACCTAATTGCTCCAGTGGAATATTCAATCACAGGGTCTATCACCTGGCCATCCTGTACTGGCTTCGAGATATGGAATGCTGCCAGCGACATGGCGCACAACAAGAAGACAGAGGCTTCCGCGAGATGCATTCCTGAGATTCCGTTAGAAGGAAGGTTAAGCATGTCAGCTGCGGCGTACCAGGACAAATGCTAGCAACGTCATATATGGTGAGTGAGAAGCTATTCCAGGGTCAATTGGACTGACCGTCTCCCAAACCCGAAGGCAACTTGACGAGGGTCCTGCTCTGGAGCTTTGGCATCTGCAGGCATGAATCTGTCTGGATTGAAAGTGAACGGGTCTGTGTAAGTGTTGGGATCGTGGAGAAACTTCCTGCTCTAGATGTGAACTTGAGAACAAAGCAGAATGCCTGCGTGACCTACCAGACATTGGCTATCACAATAGAACCTTTCGGAAGAAAATAGCCTGCATGGATGTCATCCTTGACGAGGCGATGGGGTACTCCTTTGATTGCCATGCAGGGTCAGGAGAGATTGGTAGCAGAGTCTCTGCGAAGTTCTCACCTAATGGTCCAGCAGGATTCCATCTGAGGACTTCCCAGCACAAAGCACTGATATAAGGCAAGCGGTCACGATCGGCGAGCGTAGGAAGCCTTTCGTTCCCGACGACTTCATCTATCTCACGTTGTGCTTTCTTCTGCATTTCTGGATAGCACATCATAGCCAGGAAGAAAGAGCACACTACAGACACGATCTAGGAGATACAGTGCGCATATCGAAATGAAGGATGTGAGAATGCTGTGGAATATAAAAACAAATATTTGGTCGTACCGTATCTGTGCCAGCTTTGGAGGGCCGGAAGAAGGCATGGTCAAAAGATTCGATAGCAGTCAGTTCTGTGAGAGTGAGATACCTAAATACAATGAAGCTGCTGCCCACTTAACGACGTCTTCGTGGTCAGGGTTATCAGCGACCTCGAGATTAATTGAGGTGAAGTTTGGTAGGGCTGTGCCTGCTCTCTTAGTAGAGCACCGTGACGGTGCTTCAGTCAAATTAACAATCAGAATCATGGATCAATGCTCACCATTTGCTCTTTGACAAGATTATAAGGAATATCACGCATGGCAGCGAACGCCTCACGCCAAACCCGAGCCTTGTCCTTCCAGCCCGCTCCAGGGACCCATTTCGGCACATGTTCCACTTGCGAAATCCGAGATGCCTCAATTCTCATATAGGTTCTGTATACTCACATTATATACGTACGCATAGGGAAGACGTCGACCAAGAATGCCCAAGGGGAAGTTCACGTGGATAATTCATCAATTACTGTATCGACAAAATTGATGAGAGGATCTTCGCCTTCTTGGACTTGGTATCCATGCGATAACTTCAAGATGATTGCACCTGCAGTTCTGTAAGGATCGTTTTTAACAACTTGGCAGTTCCTGTTATTAGTACATAATACTTACTTGCGGATGTGCTTCGTGAGGTGTTCAGGCTGTTGCAGAAGGCACAAAAGGAAACGAGAAGTTTCAGCTTCCAGATGGTGTCTGAAGGCTGTTACGCTACTGCGAGTTCCGATTAATTGAGAAATGAGCCGGCGGTGTTCACGGAGAAGTTTATCATATGGGAGTAGTCCGGTTGTCCTGTCCCATCCGGCTATCTTGCCAACCATTGTTAGTGTCAGTCTATCAGAGTAGATTGAACTCTTTTTATCTAGCATCTCGAATGCGAATTTGGAAGAATTCAAAATGATAATCGGCTGCCCAAAGAGAGTGACGGATACAATATCAATAACCTAGCCAATGTTCAGCAGCTAGAAAGCACGAACAATGATTATAAGACTAACCCCATGTCTTCCCCCATTCTGTGAATGTTTTCCACCCGTGCGAAGTCGGCATGTCCATGATGTTACCGATGAAGGGCCATCCTTTAGGACCAGGTGGAAGAGATCTTACGCTTGTAATTTGAAGAACACGACTAAGAAGATACATAGTCAGAAAAATCAAGGCAAAGTCCAACACAGTGAGCATTCTCTCAGGTTTAACAAAATGAGGGGTCCAAGTCAAAGGTGGACACCATCTGGATCAGTATAAATATGTATGAAATGCAACGCACCTGACCTTTGAGCATAGGGCTCCCTGTAGGTGATTCAATTCCCAAATCAGTAGTATGACACATTATGGGGATCTGACATCGCCATAATTGAGAATTGTGCTGGACAAACAAGATGCTTCTTCGTATCACGCGATGTTATTGGTCGATACAGAAGTAAGTAGTCTATCCTGGTTCATCCGATCCCGGCCTTTTAGCATGGGTCCTGTGCTTACTATGTTATTGTCCGAACCTAATGGATTCATAGGATTCCGTCGGAGGACCCTCCCAGCGCGTTTATGTAGGGTAGCTGTTCGCGACCGACGAACGTAGGAAGTATTTCACTTCCAATAACTGTGTCCAACATACGCCGGGCTTTCCTGTGCACCTCCGGATAACGCATCACAGAAGGTACCAGAGTACATCGAAGCAGCTGTCCATTCCACAATATCTTCATCCTCACGACGTGAAGTTTGGCATAGCTGTACCCGCTGCCTGTCCAGGGTAGTGCAGCAGTTCAATGGATTGAGCATAAATAATTATTAGTAAACACTCGCCATTTGATCTCTGACAAAACACTTGAACGTGTCATAGCCGAGATTACATGTGTATGCAACACAATAGACCACGTTACTAGATAGCGCGTTCTCAGTGGCTCTCCACACATCGTAAAGACCAATAACAAGGAGTAAGCGATATGCAATGGAATTTGCGAAGGCGGACGTGGGGGTTACAGGCCTACCAGAGAACAAAGATATTGCTTGCATCGCGTTACATTCCTTGTCAGCACAAGTGACTTTAGATATCGAAAGGAGTGCAGTCACGATAGATACATGTGATGCCAAGATGGAGTGGACTCGACCTCATAGAGGTGTGCCGCTTCCGATTTCGAGCTCATGCTGACACAAACTGGAGTCACTAGGACATGACGGACGTTCATACAAACAGGTCACGGAAGAAGAGAGATCACCAAAGTCGTGATTGATCACAAGGTCGCATACAGCATGATGGATATGTTACCTGTTCAATAAGCGTACACCCTCGGTGGCTAGCGTTCAACCTCATCATCTTGTTGCCCCTTCCTTATATTCAAACATTCGTTCTTCAAGATATAGCAGCAGCACGCGCGAGCAAATGCTCAGTCACATCAATTGCTTACTTAAGCATATTTCGATTCAAGCTTCAGTGGGCGCATTAGTATGCGGACAAGAACATGCGTAGCATCGTCAAAATCTCGGTGTTGTCCTATGGGATACATATCAGTAAAGAGTTTGACAAATTGCCCTAGTAATTTACACACTGATGGACTAGTGGAAGCTAGTCGTCGCGCCTGCAACCATTCAGGCTAGGGAGAGGATTAGAGCCTCCATTTTCGCCGAGCGTGACTTCAGAGAGCACTTAAAGGGGTGAGGGTGGCTAGATCATGTCGTGTTGAGCACCAGCATAAAGTTTTTGAATCGGAAAGGTCTACCTGATTGTGCCGGTGGAGTATTCAATCACGGGTTCCACTATTTGACCGTTCTCCACTGGCTTTGAAATGTCGAATGCAGCCAAGGACATGACGCATGAAAGAAAAACAGATGCGTCTGCAAGATACATCCCTGATGCAACGTTCGTCTGTCAGCAAGATTTACAAGATAGCAACTGCGATATCATACCCGGACAAATCCTACAGAGACGTTATTAGCGCGGGCGCCGTTAATGAGCCGGCAACTCACCGTCTCCCAAAGCCAAACACGTATTCTCGGGGATCTTGCTCTGCCTCCCTCGTTTCCGAAGGCACAAACCTGTCTGGATTAAAAGTAAACGGGTCATGGTAGGTACAAGGGTCATGCAAGAATTTCCTGTGGGTGTGTGTTTCAGTCACTTCAACACGCATGATAGTGCTGTATAAGGTCTGCTCACCATATGTTAGGGATTATGATCGTGCCTTTCGGAATGAGGTAGCCCGCATGAATATCATCCTCAACCAGACGATGAGGAATGCCTATCAGCGTATTAGAAGAATATCATTCAGGAGCGATCGCGCTTTCACCTTGTGGGACAACAGGGTTCCATCGAAAGACCTCCCAGCACAATGCATTGACGTAAGGCAGGCGCTCGCGATCTGCCAGTGTGGGAAGCCTATCATTCCCAATGACGGCGTCGATTTCACGCTGGGCTTTTTTCTGCGCCTCCGGATAACACATCATTGCCAGGAAGAACGTGCATATCGCGGACACGGTCTGAAAATCACGATTAAGGATGTAAAGAGATAGCCCGGACTGAAAAGTTGGTCTCACTTACAGTATCCGCTCCGCCTGGCGAGAAGCAAAAGGTCAGACATATCGTAAATTCGCGACGATAAAGACCCACCGGAGTATAGAGAGGAAGCTGCATCCTTGACGATGCCTTCATGTTCTGGATTGACATTATCTTCGAGATTCATGGACGTAAAGCTAGGCACAGCAGTGCCCGCGGCCTGTCACAAACCGAGTAAGGACAAAATGAAACACAAGCGGTGGTATGTTTACCATCTGGTTCTTCACGAAATCATAGGGGATATCACACATGGCGTCTAGAGCCTTGGCCCATACCTCTACCTTCTTCTTCCAGCCGGCCCCCGGCATCCATGATGGGACATATTCCACTGGTGACAATGCGTTAGGCAGCAACACGAATCAAACATGACAGGAATTGCGCACGGATAGGAAGCACGTCAACAAGAAATGCACCAGGAGCGGTAGCTAAGGAGAATTGCTCAACCGCCTTGTCGACTATATTGACTACGGGATCTTCGCCTTCTTGGACTTGATACCCGTGCGACATTTTTAGGATAATTCCGCCAGCAGTCCTACGACATCAACATCAACACAGGAACGAAGGAAACTTGTTAGTGTCAGAGATACAAACTTGCGAACTTGTTTTGCCAGTTGATCAGGCTGGCGCAGGAGACGTGCAAGGAAACGAGACGTTTCGGCTTCCATGTGCTGCGCATAGCTCGCAACCATCTTGCGACTGCCGATCAACTGACTGAATAAACGGCGGTATTCACGGAAGCGGGAACCGTAGTGGAGCAGCACAAGCGTGCGGTCCCATCCCACCAACTTGCCCCCCATTGTAAAAGTCGGGCGGTCAGAATAAATAGAGCTCTTTCTCTCAAGCATCTCGACCGCAAGTTTTGGCGAGTTGAGTATTACCATCGGCTGCCCCAACAGCGTTACAGAGACGATATCTCCTACGACCCATGTTAGTAGACAACTTAATTTTGGATATTCAGTAGTCGAGGCATACCCCAGCGTTCTCCCCATTGAGCGAAAGTTCGCCATTCATGCGACGCTGGCATATCCAAGACATTCCCAATAAGGGGCCATCCTTTTGGACCAGGAGGGAGAGAGCCTGAGCGCCTACGTTTAGAAACACGGATCAAGACAACGACAGACAGTACGACCACAACCACATCCAAGGCGGTCATTAGCTGCAACATTTTTGCTCGAACACGGGATGGGAACTTTAGAGAGATGGGCCAGGGCTGGGAAATATATAGCGGACTAGCTCAAGCTATAACAGCGGTAATCCGAGACAGTGTACTCCGTTGCCATACAGCGAAACATCGCATAGGGTGGCAAACGTTTCAGTCTTCTAAGATGGGCCCAATAGTGGAACCTCATGCACGATGTAGGCTTCGCCCGAGGATCCTCGGATTCCTTCCTACCCTGCTAGCGACCGCGCATGGGACTGTATGTATACAGGTGATATGTATGCCGTAGATCGGCGCTTTCGCGGGTCGAAACACTGGGCAATGAATGGCCTCAAGACTTCTGTCCGAGGATGGCCTGAGTGGGCTCTGCCTAAGCCATTCGTAGTCGGGTCACGAGTGAGCAGAGACGCTGTAACGTCAAGTTGAGGTAGATCCTGTCCAGATTGTTCGGCGATGCTGGTATGCTGGGTTCGATCCTCTCAACGTGTTTTGAAGACCAACCAGGCTGTCGGAATGCGACTGGCAGAGGGAAACAACCGAGGAAGGAAGGAAAATGGGGAAAGAATGGTCTCCAGTCCGTTGAGTCACGTGGCGCCAAATAGGTACGAGGAGGTGGTAGTACGTGTTCCCCGCTCAATAGCCCTCGTGAGGATTCTCTGGATATGAGGATTTCAGACATAGTGTATTCTCATTCTTAGCAATTCATCTTCGCTGCTTGACAAGCTTCTCGTCTATCGAAGTATAGAAATTGCCTTGAAGTGATCGTTCCAGCACTGACAGTGTAGTGCTTTCGCCCTGTTCTACTCCCGAACTGAGCCTTTACTTGTTCGCTATGTCGCTTTGGGCGGAAATTCAAAAAATACCACCTGTAACTCGCTTCCTGTGCGGGTCGTCTCTTGCGGTCACCGTTCCCGTGCTTCTGGAACTAGTCTCCCCGTACAAGATTGTGTTTGTGAAGGAATTGGTGACGAAGAGGTTCGAGGTGCGTGCACTTTCTTGTTCGGGCTATAGCCACTACTGAGACTACTACCACGCCATTTTATAGATATGGCGCATCTTTACTAGTTTCTTCCTTGGAGGTTAGTCCGCCTTGTCCCCACACATGCGTGTATGGCGACACTGACCACTCAATAAGGTGGTGGTATAAACTACATTTTCGAATTTGTCATGCTCTAGTTGCGTCTCGCAGCATTGCATCGTATATTCCTTGTGCACTTATCCAGCCTCTTCTGACCGCAGCCGAAATTCTGACCAACTCGAGTCGACGTACTACGCGCGTCGCTCAGCAGACTACGCATGGCAGCTCATTCTCGCAGGGATAGGGATCATCGTAAGCCACGTTCAGCGCAACTTCACCTCACCTTCTCGCTTGCTCACACCCGCCACAGGCGCTCAACATCCCCCTGGGCTCCTTCGTGCACACACGCCCGCTGCTCGTCGCACTCACCTACCTCACTTCGCGGCTCGCACCGCCCGGCTCACAGACGTCCCTCTTCGGGCTCATTTCCCTCCCCGTCGTCTACTTCCCATTTGCGCTCCTCGCGCTTGACCTGCTCATGGGCGGTCCCGCGGCCGCGGCAGTAAGTGTGACGGGTGCAGTCATCGGACACGTGTGGTGGTGGGGCGTGTGGGATCGCGGGCTGTTGCGCGAGCTCGGGACAGCCCCTGGGTGGATGCGTGCGTTAGTAGGACAAGGCGCCCCTGGACCGGCTGGAGCGGGTCCTGGGGCGGGCGGCGTGCATGTCGTACCGCCAAGACGGTTGAGAGACGAGACGGCTGGACACCGATGGGGGTCCGGGCAGAGGTTGGGCGGTGGTTGACCGTACTGCTACCGCATTTGTACGATTTTGTTTCTGCGTGTGGTTCTATCTGAGATGTGCACCCATTTTCAATTTAACTTATACTATGATCTGTCCAGTGCTGTTCGTGATCATACCTATCAATAGTTTGTCATTTGCCCGTCATATCACTTCAAGGTCGTCATCACTCTAGACGACATTTGGTCAGTGTGAGCAATTATAGATATTGGCTTTCTTTCTAGGACTACGATCACTTACGCGTCGATGAGAAAAGATTAATTCGTAGTTGACTCTAAAAATATATTGTTGGGAACATCAATAAAGTTCTATGCCGCATTGCGAATCTACTACATTATGTGAGCGGATCCTAACGACTTGTCAGTACTGGGTACACAAAGCAGGAGTTCTGAACGCTTACCTATCGATGAACCACCGCGTCCACCCTCCTCATGCAACAGTGCAATAACATGCTCCAATTACCCATACAAAACCGATAATAAGCATTTCCGATATAAAAAAAAGCAAACCAACCTATGCAGGCTCTTTAGCGCCATACTTATCCCAGTATTCCTGCATGCTCTCGAGTTCTTCTCTCTTGCCGTGTTGTTCCAACCAAGTCATGAGATGTTTCATCTTCAAGATCGTTGGTACGCTGCCCTTGCCGCCCAAGGTACCTTCCACCTCCTCAATCATGCTCCTTCCCTCTCTTCCGACTTCTTGCCTGTCCAAAAGCAAGACAGCACCAACAACTTCTCCGCCCTCCTTTTTCACCGTGTCGATCGCGCCTCGGATAGCTGTGCCAGCGGTGGCGACATCGTCAAGCACGAGTACTCGCTTACCCTTGACCGGAGCGCCGACCATCACACCGCCCTCGCCGTGGTCCTTGGCCTCCTTCCTGTCGTAAGCAAACCCAACGTCGATTCCATGCTCACGGTGAAGGAGAAGGGCGGTGCACGCGGCAAAAGGGATGCCTTTGTATGCAGGGCCGAAGAGGATGTCAAACGGGGGAAGACCGGGTGAGGCCTTGAGCGCGGCGGCAATGGTGGTAGCATAAGCTGAGCAGAGGGTGTTGAGGACAGGACCGTCAGCAAGGAGACCTGCGTTGAAAAAGTACGGGGAGGTGCTAGATGTGGGTAAGGACAGGACAGAGTAAACCAATGTGCTGGAGACCTACCGGCCAGACTTCAAGACGAACGAGCCAAACTTTAGTGCACCAACGGACATGCTATGCTCAATTAGCGCTGTCTGGGACTTGTCTAAAGTCGACATCTTGGAAAAACAAGGTCTCCAGTCGAATGATAAAATGTCTCTAAGAAAACCGAAGGCCAGACGCGCGAAGGAATTGAGATTTGGGCCGGGGTAGAAACCAAAACGGCACACAGGCTCGAAGTCGCACGTAGGTACTTAGTAGTGAGCGAGTAGCGACCCTCAATGAGAATCGGGATTGTCGTCGATATCGCAAACACAATTAGGGTTTTGACAAATTGGGGTTAGGTCTTGGCTACTAGGGTTGATTTACGGAGCATCTCCGTTTACGGTAGCAACATTGATCAAGCGCCGACACTCTATGTTTCATCACTTCGGCCAAATGAAGGCTCTGGGGTTTCAGCCCTGAAGTAGCAAAAAGACATTCCACCTCGTCAAACACCATTCGGCAGGATTCGCAAAGACATAACTTATTTCGGCATACGGCCTCTCCAGGAACTGTCTCCTTATTCAGCCGCATCAAGCTTCGAGCAGGGTCGAGGTGCAGAGCGAGAATCCCAATATGAGCGTTTGAGAAGCTAGGTGTGTGTGCCATCCACATCTGACCGAAAAATACACTCCACGCAATCTACTTCACGAGCACTGACCCTTGTCCATTAAAAGGATCCAGGAAGCCTAATCAAACTGCAAATGGGGCTTGCTGCATTTCTGGCTGCCTTGCATATTCTCTCTCGACCTCAGGGAAGGCTGCATGGGCAGCGAGATCCCGAGAAGGCGGAACCGCGGAACGGCTGTCCAGCAATCCAAAGGGACGAACATCTACAAGGTGCTCACAGGGAAAGTAGTGATTGCCATGAATTGGACCAGGACGATGACGATGACGCCGATATTGACGATGAATTCCACGTTGTATGGCGGCACTTTGGTCGCCGCATGCGTCGCTTCACTACATGGAGTAGTGCTTCGACGTTTCATCGTTTCAAACGGTCCCCGACATCTGCTACAAGCTCGTCCACTACTTCCTTGTTGTCGAAACTCAGGTCATATATATATCCCCGTGAGGAGAACGATGCCGAGATCGAACGATTCCTGCCAAATTATCGCTATTCGCCGCTCATTTCGGGCATTATCATTCCTTTCTCCATTCTCCTTGAGATTCCTGGCTTGACGGAACGCTGGTACATTCAAACACTGAACAATAAGACGGTGGATACCCGACCCAATCCCATTATCCTGGACGTCGGTTTGGGTGTATCTATCGCTTGCGCATTGTTGGCGAATATCTGCTTGATCATGAGATTCTTGGAGAGATGGATCAAGCCTACGACTTTGCTTTGCATTTTTTTTCTTACCGCACACGGTATGTGTTCTCCTGTGGTTTATTGAGCGCTATGACACCGCAATGTACTCATCGGATCTCATATCCGGGCAGATACCATTAACATTATTGCTGTCACCATCTTCGGTGTGGAACATCACTATGATGACGGTTTTACTTATGGACAAGCTTTCTGGATGACTTTATGCTCGACCATTGTATCTACTATTACCAACATTAACCTCATATCTGATTATATCCGTGTACCAGACTTTGCCGATAGCGGTGGGCATCATCATGTTACACCTTCCTCCCTACTCTCAATTGAGCTAATGATTATTGTAGGCAGTGGTCTTACTCGCAAGCAACGCGCTCTCGTCATCATTGTAATACTCCTCCTGTTGTACATTGCCTTCGGTGCGCTGGCCAACTCGCTTTTGCTACACCTCAGCTACATCGACGGTCTCTATTACACCACCATCTCGATAGAGACTATTGGCTTTGGGGATGTAGTCCCCACGACGACTGGAGGGCGTGTCTTCATTTGCATTTATGTTGCTCTTGGTATCGTCGCCCTCGGCATGGTCGTGACCATGTGCCGCGATACGGTCCTCGAAGGACTTGAGGTCGGATATCGGAAGCGGGTCCGCAACATGCGTGCGCGCAGGCGCGATGCCCGGCGCTTCCGGCGCTGGCGGGCGCGCTGGCGGGCCGCCATCGAGTGGCGCCTGCGCGAAAAGGGCTGCCCCGTGTGGATATCGGACGAGCAGTGGCAGGAAGCAGGCGATGGCGTCCGATTTGTCGGTCTTGGAGGAGAGATGGCGGGTGTGGGGGAAAGGCGCTGGGTAAGGCGCTTTCTGTACATGGTTGGAATACGCAGCGTCCAGCCGCCGGCGGACGTCGCGATGCGCCCGCCCCGACACGTGCGGGGCTATCCGCGCGGGAAACATCTCAACCTCAATGCACTCACCGACGGTCAGCTGGAGGCAGCAGCCCTAGAAGCGGGTGTGCCACTTGAAATGTTCGTCGACCTTGGAAAGAGGCGCGAGGCTTCGCAGCGGCGTGCCGCGGACAATCGCACGGAGAGCGACCCGCAGAGCGTTGGCGCGGGCGCCGCGCCTGTGATGGCCTCCCCGCGATTCAATGCCGCACATACGACAGAGGGACCGTTCGTGACGAATGGATGGCCCATGGATGTGCAGACACCGACACATGCGCAACTGGGCCGCATGGCTGCGATGGTGACACAAATGGCACTCGCGAATAACGGGAGCAACGTCAATCCCCGGGGTTTCACCCTTGAAAGTCAAACCATGCTTGACGAAAACGCGAACAAGATTGAGAATGATACAAGTCAGAGACCCGAACGAAGTTCTCAGACAGAGAGAAACAATAGTGTTCAGGACGGTGAAAACCACGGGCATCAAGGCACATTTTCGGACATTGGTAGATATGTGCGGATACCCAGATGGGTACGGGAAACTGTGCACGGCGCAAATCAAGGGTCGGCGTTCTCGTACGAGACGCTCAAGGCCGAGATGGCGAATGAGGAGAAGAAAGCTTATTATGCCAAGGCTAGTCGTTCACTGGGTGTTCCACCTTTCATCAAGCTCATGTTTCCGACGTAGCTTACCATCGCATGGACGTTATTTTTGGTGTTCTGGTTTGTGAGTGACCAATCCCTAAAATAATGAATGCGATCAGTATAACAACAACACACTCTTGATGTTTAGGTTGGATCGGGCATTTTCAGTGCTACAGAGGGATGGTCGTATGGAATCGCATTGTACTTCTGTAGGTCTTTTACGTGTCCTTCTCATACGCTGAACGTTACGCTTGTCGCAGGTTTCATATCATTCACTACTGTAGGTTATGGTGACTATGCTCCAGAGACACCCGCAGGACGATCGGTTTTCGTGGTGTGGGCGTTGTTCGGAGTCGCTACTGTAACGATTCTCTTCTCTGGTAAGCCTGCTATATCTTTCCTTTGATATATAATACCTAAGTTCTGTTCCTGGCGTATTCAGTCATCCAAGAAGCAGGTTCAAACCGGTACAAAAGCGTATTGCACTCGAGAGTCTTTGATAAAGCTGTTGAGAGGTATCGCAAGACAGAGTCAAGAGAAGCAGCTAAGGTGCCTCGTATTGCGGAGACTCATCTCCACCGCACTACTTCGAATATTAACAAGAGTGAGCGGGCACGAAAAGAACATAGAAATGGCAATTTAAATGCTTCTGGGGGTCCTGCATCAGGCCAATCTTCTGCGACTGTAACTTCAACCCGACTCAAAAGATCGCAGGAGATCGCGCAGCGCGAGCTTGAAATACTCCCGGGTGAAATCCTCAGACAGGCTCGGACGTTCCATGACTACATACAATACTTCATGAACACGATTGGTAGTGATTACGAAGATGTTAACCTCCCTGGCGAAGAGGGTCGAAGAAACGTACCTGCAGAACTCAAGAAATTGCTTGATGATATCCTGGAAGTGGAGGGAGTTGGTGAGAGAGTGAAGAGGGAGATTCTCCAGGATGACGAATCCAAAAATGCAAGTCTACTTTATTGCTCGCTTTGTGTTGATTCATGCTAATGAAGGTAACAGACATTATTCATGCTGAGCATTGAACGTGAGTGTGAATGCACCAAATGCATCTGGAATTACGACCTAACATCTATGATACCAGGTGCTCTGAAGCGGATAATTCAGTCTGCAGAACGTGCATTAGCAGCGCTCGCGCACCGTGACGCTCTCATGGCGTTAGAGCAAACTCAAGTACAGGAAAATCTTAATGCGAACAAAAGTGCTCAGGATACCAATGAACAAGTTGACAGTCCTTCGGCCGAGCAGAACTCGACGCCAATACCAGAAGCGACTGCTCCATCGGTTACCAATACCAACCCTTCCTCTGCGACACTGTGTCAACCCTCGGTGGTTCACAAATCCTCACGTTCAAATACATTTCAAGGACAAGAAGACCATGGGTCTGGACATGGGTCATAGAATTCACAATGCGATCTTCCCTGCTGTATCGTTGTAGCGCTTTAACACATCCACTAGGACTAAATTGCAACATTTACAAGTTTGTAGCATCTACTTGTCCTCTAGTGTATATTACTATAAATTTTACTTAGCCTTCTATAGTAAAGGGCAGAGACGAAAGTCACCTATGTATTCGGGTGTTCAAGTCACATGATCTATATAACACCACGAGTGTCGTGTCGCTGCTCTCCTAACCTTTTGGATTCGTTTGATACAATTCTGTGGTTCAACGGCTCACACTTTCTGTCTTGCCACGATGCCACAATCTCAAGAGAGTTTCATGTTCACAGTGGGCAAATTAGGTTCGTGATCAAAGCATTCTGTCATGATGTGAGGTATAACTTTTAGTTTGAAGATGCCGGAATGGCTGTAAGCTTGCCAGTGTATATCTGCCTTACGGTCCTGAAGAAGCGATGAATTGCGTAGATCTTGTTAGGGGAGCGTGCCCATCTCATCGAGTTTCCCTCCCTCTTGCTGCCACCCGGTGCCACAGCGGGGTCCATTGTCAATATTTCTGTTCAGCGAAATGGTGTAGAAGAAAAGAAGAGGGAGTCGGAATTCTGGGCATTGCAGAATGACATCCTCAGCATGTATGGCACAAAGTCTCCAGAGCCTCCGAAACTTGAGGTGCGTGCCTGCCATGTCGGTTTGGGACAAGACTTGAGGCTACAGCGTTCATATTCTTCTAGCTGCGAAACGTTACCCAGACTTCCGTTACTCTTGAATGGCCCGCTCTGCAGCTTGCAACTGCCAAGCTTCGTTCTCTGGATATTTATCGCAACCGCCAACGACTCGCTTCGATCCCGTTGCCTCTGACCAACACTTCCAGCAAGCTCTCTAGTCTCCAAATTAACACAGAGTACACATTCCAGCTTGTGCTCCGCACTACCGCAGGCGTGTTCCCGTCTAACCTCTTGCGCGTCCGCACCCACACCATGACAGATACTTCTGGAATCTCTGTCTGCTTTGGTAATGTCCAGGACCCAGTGCTTCTGGAGAACTCGAAGATGGCGCTGCGAGAGATGGGCGCAAAGTGGAGTGATAAGATCCAGATTGATACCACGCATTTCGTGTGCACAACTCCCGCTGCAACTCCCAACGGAGCGCAAGCATCTGGTAGTCTAACAACCGCGCCAGGAGTGGATTACCAGAAGGCGTTGCAACTGAGCATACCTGTTGTCCAGCCTCACTGGATTCTCGCATGCCACTCATCCAAAAAGTACGTGCTATATTACTCAGCTCCCCTTGTCCAAGGTGACCCTCATCCACCAATCAATCTAGGATGGTGCCCATTCATCCGTACTACCTCGGCGCAAATCCCCCAGTACCCTCCTCATACTCTCGACCGCAATCGATGTCACAAGCGAACCTGTCTCGGGAGTCGACCAATGCATCGCCCTCGCAAAGACAAGCTGCAAACAGGCAGTCAATGCCTCCGCAACGCGTGTCTACTGCATCTCCACCTACCTCGTCTTACGCTGGTCAACCCCACTCAGTGCCGGGGGGAGCTAAGCGGAGCCCAGAGTCAAGTAGGTTCGCGCCAACGCCCGAGGAAGGCGAGGAGACATCAGAGGAAGAGGAGTCGTATGCGAGGCACGTACGAAAAGGGACGATGAGCAAGGACTTCCGCTTCCCCCCGCCTAACTCACAGCCGCAGCCTCCGCCCGTGCCTGCCGTCCCGACCAATCTCCCTTCGCCGCCTCAAGACGATACCCCTCCCGCACCTTCGTCGCCGCCTGACCGTGCCTCTAAGCTCGCGGCTGCGAAGAGCGCGTCAGATGCGTCTGATGTAGGGCTTTCTGCTGTAGGCATGGTTGCCCCATCAACCGTCGAAGTCCCCCCTCCGCCTCCGGTTGAGAAGGAGCCGTCGCCCAACAGCGTGCATGACGCAGCCGATGATGAGGTCGGGGAGACGGAGGAGATATCGCTGAACTAATTTGTTATTTATGTAGACCGATTCTTGACTGCCAGCTTAATACCCTCCTCCCTCCTTCTCTCTAGCACTGATATTAGATCTACTTCCTGCTTGATTGAATGGCAAAACTTGAATTAGTGCTAAGGAAGCTTTCCATTCGTTCCCGCTCTTGTACATAAGAGCGCCCGTTCAAATGTTTTGGAAAACAAACGATCATGATCGATTTTCATTTTCATATGTCGATGATGGAGGCAAATTGATTTTGCGGGTCTGGGCGATTTGAATTCCCAGATTTCTCCAGATTATGAGTCGATAAGCCATGACGGTCGCGCCAACCTCTGCGCAGTCCCTCGCTCGTCGTTTGGCATCGGTCACTGCTCATCTTGGGCCTAGCACAATGAGCCGCCCCAAGGTCGTCGTGGTCCGCAGTTTGGGACCCGACGTGATGCCGTTGCTTGATCGCCCAGATCTCGACGTGAATTCCTGTGCCCGATACGCTACCAGCGTCTGTACACACCGCTATTCGCAGCTGGTCTCCTGGCCGCACGAGACCAAAGCTTGCGGCAGACAATGGCTGCTCGAGAATATTCCTGGAGCGACAGGTGTCCTGGTCATGCTCCAGGACAAGGTGAGTTACTGGCTATCGCATCACGACTAATCGTGCAACCCGTGATAACTTGCTCGAAGGTCGACGCCGAGCTCTTGGACACCGGTATATATGATCTTTCTTGTCTAGAAGCGGATAAAGTTCCAACGTTGACCTTCAGCCGGGCCTAATCTTCGAGTCGTGTCTACTATGTCTGTCGGCTACGGTCAGGGCGCCTATGCCTTCAGTTATAATACCAGCGCTGACTGCAAATCATATTCCAGAGCATGTTGATGTACAGCGTCTATCCCAACGCGGCATCAAACTTGGCTATACGCCTGATGTACTGACCGACGCAGGTATACCCCTTCCCACATCCATTCCCCAGCACTGGCAGTTGAGGTGCTAATATTCTAGTCGCGGACATCTCCGTCATGCTCGCACTGATGGCTGGCCGCAATGTTGGCGAGACAACAGCTATCGTTAGAGATGGGGAGGCAAGCGATCCAGGACGTTCCGAATCACGCTTCAGTCACTTATATTCTACCGCAGTGGCCGACCTCTCCGTGGTCGCCCTTTGCCTTCTGCGGGCCGCAGCTCAGCGCGAACTGGATCCACACTACCCGCACGGTCGGATTCATCGGCTTCGGGCGCATTGCTCGTGCCACCCTTGCGCGCTTGATTCCCTTCGGCTTCACCCACTGTCTTTACACGGGGAACCCCTCTTCGCCCGCAAACCCCACTCTCGACGCAGACGTTGCCAAGCAGTACGGCCTCGGGAGCGTGCGGAGAGTGCAGCTGGACGAGCTGGCACGGGAGAGCGACGTGGTCTTCGTGCTCGCGCCGGGTACTCCGAGCTTGCGACACATCGTGGATGAAGCGTTCCTGAGGCAAATGAAGAAGACGGCAGTGCTGGTCAACACAGCTCGGGGGTCACTTGTCGACTCTGATGCGCTCGCCAGAGCGCTGAGAGAGCGATGGATATGGGGTGCGGGGCTCGATGTCGTGGAGGGCGAGCCCAATATCACTGCAGAGCACCCTCTTGTCAAGGAGCCAAGGTGAGTGATACATTAACCTGCTGAACGAGAAACTAACAAACATTCGGATGCGCAGGTGCATCGTCTTACCACATATTGGAAGTGCTACGACGGAAACACGGTTGGGTATGGCCACGATGGCCGTGAAGAATTTGCTGGGCGGTGTGTTCGATGAACCCATGCCCGAAGAGCTCAATACAGCTCAATGAATAGTTATGATCCTGCATCAGTGTTTTAATGGAAGAGTACTGGAAAGCCAAGGATGTTTTTATATCAACTGTATCATTATGCAGGGCTTTTCTTGGGCCGCAGTAACTGTGCCTGAAAATCAGCACAGACTCTTTTGAGCACCGCGGCAGGTCATCATCATCCTCAATTTGATTCCTCTGATCTGAAGGCTTCGTTATAAGGATGTTGACGACGTTCGGTGTGCATATCAACAAGTCTTCTCCTGAGGTGCAAGGTTTGATCAAGGAGTATATTGAGACACCAACGTGAACACAGGCTGCATCCAAGTAGGAGACACCGCACACAGAACAATGCTAAGCATTTGAATGTCCGGAATAACAGGGAGAAAGCTTCTACAGTTGTTACATGGTATGCTACAAGTACTGATCCTCGCTAATTGCATACCACAGCGGTCGAGATTTCCCCTTTCCATTCTACCGAAATACAGCCAATGAAGAATGAAATCGCTGCAAAGCACGGAGACAGGTCTGTCAAATACGGCATATGACCTCGCCGTACAAGATAGAAACTCAGCCGTCCTCACATGCGATCCAGGCCTTTCAAGCTTTGGATATTCTAATTAAATGATCTTGAGGTGCGTGTCCACCATCCAGGACATACTGGGTGAATGACGGGGAGACAGCACGGTCTGCGCTCAGAGTGCCCTACCAATTCCGTTCCTCAGGAGTGCTCAAGCACCATGCACTAGCGATGGCATCGATGGCGTTACGGTCGAATCCGGCCTGCATCGCCCAGGATACGAGGCGGCGACCGGCGTCAGGCTCGCCTCCTAGGGATCGTGCCACCCTCGTGTGCAGGTCCTGCCAGTCCGCTAGTCCGTCCACGTCTGGTGACCAAGTTATCTTCGAAAAGTCGGACTCGCGCACAGCAACGAGCCCGCCGGGCTTCGCGACGCGTCGTATCTTTCGTAACACCCTGACGGAGTCAGGCACGTGCTGCAATACTTGGTATGCGTGGACGACGTCGAAGGTGCCGTCGGGAAAGGCCAACGCATATGCATCGCCGACCACGAACTCGATGTTGGTGAGTCTCCACGCAGCACTCATCTCGCGCGCCTCTTGAAGGACGTCTGGGGCCGATTCCGGACCAACGACGTGTCCTTTGGGAACCAACACAGCGAAATCAGCAGTGATAGTGCCCGGACCACATCCTCAGGATGTGCCTGTCTGGCTTGAAAGCATGCAACAGATACACGGCCGAATTGGCGGCGGCACGCGGTGTACGACAACTGGGCGACCGCGATACGGCCTCTTGGTAACCTGGCATAATCTGGGACAAGTAAAGGCTTCTCAACGAAATATGGGTACCGCCAACAGGCTCATATGTAACCTACGGTTCGACTGTGACGGTCCTAGCTCACGTACAGACCCGCACAGTCACAGGTGGACCTGAAGACAGGGATACGCAGTTCAGAACCCTAATACAGTAGTAGATGAAGCATAGGAAAGCGTAGGATACCATCGAGTATCAGTATGATATTACTTCCTACTGGATTGTGATTTCGAGACTTCAAAACACTGTCCTCATAAGTTAAGTAACGTCAAGGCGATCACCTCTGTAAGACTTACACTACGCGCAATGAGCCATGTTCGCGCCCAGAACATTTTGCGGACATGGCAAACTCCTGATACGTGTTTTCTAAATTCTACCAGTTTTCATACAATCGGAGCCAGAACATGGTAGGTTCCAGGTGCCTTACATGGCTCTTACAATGTTCTGGCTGCGTAATGTTTGGGAAGACCATCAAGAAAAAAGGATGTTTGTCCAATGTTCTACCCCCAACCATAGGAGAACGCCCCCAGTATTTTGTATGTATTCGAAGTTTAGACACCCCGTGGCGGAGAGCATTGAATTAAGAGATTCAACAGACGAATAATATCATAAGTTGGCGTGAGAATGTTCGTGTTTTCGGCCATTGTCTTCGGTGGCTGCTGCGCTGAGCGGCCAGCCACGGAGAAGTTCAAATAAACCTGGTTGAGAAGGTCTCTTGAATCCCTTATAGTCACTAATCCCTCAATCATGGCACCGAATTTAAGGAAAAGACGAGCTCCCGAGGACAGCATCGACAAGTCGAAGGACACCAAAGCAGTGGTGAAAAGACCACCGCCGAAGAAGCGTCGCACAAATGCAAGTAAGAAAACCCAAAAGGATGTCGGTCCTCCTGGAAAGATTGCCGAGCTTCCTCTGGAAATGTTCTTTGAGGTCAGTTTCGACAGTCGAAGCTGAAACCCGAATTTTTCGATTAAACATGTCAATACCCCATGCAGATCTTTAAGTTCCTAGAACCCATCGAACTGCTTAACTTAGCACGGACGAATAAGTTCTTAAGGAACACTCTCATGAATCCCTCTCTGTCGAGGTCTATATGGCAGGCTGCACTGGCTAAAATGAGAGGGCTCCCACCATGTCCGGAATTTCTGACAGAACCGCATTATGTTGACCTCCTATTCGGCAACCACTGCCATTCTTGTGGTAAAAATGAAGGGCATGTATTATGGGAGTTTAGGGTTCGGTACTGCCGAGAGTGCGAATTGGAGAAGTGCGCAGCAACTCATCCGGACCTTGAGATACCTTTGTGTTGACATTTATTTTTTCTGGTTTCAGGACGGTTTTGACGTATGACGAAACTGGCTACAAACGTAGAACGGAGACACAAGGGATCATCGTCTATTATGCTGACGTGTGTCCGACGCGAAAGGGTATGTTAACATATTAGCCTTGTGCCCTCCGTGATTTCACCATCAACATACGGTAGGTTTCACTCTTGTTGCAGACCGCAAAGGTGGTCGTTACGAATCTTATGGCCTGACTTTACATCCGCCTGACATGGACCAATTTGATTCACTGCTCGAAGAATTCTCCGAGTCAGGCAATCTCCCTGAATTTTTCGAAGGACGCAAAGAGTTCAACAAGCAAATCATGCAGGTAAAGGCGGTCGCGAGACATTACAAGTGACGGTATTCACATGCCTCGTTCCAGCATTCTTCTCGCTGCTCTAAATGGATCAGCAATCGCGAGTATGCAATGCGTCAAAGGCTGGAGAAGCTGAAAGCATCCAGACTCAACGCGTAAGTGCCTGCATGCGTCAGTCGTCTGTATCATAATACATTCTTCGATCGTGATTAGGATTGTCAAGCGATTGTCAGATCTAGGATATCACACGGATATCGCATATTTGACGCCGACACGGTGGCCTTTAGCACAATTACCGCGTGTCTCAATTCCGGAGGCTCTCACTGATGCCGGTATGTCATATACATAATTATTTAATATCAGCTCACCATTTTCGAACAGGGTGGGACGAGATTCGTCCCTCTGTTGTGGAATTCATGGAATCGAGGAAGGCTGCTCGTCTTTACTGGAAACAAGTTGGCGAATTCAAAGAACGACTTCGTTTTATGGACGAGGCATTGAGCCAGCTACGGCCAAACGGAACATCGACGGAGCCGTTCCCGCACTTTGTGGATCTCGCTGTATCTGGGGAGATTCAAAACATTGTGGAGCTTCCCAACGACGTGACTGTCAACAAACACTCGTTTCTGGGAGTGCTGCCCAACATGATTCTACGCTGGGGTAAACGCATGAAACAGAAGCTAATCGAACACTGCACGGCCAACGAACCGTCATGTGGCAAGAAGCAAGAGCACACTGCCGACTTGCTTGATCTGGCCAAAACAATTTTTCGGTGCGACTGCGGCCGCGTCAGATTTTGGCCTGCTGTGCTGTCTCATGTGGACAAATGCCCCGACGAAATCACCAACAAGCACCGGTTCGACCTGCCGCCTCCACAGAACGTGTGGGCTTTCCGAGGGACACTACCGGAGACCGTTGGTACAGCTTACGAGGCAGCTGTTGATGGTCGGTATCTACCTCGGCAGCCCTGGGAACTTCAAGTGCATAGGCTGCATCTTTGCGGTGAACGAGCTCTCAACGTATTTAGGGCATGTGACAAGGATCTAGACACTGCAACGGCTGCCGAAATGGACGAGCTGGACGCGAGATTTGTGTGCGGTCTTTGTAGCAGGTCTGGGAAAACCAAAGCTGTAATGAACTGGAGGACAGCGGTGCGTGCGGGCTGACACTGTCTAGAATTCTTAACTGACTGCTTTGTCTTGCTTTAGATTTATCACTGTGCGACCAGTCACGTTCGTTATGAGCCTTCTGAGCTGCCTTGGAGTCGACTCAGCGCGGCTGAGTGTAGAGAAGCGAAGAGACTTGAGGAGTGCTACATGCCGCGTCATCTAGAAGCGCAAAAGGGCGATCATGCTTGGTTCTGTCGGCTTTGCCCCTGGCACACAGAGGAAAACCCTCGGCTGGGGGGGAACATGCCGAATTTCAGAAATGAAGCGTTAAGACACGTTCATACACAGTTGAGTATTTCACGTTCTTGCAGTACATTTCAAGTTCTCACAACACCCCTGGGTTCCCGTCAGACATGGCAGATTAGCAGAGGCCTTGATCTGCCCTGATCCTGACAAGCTTCCGGACATGGCTCCTACGGTGTACTTGTTCTCCGACAAGTTGTCGTCGCGGGATTTGATGCCACAGGAGCAGCAGTGGTTGGAAGAGAAACGTGCATCGTTCACCACCTTTCCTAAAGTCACGCGTCCTACTGCTGTAGGTGGCAACGTGGCCGAAACAGAGGAACCTGCTCCAAGAACCAGACGCAAGACTAGGCGTCGCTAATCTGTTAGGACTCTCGAAGGCTTTACGACTGTCCGGTCTACTCGTCTTCAGACCCTCTCCAAGGAAGGCGGCTTAATTGTTTCACGATAAATTATGTACACTTCAGAAGGGCACGAATGAATTTCTTTGTGATATTGTGTATTGAAAGATATGCTAGAAGACGCGAAACATCATCTACTACAACTGAATGCATTGACAATTACAGCCAAGCTCATCTTCACTTGGTCCGTATTTGATCAAACAGTCATCTGGAGCGGTCGTCGCCATCGTGTATCTATCACTAAAGTTGACGATGTGGATGCGGGCGGGTCCAAGTGACTGGGCAAATTGCTGCTAAGCCCGAAGCCATCTTAAGTGTTTACTATGAACAGCCCATCAGGACAAGCAATGATGTTGAGAAGATGCTCCAATCTCCCAATCGAGTGGAACATGATGCATTGATGCAATGTATCCACAGCACTGAGTTTGAGCAGGAGCTGCGATAAGCATGAGTACAAAGACGCCGCCTAACGTGTGAACGATGTCTGTACTGAGATGCCTGTTCCCCCGCATAAGCAACGAGCATCTATCGATCAGCCCTGACCGCCACGCAGTCAAAATCAGTGCGTCAAACACAGACAGTTCCTGGCCAAGCCAAGTCCGGGATGTGATGGATGATTGAAAGATACCATTGGGTTCAATGCGAGATGGCGCACAGATCAGTGATGACCGCAGCAACGAAAGAGCAGACAAGTGCTGGGTCCGCGCATGCATAGCTTTCGTATCTCGGATACTTGGAACATTCGAGGGATCTCCAAGGAAGCTTAAGGCAGAAGCGGCCTTCCTGGGACTCCGAAGGGTCTTCCCAGAGCATATGTGGCAAAGGCACGGGAATGGCCCAATGTCAGACCACTTTATTGGCGCGACAGAGTTTGAAATCCGCGTTTGGATGTCCATGGATGTGGATCAGACAAAGGGAACAGAACGATAAGCCTTCTATGTAGCACTGTACCTACTTTGCTAGTTGTGGACAGGACAGGCCATTCCTCCGTGGAGACATACTTGCGCCGCAAACGAGATAGAAATGAAATAGTACCCTGCGGTTATGACTAACTGTATCGCTTGTCTTGCGAGCCCACTAATGCTTACGTCCACAGGGCTCCTCACTCGTCTCGGTGCCAGACAGTGACTGTCGACTAGAACTACAGAGTGGAGCCACGGAGGACGGACTGGATGGTCCTCGGGTGGATATCGGACTACATTGCAATGTCTATATATTTTTGGACACCAGAGACGGAAAGGGCACCAAAGACGAGAGAATGGAACAGAGTGGAAAGCGAATTTACCAGAGCGTCCGGTAACGAGCGAGTGCAGAACGGGCTGGCTGCCCGTCCAAACTAGCGCAACGCCCCACGATAGGGAGATATCGGTGCGGGCCCGAATAAGCGTCGAAGATCAATGCGCTGGGAAAAGGCGCAACGTGTCGTATCACTGCTGTTGGCGCTTGGGCAGTGACGTTGACGCCTGTGATGGAGATGCCATGCTAGGTGATGCAAAAAGGTTTGGATTGCAGTAATTTGCAGCCTGAGCTGCGGGACCATTGTTGCGGGTTTAGGTGAATGATGGCAGTTCAGGGCGCGAGCTGATGCCATCGACCGTCTCCGGTAACACGACGTTATGCTCTGCTCTTGGTGCTTACACGCCTGTGAGTGTCCACTTCGCGCGCGCATGAGCTGAAGCTCTCTGAATGCATGCGCATTGCGGCGTCTGCGTGAGAGTACACGCATCAGACAACCTTCGTGGAATCTGTACTTCTCGAAACGAGTGTGCTTCATCAAACTCTCAAAATTGTCCACGATAAGGAGGCGTCGACACTATCTCCTGAATGCAGGTTTGTTCGGCCCAGTAGCGCGAATCAAGGAGCAAGTTTGGGTATCCATGAATCGATCCTTACTATGAGCTACGTCTTCTGGGGCACGAAGTAAATCGGACGGCGTTCCAGCAGTAGCAGTAGCCAAGCCATGTATGTCTACTCCGTTGAAGACCAGTGTGCGCATTAAGCAAGTTTCAATGGCATCATTGGATCGTTATCGCACCATCACCTTTTCGTTCGACGTTTCATTTGTAACGAGCGCTCCGGAACGGGCAATGTGCGGTGGTATGCGCCTCCGAGACAGCGAAGTATCCTGACGAACCTTCATGCGAGCCGGATGTGGGACGTCTTCAGGGTCCGGTATACCAAAATGCAGTTTGAATTGCTTAACAAGGGGGCGCTCATATGATCAGCGCTCACAATAGGGCAAACCCCTTCGGTCGGGGCGGACTTCTCGTCATAGAGAGGACATATTACGGCTGACGGCGCTGACCTGATCGGCATGCGGGAAATGACCTGTTTTTGTTGCAGAGGTGGACTGACTCCCTCTGTGGCCCGAATAAAGGAAAGTGACCACCACCAAATGGAGAGAGAACAATTAGACGAGTGAACAAGACTTGAACAAGACCCGCGGAAGGAGCTTGAGCAGCAGACTCTGGCAAGGTCGGAAACCACACCAATTTGACCTTGCTGGGTGCACGAAAACATGGAAGGAGAGTATCAGTATGGAGGACGGAGGAATGGTAGCCAGCTTGACAGAGAACAGAAACACAGCAGAGACACGGCACCGGCCAAAAAAGGCAAATGAGAGCCCGGAAAAGGCAATGGTGCAATGATGAGCGCCAAAACAAATTATGGTGCGACAGTCGTTCCACATCTCAACAATAGTATTTATATTTTATCCTGCTCCTGCTACGCCCTCCCCGGCGCAGGCAGAACAGTTCCTCTCCTCGTCGTCCCCTACAGCGACGACAGCCTCGTCGTTCCCTTATCTCCACCTCAGTAGGCATTTTCATAAATATTGCTTCCAATAGATCAACCCTACACACTCACAGGTGGTCCTGGTGAGTTCTCTCTTCTAAAACCGCAATTGCACCGCTTCCCTCGCTAGCATTTGACATCTCGCGCACCATGCTGATGTGCCTCTGCACCCTCCATAATTCCGCTATCTAGAACATCCAGCACCTGGTAATCCCCGCCTATAGACTATATATTCCGCCCTAGTCCACCAGTCCAACCCGGACCGCCCCAAAATGCGTGCTCTCCTTCGCCCCCTGGCGACTCACAATGTCTTTTATCCCATCGAGAGCATAGTGTCCGTCTTCGTGCTCGCTACCTTGGCGTACTTCCATATTCTCTCCGGTATCAAGCACTCGTCTTTCTTTGCTCCCGCCTACCCTACAATCGTCCGGCCTGCGCATGCGCGCCTAAGCAACAACGAATGGGTTGGTATTAGTCCGCGGGATTGGGTTGATGCCTGGAAGCACCCCGAAGAGGGTATCAAGGCATTGGAATTGCAACAAATCGTGTTCTCACTTGACGCAGGTGACCAGAAGGTTGGTGTCATTCGCTCGCGTTTGCCCGCCTTCTCTTCTGTTGATTTGTGAACCGTCCCTTTTATTTATGGATGCTGACACCTACGTTTTAGGCAACACCCGTTTCCGAGCCTTCAGTTCTCGTCGACGTCTCTGACCGCCTTACAGCGCAGTTGTCGGGACAGTCTGGCCTGACTTATCCTGCGGTCTGCTACTACCCTTCTTCGAACCTCACCTCTGTGCCGTGCTTCAAGTCGGGGTCTGTTGATTCGTCATCAACTACTGTTACACTGTCATTTGTACCCGGCGCTCGCGATGACTGGGTCACAGCTCTTCAGGAGAAAAAATCTATCCGGGTCGATGATGTGGTATACGAGCTCCAAGGTCTCAAGCGCCAAGAGACCATCGGCGAGATGAAGAGCAGCAAATGGGTCGCGTACGCCCTGCGCGCGCTCGTCCTCCGCTTCTGGGAGCTCATGAAGGCACGCCATTCTCTCGATCAGCTGTAGCGATCACTAACCGGAATCTTATCTGCAGAAAGCAGACTCGCTGGACATCGTGGTCGTGCTTCTAGGCTACATCCTCATGCACGCGACCTTCCTGCGGCTCTTCTTCGCCTCGCGTGCGCTCGGGTCGAACTTCTGGCTCTCCACGGGCATCTTCTTGTCCTCCGTCATCGGCTTCCTCTTCACGCTCCCGCTCTGCCGGTACCTCCGCATCCCGCTCGACCCGATCGCGATGACCGAGGCGCTCCCCTTCCTCGTGTGCACCGTCGGCTTCGACAAGCCGCTGCGCCTCGCGCGGGCGGTGCTCGCGCACCCGCAGACGCTCCGCCCGCAGGAGGACGGGCGCATGAAGTCCGCGGGGGATGTCGTGCTCGACGCGCTCGATCGCGTCGGGAACGGTATCCTGAGGGACTACGTCTTGGAGATTGTGGTACTACTTGTCGGCATCCAGAGCAAGGTCGGCGGGCTCAAGGAGTTCTGTGCGGTTGCTGCGATGGCACTCACTATGGACTGTTTCATGCTGTTCACACTCTATGCTGCGGAGCTCACAGTTATGGTAGAGGTACGTGTCCCATTTTGCCTTCTATGTCACGTGTCACGGTCAATGCGTCGGGCGTGACATCGGCGCCGACTTTCGTCACGCCAGTCGCGGCACATGACCATAGCTATCCTCCTGTGCTCCGGATCCACTTTTTGCTCCTCGTGATTGTGTACAGAACAATGACTTACACACTCAATTCTCTCAGGTGCGCCGAGTCAAGCTAGTTCGCGCTATGTCTCGTTCCCGCTCTCCTTCGATTGTCACACCCTCCGGTAATGTCGTGCGCACTGCGCTCGCCAAGCCTACTAGCAAGCCTGATTTATCCGCTCATAAGACCTGGAGTGAGCGGCTATCGGCTGCTGTGCTCGGTGTTAAGGGCTCCCTTCTCCCTGACGCGCAGGGTGGCAAGGCTTATGTGGCGGATGAGAACCCGATGACGAGACTGAAATTACTTCTGGTGCGCTCCCTCTTTCAAGATGATTGTAGGTTGCGAGGTCTGATGGTTTTCTTGGGCTGTACAGCTCGCGTCCTTCCTGACAATGCACATCCTCAACTTCTGCACGACTCTCACTCCAGCGACGACGCAAGCTCGCCACCATAAGCATCCTGTGCGCATGAATGCAGACGTGGCCCCTCCCGTTCCCCGGGTCGACATCACCAGTTCTGCCATCAGCAGTGTGCTTGCGAATCTTGCGATTGCGGAGCATGTGTACTCCATGAGTAGTGACATCGAAGAGTCAGAGCTCTTCGTCAAGGTTGCGGCCCCAGTGTACGTCCGTGTTGTCCCCACCGCACCCCCTCCATCCTCGACATCGCATTCTGAGGCAATTGAGAACTTCATGTCGAGCTGGTCGCGCCTCGTCGGCGACCCGGTGCTCTCGAAGTGGATCGTGGTCATGCTTGCGCTCAGTGTTATGTTGAACGGCTACCTTCTGAAGGGCATTGCGGCTGGTTCTGGACTTGCGGCCGTCCGTGCGGTGCGAAGCCAGGGCGTGCGATTCCAGTCTCGCGTTCGCTCGAGAGTCCGCCCTGAGAAGGAGCAGGAGCAGAGTGAGGTTCACACGCCCATCGCGCCTACGGTCGTCATGTCTTCGGTCGCACCCGTTGAGGTCGCACCTGAGCCAGTACCTGTCAAGGAGCTTCCCGTGTACAGTTCTCCGATCAACCTTGAGAGTGTCGACCTCAAGCTGCAGGAGAAGCTTGCTCGTGCTGCGGCGCGTCCCTTGACGCCACCAAGCGATTCGGAAAGCTTGAAGATATCGCGCAGCGACTCGAGGCGCTCGCTCGAGGAGTGCATCGATATCTTCGAGAATGGACCTCGGCCTGTGTCTGTCTCGCTCTCGATGTTGAATGACGAAGAGGTCATTTTGCTCGCGCAGAACGGAAAGATTGCGCCGTATGCTCTGGAAAAGATGCTTGGTGATCTGGAGAGAGCCATATCCATCCGCCGTGCACTTATCTGTGAGCACGCTCTGTCGATCTGTGTGGTTTCTTGCTAATCTGATATGTATCAAAGCGCGTGCATCTAGGACCAAGACACTCGAGGACTCGGATGTACCCATGTCCGGATACGATTATTCCCGGGTAATGGGTGCATGCTGCGAGAATGTCATTGGATACATGCCATTACCTCTTGGCATTGCGGGTCCCCTCAAGATCGATGGTGATCTCTATCCCATCCCGATGGCCACTGCGGAAGGCACCCTCGTTGCTTCGACCTCGCGTGGTTGCAAGGCCCTCAACTCCGGCGGAGGAGTCACCACCGTTCTGACCTATGACGGCATGACACGCGGTCCTGCCATCGACTTCCCTTCCATCGTTCTCGCAGCCCAAGCCAAGGCATGGGTCGAGTCCCCCGAGGGCTACGCAATCGTCAAGGAAGCTTTCGAGTCGACGTCGCGCTTCGCAAAGCTGCAGAATATTAAGTGTGCAATGGCTGGGCGCACGTTGTTCGTACGGTTCGCTACGCGTACTGGCGACGCCATGGGCATGAACATGATCTCGAAGGCAACTGAGAAGGCGCTTGAGACAATGGCGAAGAAGTTCCCGGAGATGGTCGTTCTCGCACTTTCTGGTAACTACTGTACGGACAAGAAGCCCGCCGCGATCAACTGGATCGAGGGTCGCGGGAAGAGTATTGTTGCGGAAGCTGTTGTACCTGGCAAGGTGGTGAAGACTGTCCTTAAGACAACTGTTGAAGCACTTTGCAATCTGAACACGAAGAAGAATCTGGTTGGCAGCGCGATGGCCGGCTCTGTGGGAGGATTCAATGCACACGCGGCGAACATTTTGACCGCTGTTTTCTTAGCAACCGGTCAAGACCCTGCTCAAAATGTAGAGAGTTCTCAGTGCATCACGCTTATGGAGCCGTAAGTGTGCTATTCAATCACTATTTCCTTCCTACTTATCTCTGATCATATGTAGCACTAACAATGGCGAAGACTTACTCATGACTGTTTCCATGCCCTGTATCGAGGTTGGAACCGTTGGAGGTGGTACCGTCCTTGCACCTCAACAGGCCATACTCGAAATGCTCGGTGTTAAGGGCGCGCATCCAACTAACCCCGGCGAGAATGCGCAACGACTTGCACGTATCATCGCTTCTGCTGTCATGGCAGGCGAGTTGTCCCTCATTAGCGCACTTGCTGCGGGTCACCTGGTGCGGGCGCACATGGCTCACAATCGGTCGCAAGCGAACACAGAAGCAAACACCCCCAGTATGTCACGGCCAGTTACTCCCGGTCCCAATGGCCCTTCCGGTGGCGCATTCTGGGCTAACGACGCGAAGGGCCTGATGACACCTATGAGCATGTCTTCAGGGTCGCATACGCCTGCGCCACCTGGTTACGTAGTAGAAGCGAGGCCATGAACAAGACCGAAGTCATTTGTCTGCTCGCCTCCTGCTTTCGTACGTATATACCGCATCTATCCCTATTATAGCACTTTGAACCGTTTTGTTCTTGTCGAATCATTGGCACTGCTGTCTGTGCTCATTCATTCATCTGTATAGTCTTGCGCATCCATTCTTTGTACAGTTAACTTATTGGAAGTCGGATAGAGAAGTAGGAATATATTGTTGTCGTTTTCATCCACCTGCATATATACAGCTATCACGAGAACGACGTTGGGCACTTACCGTCAGCTGATTGGTCCTCTAGCCGGCCCGTGGCTCTTTGCTGGACCGGTCCGCAGTGGGCCGTTGGGCGGCAATGAGAATCAGCTATTGGTTGTCAGCAATCCTAAAAACGATAGCTCGTTTTGAGAAAAACTGCATTGGGGCTAGGTGGGGTGCCGGCGAGCACGGCGCGTGGGGAGCGATCTCGGGTGAGATGTGTTGGCGCATCGGCATCCTCATATAGCAGTGATCGCGCCCACCGGTGGCGACGACGAGGAGAGGAAAATCTATGATAGGATTCTATAGAATAGATAATGACATAGACTAGCCACTAATATGTGAGCAGGTCCAAATGAAGATGGGCTTTCAGATCTTCCGCAGCGTTTGGGGCCGGCAGGTGGCACCTGGCTCCAATGCAGTTATCGTTTTTATGATTGCTGGTACATACTTATTTACATACAGTGATATATATATTCTTCGTTGACGAAGCTCCAAATGACTAGCCTTGAACAAATCCTGATCAGAGATTCTATTGCTTTTGAAACACTTGCAACACAGGTATGGATTGTACAGAACCGTTCGACCCGAGACGGACTACATGACATTACTATTATTATAAACGGACCACCGGTGTGCACCTCAATCGAAGACACATCCACCATCCACCAGAATACTCTGGCCTATGAGGAAAAGTTATTACCCATTGAAACGACTCCTAGCATCGCAAATTGACAACACATACCTGTGATGAAGTAAGACTCCGGCTTGGCCAGATATGAGACTATGCTGCCAATGACCTCTGGATCGGCGAAGGGCATGTTTGCCGGCAACTTAGACTCCTCCGTTGCTGCTCGAGCGCCAGAGCCTGTGAGAGTCCCTCTCATATTAGTCTTCGCATGCATCATCCAAGCGTATGACTCACCCATAGGAGTCTTGATGCCGCCTGGACAGTATGCGTTGACAGTGATCTTGTGAGGCGCCAGTTCGAGAGCTGTAGAAGTGATTTAGTATAGCGTGTTGAGGTGATCACCTAACAATTAAACTCGTGAGCTTACCGGCACTCTGGGTGAGGCCACGGACGGCAAATTTGGCCGCGCTGTACGAGGGCAGCCGAATCATGCCTTTCGAAAGTATAGATATGTTAGGGGACAATAGGTGATTGGAAGCAGAAGAGGGTACCTCTCTTCCCAGCCATCGAAGATGCGGCTAGTCATGCCAAAAATGTGAGAAAACTGAAATACTTGACACAAGTAATGGAAGGTGGATCGTTACCTATGAGCCTTCCTCCGCGGCCTTGTTTTATCATTTGTATTGCGGAATATTTGTAGCACAACATCACACCCCTCAGGTTAATCGCCAACATGCGGTCCCATTCATCCACCCCAGCTGTGAACAGAAGAAACCTTAGTATGTATAACCGAGAGTCACACGAGGCGGTCACGCACTCTCAAGGAGCGGTTTGAACTGCACAATCCCTGCGTTCGCGACCATCTGCAAATCAAGTTAGCAGGTCCGTGATGGATGCAGCAACTGGAGAACCGCGCACCACATCCAAGCCACCCAATTCCTTGACGACCTTGGCTACCATTGCTTGCACGTCCGCATCACTGGAAACATCTGCGGGCACGGAAATGGCACGTCTCCCCTTGGCCTTGATCTGAGCAACGATCTCCTCAAGCTGGCTGCCCTTGGACCCGATGTCGTTCACCGCGACATCAAGCCCGTCGTCTGCCAGACGCAGAGCAATGTTGGCACCCAATCCCTGGGCAGCCCCAGTCACGATAGCGACGCGTGTAGTGGAAGTTTGGGACATTGCGTTGACTCGTGATTATGGGAGTATTAGAACACGTCGTCCCCCGACGGCGTCGCCATTTATATATTCCCAGATCTCGGGACCCTTAACGTCAGAGGGAATTCGAAATCTCCGTGTACGGCGGCGGACGGGTCATGAGTTCAGTCACTGTAACATCTCATCTGTCATGCCAAGGGGCGTAACGATGAAAGCTGAACTAAAACAACTTACATCGTGCTGGATGGTTGATATTCCTGAGACTAGAACCTGATAGCATCGATGCCAACCGAAGTAATACGGATAACGGCGACATGGAGCGTCACGCAGATTACAAGGAAAGGGACATCATACTGCGAGAATCCATAATCATGAGGGTCGTCTCCTATGACCTCGAGATGTTCTCCGCGAAGAGGGTACGGGTGACCTGCCACGACTAGCCTAAAACATTATAGCCCGCTATAGCCGGCCTGTCGATCTGTCCGCTGACCGCTGAGGTTAGTGGAGTGACCGACAAAAGCCGTAAGTTGGTGGCGGCCACTTATTTTACATGTCGAGTAGCGTCGTTGCTCACAGACGTATCTGTGAACGAGATTGGCAGTCAGACGCTTTGTTTGTATATTGGGTTGATGCTGGCCCACACAGACTATTTGAACTCACTATTTGGTAACAACGTTTGTGAAGTATGTCGGGCTTCTTGATCGATTAACGTGACGGTATGGACCTCGGGTTCAACCTCAGGGGTCGCCAACCCCCCAGGAGCTTGCAGCTAGGTTTATGATATCTGACTTCAACACCCTCATATTATTTTGTAATTTTTACACTCACCAGGGTTTCTACATGTCTGCTCTCGTCTAGAGCTTTAACAAAAGCGAACGGACGAGTAGTTGAGAAGTCCTTTCTATTCGAGGCCATTACTTGCCAAGCGGACCCATTGGGGACCCGGGCCGTGTCAGACAGCCAATAGAGTTCAAGCTCTAGTCGACACGTGACTTTGACGATTCTGGCCGTCACGGA
Source organism: Taiwanofungus camphoratus (assembly GCA_003999685.1). Classification (NCBI taxonomy): domain Eukaryota; kingdom Fungi; phylum Basidiomycota; class Agaricomycetes; order Polyporales; family Taiwanofungaceae; genus Taiwanofungus; species Taiwanofungus camphoratus. The sequence goes on from CP021229.1 coordinate 1,329,403, forward strand.
CCTCCGGTCTGACCCTAGTCGAGTAACTTGCTCGACAACGCGACGAGTCGGTATTCCTGATAACATAAGCATGATCTCACGCAGTGATTGGCTAGTCTCCGGTTCGAGCTGTCTCTTACATAAGCATCATTCACACATGAGCAGCTGAGTTGCTCTTAGTGTTGCGACAAGTCGAGTTCGAGTCGAGTCACAAGCTCGACAAAACTCGAAAATCCGAGTTTCTTTTGAGGGCGAGTTAGGGTGAAACCGGGCTGTGCCAGGTAGCCAATAGAATCCAAGCACCGGAGGGCACCTTCGATGACCCAGCTCACGTGTAAAGTCTGGATTAAGGATGCTTATGTAAGAGGCAGCTGGAACAGTAAACTGGCCAATCACTGCGTGAGATCATGCTTATGTTATCAGAAACACCAGTTCGTCTCGACTCAGATGTGAACTCGGCACGCGAGTCGAGTTGCGACTTCAACCTGGAGGATGGTTCGGATTCGATTGGCGCCCTACCGGCGCCAATCGAATCCGAACCATCGACCGTATACTCTTCAACCTGCCAACCGGTGCTTGAATTCTATTGGCTGCCTGGCACGGCCCGGAGTTACCCTAACTCGCGAATGAACTCGCAACTCGCCTCGAATGAACTCGAACCTATCAAGGTTGAATCGATTCGACTCGACTTGTCGCAGCACTATCTGACCCTGCCTTGAAGGCCCTTTATCACCATACAGTATTATAGTATGCCGCAGTGCGAACACCGGGGCAGACTCATACAGGTCGTGCATTCTTGTTTGCGACTTCTGGCAAAAGAGGCATCCACCTCAATGAACCAGTCATGAGTTTGCGCATATAGACTTCGGGCTGTCTGAGCGTCGAGCGAGCTGGTCAACTTGAGTCCTAGTTAGTACTATTGTCAAGGTCTCAGAATACGATTTCCTATACTCTCCATCATTCGTCGTTCGGTCCTCTGCGACATGTTTTCTGCTCTGCAATACATAGATATCTTCGATCTTGTAATCTGGCTTTTGAGATCAAGCTGGAACGAACACATCCAAATTGCCAGTGGACTTTACTATGAATAGACGAGGAATAGTATGTTGATGTGCTTTCCATTCTGCCTGCTACTGAGTACAGAAACATTCTGCTGAATGTGGACTACCCGACATTACCATAAATCAGCCTTTGACTTAGTATTAGTCACCGATTTGAACAGTCCGCATCCTATTCAATCGAAGAAGACCCCTCCGTCCGCCACAATACTCTGGCCTATCAGACGATTCCGTTGAACAAATCTACTGAAACATTGCAAATCAACAGCACACACCTGTGATAAAGTGAGACTCTGGCTTGGCCAGATATGAAACCAAACTGGAAATGACCTCCGGACCAGCAGTAGGCATGTTAGATAACATAGACTAACAAGTGATTACTAAGTCAAGGTGACATATTGATGAAACATGAATAATGTTTCCAACCTGTGCTTCCGGGAGAGAGCCTAAGAGGACCACCCAATTTAGTATTGCTGAGCGGTATAGGTTATCTGAATCAACTACTTACCCATGGGGGTGCTGATGTGACCCGGACAGTACGCATTAACGGTGATTTTGTGCGGTGCAAATTCCAGAGCTATAAGGTGACGGTGCATGCGGGATCACTCAAAGTGTGGTTGCCAGCCAGAAAAAGCTTACCTGCACTTTGAGTAATGCCGCGGACAGCAAATTTGCTCGCACTGTATGCTGGTATGTTGACAATGGCTTAAAACATGTGTTAGGATAGTAACAGGCAACCCGGGAGCAGACTGCGCTACCTTTCTTTCCGGCCAGTGAGGAAGCGCCTAGTCATGTCAAATCGTAAGAAAAACAATCAGCAAAAACATACTATGGAATGTATAGTCACCTATGATCCTTCCTCCACGCCCTTGTTTAATCATTTGGATCGCAGCATACTTGTAGCACAACATCACGCCTCGCACGTTAACTGACATGATGCGGTCCCATTGATCCGGTTCAGCTGTAAACATGACACTACTAGGTATGATCGACCGTCGCCAGACGAGGTGTAGTCACTTACTGTCAAGGATTGATTGGATGATTGTGATCCCTGCATTGGCGACCATCTGTTAACCAGTGCATCAATCCATCGGCCTGATAGCGACAGCTCCAGCAGCTGGGGAGAACCACGCACCACATCCAAGCCACCCAACTTCTCAACAACCTTGGCTACCATGGCTTGTACGTCCGCATCGCGAGAAACATCTGCAGGAACGGCGAGTGCTCGTCTCCCTTTCGCCTGGATTTGAGCGACTATCTCCTGCAGCTGATCGCTCTTAGATTCAATATCATTCACTGCGACATCGAGCCCGTCGTCAGCCAGACGCAGAGCGATGCTCGCACCCAATCCTTGAGAGGCTCCCGTCACGATCGCGACGCGTGCAGTAGAAGGCATGGTGTTGATACGGATGTATATGGGTCTCTCTCCTAAATGGAGCCATGATTTATATTTGCAAGACCGGGAAATCCTTGTTGCGAGAAGTGCTTGAAGCCTTCACAGACAGCACCAGATGGATCATGAGCTCAGTGGGCGCAATATCCTATCTGTCATGTGAAGGGGCATGATAGTGAAAGTTGGACTAGAGCAACTCGGGCCATGCAAAATGACAAGTCTTTCCGAAGGCTAGAACAAGATAGCTTCAATGCCGGCAGCACGGAGCACGGGGATTCATGTCAGATTACCTCTAGAGCATTGGCTCACCAAACATAGCAGAGGGGCGTCAAGGTTCATGGTCACGAGGGTCATATGGCCTTAATTTGTTCAGTGCGAACAATGATCAGTATTGTCACGGCTAGCCTAGGTCCGATACTAGTCCGCTATGGTTGAGCCTGCCCATTTCACCACACATAATGAGAAGCCTCAGTGGAATATCTAACAAAAGCCATCACCTCATTGGCCATGATATCTGGCATGGCACGTTGCGTCGTTGCCTGGCTATACTGCAGTTGTATCTGTGATTGAGATTGACAGTCAGAATCTGCGCTTGTTGTGTATTCAGCTGCTGGTGTCCACTGTCCTTGCTACACAGACAGATTGAAAGCATCGCTCAAACACGCACGGACTTGTACGCTGCTGAAATTAGGAGACGCTCAAGGTCCTGTCAACAATGCGAAAGAGTGTGTCAGAACTTACTAGCGAGTTAGAATGCATGCAAGGATGTGGCAGAGTCATAGCACGTCAATACCGATACCCAGTCTCTGCATCAAACATGAAGCTGAAAGCACTTGAGAATGCATTCATCAGAACGCGACAACCTCTGAGAACAAATAATGGTAAGTGTTACTGATGCAATGCACCGCACGCTGCGTTTCCGACATAGATGCACCAGACGGGTGAGAATGATTGACTTTATGAAATTGGCTTATTGAGGCATGCAACTTCGGGAACTGAACGCTATCCCATGCTTCAGAATACGAGACAAAAAGGCACGACTTGGGAATGTGCACGCACCGGGTTCACTAACACAGGAGCGACGGTAATCTGGCTCGTCGAAGGATTCAGACACAACAATGACACGGGAAAATTGGGAAAAGTTCTGATGTAGCCATTCAAAGATAGGACTGAACTTATAGGCAAAATGAGCTTTGCATGCGCACTGTATGAAATGCATATTTTCGTACTTAAGGGATGTCTTTCTTGAAGCCTGTTATGGTGGCTCAAATGGCAGTAGTCAGTCCTATGCTGGATCGCAATTTGATGTACTCTCCGCGCATGATGAGGTTCAAATTCAAGGTCGCGGACGCGAAGGACGCGAGCAGATCATGGAACAGCATATATGCCCAACTTGATGCACTCCCAGTCACCAATCGTGGATGCCGAGGGGTTGTACTAGAGCTGCCAGAGCGCACGAACGCAAGCGAGAGAAAGCCGTACTCTAGCACATGCAAAAATGTAATTTCCCGATTTCTATCTTGAGTTTTCTGCCGGCCTCGTGGAGGACAGGAACATATTGTTGTCATTTCCAACCGCCACAAATACTCAGACACAAATTGTACAAAAAAATCAAACCTGAGGGGGTTACATGATATCTTATCATGAGATAAGTCTTGAACAAAGTCCCAGTTCAATCGGTGGGGTTCTCAATCAAAGAGAACTCCACCGTCTACCAGAATACTCTGGCCTGTAGGAAATCGGTAACCATTGACTATGTATTTTAGCATTGCAAATCAACAACATGTACCTGTGATGAAGTAAGCCTCTGGCTTAGCCAGATATGAAACCAGACTGGCAACGACCTCTGGATCGGCAAAAGGAAGGTTTGATGGCAAATCGAGCAGCTAATGGGCAATCACATAGGGTCAATGCATATCAGAGAAACACATTTACTTGTCCTGACCTTAATATCTGCATGAGAGCCTATTGAAAACCCTCAGATTGGTCTTGGCTGCATAGGTCATATAATCAAATGACTCACTCATAGGAGTCCTTATGCCGCCTGGACAGTATGCGTTGACAGTAATATTGTGGGGCGCGAATTCAAGAGCTGTAGAGATGTCTCGGTGTGATTGTGCTGAAGTGAGGACTTGAACATGGTCGGAAGCTTACCAGCACTCTGGGTGATGCCACGGACGGCAAATTTGCTCGCACTGTACGCCGGTAAATTAATCATACCTTTGAAGCATGAGCGTTAGGGGACAGTAGGTGATCCGGAAGCAGACTGCACTACCTTTCTTTCCAGCCGCTGAAGATGCGGCTAATCATGTCAAACGTGTGAGACAATGTTCAACAAATGTACGTGAAGCATTACCTATAATTCGTCCTCCACGTCCTTGTTTGATCATTTGCACTCCAGCATACTTGTAGCACAACATCACGCCCCGCAGGTTGACCGACATTATACGGTCCCATACCTCCAGCTGAGCTGCGAGGAAAATCTCAGCATAATTGACAGTCACCTAGTACTGGATAGTCACACACTGTCAGCAAGTGATTGGTACAACACGATCCCTGCATTTGCGACCATCTGCAAGTCGTAGACCACGTAACACATCAGATTCGTAGTGGATGGTGCAGCAACGGGAGAACCGCGAACCACATCCAACCCGCCCAGCTCCTCAACAACCTTGGCTACCATGGCTTGCACGTCCACATCACGGGAAACGTCCGCAGGAACGGCAAGTGCTCGTCTCCCCTTTGCCTGAATTTGAGCAACAATCTGCTGAAGCTGATCGCTCTTAGATCCGATATCATTCACCGCGACATCAAGTCCGTCGTCTGCCAGGCGTAGAGCGATGCTCGCACCCAATCCCTGGGCAGCTCCTGTCACGATCGCGACGCGTGTAGAAGTGTGGGACATTGTGTTGACTCACGATGAAAGTATGCAAGTCCCCCCTTCTCTAGATGGCGCAGTAATTTATATATTCCCGAGTACAGTGAGAAATCCTTCACTGCAAGAATAGTTCGAATCCTTCGCGTATGACATCGGACAGATCATGAGCTCAGTGCGCGTAATGCCTCATCTGTCATGTCGAGAAAAGAAGCAATGAAACTTGGACTAGAGCAAGTTAGACTGGGCATGATGGGCAAACATCTCAGAACTAGAACTAGGTAGCTCTAATCCCAGTAGAGGCAGCAGGGGACACGCGGATCGACGATGTCATGTCGATTACATTTTGACCATTGGCTCAGCAAGTATGAAAAAGGGCTATGTGCTGGGAAGATTCATAGTCACGAGAGTCGTCACCTATGACTTCTGAGAACAAGGTACAGATGTTCAGTCTTGTCGCGGTCAGGCCAATTGCAGTCCTTAATGGCCGAGTCGTTCATCTTGCCCCTAAGGAACATATGACAAGAGCCATAGGTTGGTCGGCCGTCTACATGTCATGCGGCTACATATTGCACGGTTGACCGGCTATCACGCAGTTGTATCTGTGGTTGACTGACAGAAGTCGCGTTTGTGTGTTTGTTCGCTGGTGTTCAACTGCACAAGGGAACTGAACACCCCATTTTATCAAAAAGCCCAATGACATCCATGTGTGAGCGTCTTACCGAGATTCATATCTTCAGCGGCTCCTCAAGACGTGACTCGAGACATTGAGTTCCAACTTCGAAGTAAATTTATCGCCTATGCAGCACGAGCCATACGCTGCGGCAGTATATCTAGGAGCATTTCCATCATCATGATAGACTCAAGTAGAGCAGTAAGATCCTGGGTATGTGCACTAGGATGTTGGAAAGACGGCGATTGGCAGGTGGTTATGCGCGTTTCCTCAAGGAAACGGCCGGTTCCATGCTACTTGCAGCAGTTTGCCCTAATTAATGCGCACGGGCATGGGAGCACTACTCTGTTCCGAAAGCCATCTAGTTAATTAACTGTTCTTGACCTCTCTGTCGTCTTTTAGCTACTGTGAATAGAAACCACGCTACTATAGTTGTTGTATAGAGGCAAGGGTCCGTCGCCTCCTGGCCAAAACCCATTGGCAGTCAGGCAAGAGTTGCCTCATTGACGGCGACAACATCGGTGTATGTACTCCACCAGCTATTCACTGATCGGTACTTGCCTATTGTTTTTCCTAACTGGTGTGTGCTCTAGCGGCCACGATCGGTGCTTTACCAACGTTCAAGTCCCACAACTGTTGTCTGTGGTCAGGGTTAATGCAGGTTGTTCGGTCAGGTTTTTGACGAGAGACAGGTCGCTTCTTCCGTGGCAAAATGGTAACGAACATCGGACTGCCAGTGGCATGTGGATATTGAGCCTACTTTTCTGCTAGGGCTATATGCACAGGCTAAGGGACTATCTATACCGCGTATAGACTTACATGCGTCTTTTGGACGGAGTTTTATCTACAGGAATGGTCTGAATCTTTGATAGATTCACAGAACCGTGTTGGTACCGATGCGTGGCGCTTCTTGGAATGTTCAAAGGGGCCATGGAACTGAGCTTGACAATATGCTCCTTCTCTTACAATGTCTACCCCACTGAAGCTCAATACTCTAAATGATATTAACTAGGTGCGTTGCGTCGATGTATCATCCTGTACCGAGTACGCTATACCGATCAGTCTCTATGCCGGGTGTACAATAGGTCTACGCCGATTTGTCTAAGACATTCAAGGCAGGGATCACACGTTCTCTAGCCTATCGGCGACACCAGCTGTTCCAATTGGCGCATCTTGTGCAAGACAATTTGACCGCCATCGAAGACGCAGAGATGACAGATCTGGGGAAGCCCAGGTTGCAGACAACAATGATGGAGGCTTGTGCTATTATCGGTGGCGCGCTCCACGCTGCCGAGCACCTTGAGGAATGGACGAAGCCTGAGAAGTCAAACGTAGAAGTTTGGAAAAGTTCATGGGGTTCTACAATTTACAAGGAACCAAAAGGCGTTGTCCTTATCATCGGGTTCGTCCCAACTCTCCTGCTACTCTCATTTGTGTAACGCCCTGATTGCAAATATACTTAACCAGACCCTGGAATTACCCTTTTATTCTCACACTCGGGCCCTTGGTTGGCGCTATCGCTGCAGGCTCTACCTGCGTTGTGAAGGCTTCGGAGGTAGCGCCTGCCTCAGCAAGATTACTCTCAGAACTCGTGCCTAAGTATCTGGATTCGCATTCGTATTCGCTCATCAATGGGGCTACTCCTGAGACCACTCATCTTCTTGTGGTGGGACCACATTCTATTCTCAGGCGGTGTAAAGACTGGCCGTATCGTTGCTACTGCAGCTTCTAAACATGTCATACCAATTACTTTGGAACCGAGGGGCAAGTCGCCCGTGGTGATTGACAGCGATGTTGATCTCAAGTTAGCTGCGAGGCGTATCTTATATGGGAAATTACAGAATTCTGGACAGGTGTGTTTTCCAATTCACTATACATGATATTGGCTGAATAGGGCGTTCTCCCGTTGCAGATGTGTATCTGCCCCGACTATGTGATAGTTCCCCGTGACAAGGTCGAGACATTTACCGCCCAACTAGTGAAAATTCACAATGAATTCTGGCCAAAAGGCCCGTTCCACGAGGATTCAAGCTGGAGCAACATAATAAATCCAATCCATCATGCACGAATAAAAAACCTCCTTGAGCAGACTAAAGGTGAGATCGTGATTAGAGGCGAGGTCGACGGGGACAAGGGAGTTGCGCCTACGATCGTAAAGAACGTTACATTTGATGAGTTGTTGATGCAAGAGTGCACATTCTGTCATCAAGCCCCCGTGCTAGTGAATTATTTGCTCCGATTTTGCCTCGCATTGCAGTAGACAATCTCAGTCACGCTGTTAAACTCATTAAGGGCTGTAAGCAACCCTCGTCGATCATTTTGAGGTTGGAAAAGTGACTGAAAATGCCTATCGTACACGACGTGAATATTATCATGATTGACTGCAGGTGTGCGATTCGATGCGGCGGGATATTCCGAGGCGGGTATCCATGGCGGCCACCAAATATGGTATGGCGGGCACTGCCTCGCGCCTGGGCCCGACGCGCCCTGTCCGCACGGACCCGTTACGGTCACGTCGAGTCAGGAACCATGGCATATATAACGGCCTCTTTGCATGCCACCATATGCTTTGATCTTCCTTAGAGTAGACCAATGTCATACCCTTACCACTATGTGGACTATTCGAACCCCACTACGCCGCGTGTGTACCCATGGGAAGCTGAGCAAGATCCAACTCAAATACCTGCACAAACTCCACTACAAACATTGCCACCAATTGTCGAGTTGACGCAAGAGCAAGAGCAAGAGCAACTGTATCAGCAGCCACGACAACAGCAACAACAGCTACAGCAACAGCAACAGCAACAGCAACAGCAACAACAGCATGCGTACGAGCCTCCACCAACCATTCAGCTTCAAGAGCGTGCAGCACCAAACCAGTACCGATTTGATAACATCACAGAAGAGCACTTTCTGCAAGCCGCTGCCAGCGGAGATGAGCGTAGATCAGAAACATCGACCAAGCGGAGAGGCTCTAGCAAGCCGCCGCTGCATGTCAATACTGGCTCTACGCGTCCGAGTTTGAGTCCCGGAGCGTCGTCTGCGGGCGCAGGGCCGAGCTCAATGCCCGTGCGCGTCCCGCACGGTCGGTACGCGCAAGCTGCACATCCTTATCGCCGACCTCAGTCTGCAGCTGGGGTCGGAACGAGGCCAGGGGCGGCCGGTATGAGACTACGCCCCGCCCCAGAGCGTGAGATGATGCCTCCGACACAGACCGGTACTGCCAGTACCAGTACGAGCACAAGTGTGATGTCCATGGGTGCGTCCGCAACGGCCGTCTCGTGTCCTGCAGTGAATGTATGGAGAGAACGGGTCCTGAGACATACCAATCAAACTGCCGCGACCAGGTGGGCTGATAGATACGCCCTGCGTTTCATTCGAGCTTGACACATCTGATATCCTCTTCCGCAACATCCAGTCCCAGTGCCTCAGGGACACCTACTCCTAGGCAGACACCAGCCCCGTCCCATAGCTGTCCTCAAGCAACTCCAACAGCCCGATATGCCATACGCACGGATATGCATTTCGATGCCGCAGATAACATGATCACAGCCATGCTCGAGCTTCCGGGAATCAAAAAGACAGACTTGCGCCTCACGCTTTCCGTATGTCCATACAGCCGTGTGAGACAACTCTCCGTTGCAGGGATGTCGCACTCTGTGCTTCCCGAACGTGGGCACAGCGTGCGGGAGCGCAAATTCGGCGAGTTTGCAAGGACGTTGGTCGTTCCTCCACATACCAGGGTGCGCACTTCGTCGCTGGAGAAACAAGGTGATGCTAATCTTTGATGTATTGTGGTGAATGGCCAGCCGCAAGACGTACATGCGACAATGGAAGACGGAATACTCACCTTGAGGATACCCGGTGGCCAGCCCGCTCAGGCGGAGCAACCGCAAACCGTACCAATCCAGTGAAGCTTCAAAAGCCATCAGCGCACAAAATAAAATTCCGCAGACGAATTCGCTTTCAGTATGCTGCCATCACGATACCTTCGCATCTTTGATCCCCGCTTCCTGCTTTCGACACTGCAACATGCAAAAAATGTATCATAGTCTTCGACGCTCCCCACGTATCCCCGTACTGTACAATTTCCATAGTCCACCGCAGCTCATGAATACCACGATATGCCTTCTCATCTAGCATACCGGACATATTACAGACCCTTATAACGTGTCTTATACTTACCATGCCAAAGAACCTACTTCTTGTAATTATCACTTGTGTGTAGTCTGGTATAGAGGGACCTGAAGACATTGAGCGATTTTGACCTTGAGTCTGGCGATGATGATTTAAACTGTAGAGGAGAGGACGGCAAAATTCGCCGCATGGAATACAAGAAACATGGAATCAAAGAGATTGTGAAGGAGAAAGGATCAGCCTGTCCGAGGACATGCATACTGTCGCAGGTCTGCCCGAGGAGACTAGTCCGCATCAAACTTCTGTCAAAACGACCATTCCTCATGGGTTGCAATCCCGACAGATAAATCATCGTATCTCGCCGCAGAGGGGCAGAGCTAGTCGTGGTGACATCCGAGATGTTCCCTGACTGGGAGAAATAGATCCAAGTTGAGAAGTGGTCCAAAGCGAGAAACCGAGCGAGGCATGACTCCCTGCGGATACTGTGTAGGCTTTCATCGGATAATACTGAAGGTCAGGAGAACCTGGAATGCAACTTAGAGGCTCGATATATGTTATTGCCCTGGGTCGAGAGCTCTCAGGCCTGAGTACTAAACGTCTTGCACTTTTAGATGCTATCGCGGTCGGTGGGAGTGGCGCCCAGCAATACAACTTGCAAGATCTGCATGGGTATCCTCAGGCTTGTACGCTCGTATTCACCGGAATAGCCTAATGATACTCATATTATCCCAAACGAACTGGACTTCATTTTGTACTCCATTATTTAAATACTATGAGAATAAAGCAGCATCAACTATGTACAAGACCTAATTAACAACCTCGCGAACAGATAGATCAAAAGTCGTAGCCCTCGACCTTGAACACCTTGCCGTAATTGAGGTATTTGTCCATAATTTTCGCAACTGGTTCCGGAAGCCCCATACTCAAGAGCGTGTAAGAGACCTTGGCATGACCATGAAATTGGCCGAGTTTGAATAAAGACCTAGCCACTTGGGTCGGATACTGCAGCACACGTCATCATCCAGAGAAGTTAAGTTCTGTAAAAATGATACCCACAGTCATTTCGGTGTACTCTCCGTACTGGTACGCAGCGACACGGATCGCCACTTGCAACGTCCTTTGGATATCGCCTTCCTCCGCATATGCATCCAGCAATTTGGACCACGGCTTGTATGAATATCGCGGCGAGTCGAGACAGCGCTGATAGGCTTCTTTCGCCTCTTCTTTATGATGTAGTCGCCCACCAAGGTCCCCGAGAATCTCCCATTCCAGGGCCGTCTTGCGATACGCAACGTGCTGCGTCTTGAAATGGGCTACTTCTGCACGGAATATGGTCCACACCCGTAGGTCCTATTAAAGCAGTTATCGATAAACCAAGGCAGCCGACCCAACGCCAAAAGGCCATACTTACCTCATACAAAACCATAAAGAGGTTGTCGAGCCATCGCTCGCATAGTCGCTTATTGCTGAATGAAAATGGCTCTTGTGTCGCGGGGGTCGGAGCGTCTCCATCCTGCGAACCGTCACTCGCGCCGGCGGCGGCCTGCACTGGCCTCTCTAGCGAGTCCCCCGCTGCCTCCTTTATTCCATTCTGCGTCACTTCAGCATCCCCGTTCGCCGCCCTTTCCTGCGCGATAAGCTCCGCTTTCTCCCTCTCGGTATCACTCTCAGTCGATATCCTGATCGTAGGAAGCCCATTTGCAACCCCGAGCGAGTCCGGATCTACGTCCGTCGCATTGCTAACGGAACCTACCTGAGAGTGTGCGGGCGACACAACCCCCCGCGTCGACGCGTCATCGTCAGCCACCGCATCGCTTCTCGACACCAGCGTCGCGCCCTCAGATACTGACGAGTCCCGTTGCGGTGGTGTGCCGTTCTCGTGACTCGCTGGCGAGCTTTCCTTGCTCTCACCATTAGCACCACCCGTCTGTGGTACTGTAGGGCTGGACGAGGGCGAGGTGTGCGTCCGCATGTCGGTGTGCGCCTTTTGCATGCGGTACTCTTCCTCCATCACGAAAACAGAGCTTCGCGTCTTCAACAGTTCATCCCAGCCAATTTGCGAAACTAGCCGTGTAAGGAGGGCATACGCGCGAGCCCAGGTACCGCGGAGACCGGGAGCGGGCAGACGCAGCAAGGCAGGATCGGCCTATACGCATAATTAAGCAAGCCGAAATCTCGTAAAACGGGAGATACCAACGTCATCGTCTTCAGTTTTTGTCCGCTCGGGAAGGATCTCTATAATCTGCCCCTTGGGAGGTAGGTGTACTCTAGCCGCTGGCAAGTTTCGATGAGCATCTCGTCCGTTGTAGGTAAACATTGGACAAGAGTTCAAAGTCAGAAGTGCCTATACTCAATCGTCAGTGCATTACCACGACGATACTGACACTGAATGTTTGCACTGAGAGGCACTCACGGCATCGTACTGCCCCAAGTCGATGTAGATCTCGGTTAGCTTCTCCCACGTAACGAACTCGCTTGGCGCACAATTGACAGCCTGGCGAGCAAGTTTGAGCGCCCAGTCATGGTTGCCTTTTGAGCGTAAGAAATCGCATTGCACATGCAAGAGGGTATAGGACTGGGGAGTCTGCTTGATTGCTGCGGACATGATCTGCACGGCCTTAACTTCCTCGTCTACCGACGGAAGAAGGCACATTGAAGAGAATAAGAAAAAGCAACGAGAACCAGGCCAGGCGCTCACTCATGCCGATGTAACTTCTAGCAAGGAGTGAAGATACCTCCGGCTCCCTTGCACTAAGTTTTTCAAACAGGTTGGCAGCATATTGATACCGACCACTATCGCCGAAGTATTTCATGATTGCAGCCGTCAGGTGATTTGACACAACCGTTGCAACCTGAATCTCAGGTTCAGAGCCGACCTGCCATCCTTCACCAAAAACCGTCAGATCAAATGTTCTTCGCAAGGTAAAGAAAGGCCACCAACCTTTCATGAACAGTGCCTCAGCGGCTTGGAGGAAGCGAAGCTCGCCCTCTGGGGTGGTAATGGGGTCGAGTTTGCGGTAGCAGTCGAGCCAGTAGGTCGGGTCGTCAGAGTACAGGATAGAGCGTAGGAGCGCAGAAAGATAGACTTCCTGCCACATCTCTTGAGACCCCTCTGCAGTCACCTCATGTCTGTACATGGAGAACAAATGTCAATCAACGAGTTCAATGAGGCCAACAGCACAATGTTTGAAATTGATCTCTATCCAATGTTTCGCGGAATGGTAAAATCACCCAAATTAAGTTTCGTCCCTATACATGACTCAAAGATAGCTCACGATTTAGAGAAATTACCCGCGGAGTGACGAGTCATAAGATAGATAAATATGTATGGAAACATCCCGCCTGGAATGGCCGGAAGAACGACACGTTCTTCCAGTTCCAGCAAAAGTATGGTAATAAAGATGGACGCATTCATATTCTGTTTTGAGATGTCTATAACGCACCTCTCGCCGCGCAAGTCAACTAGATAGGCGTTGACGCCTCCGGGTATCTTGACATCCATACGCACGTCGACTCGAGAGAAGGCGTTGAAGCAGCTAAGGGGAGTGTAAGTGGGGGTACCCTGTAATGGCAATGGCTGTCCCCTCACCAATAACAGCCGTTACGCACTTTCCACGCGGAACCCTTCGTAAACCAGCCTGAGTCGTCTTCGATTGCATAGGTCAATGAGTTGATGTAAGCAGCTAGAGAAGCGGAAGACGAAGCGTCAACACCGGAAACGTAGTGGTAAGAACCGAGCTATTGTAAAGTCGTGCTTGAGTGAGACGCGCACTGGACAACACTCAGGTTTCATTCGCTTACATCGCGTTGGCCACTACGCCCGGTACTTTTGACGACATGGCAGAGGTCCGGAGGGCCTAGTTCCCTCCATGTTGCTACCACAATAGATTAGGTGAACCCGGTGGATAATAAGAATGATGAATGCGGGCGACTAACACAGGCTCTCGGTACGCGCAGTTAATGATTCTCCTAGTTCCACCTAAGACCTGGAGGTCAGACTCATCATGCACTTCGATGAACGGCAACTAACTTCGAAGATCTCGGGAACGTCTCTGAACGACGCATCTGCCATCCTCTGCTTGCGGACTGGCTTTCGCTTAGCGGTCCCGGTATAAGCAGTACTTGCTCGAGGTCGTGATGTGTACACGACCGCGACGGTGGCGCGTAGCCTCTTCGCCACAAACAAGCGACAACCATCGCAGTGACGTCTCAGTGCAATAAGTCTTCTTACTTGGCGGCAGTCAGTGCATTTTTGTGCGCGTCGCACTATATTTCTTCTGCACGACCATTCATTCACTCTAATGTTCCTGTCGTAACCTGTGTGCTTGCTGTGTTATATTGCATGTGTATCATTTATCCGGCACAATCTAGGCCAATGTCCCAATAGTCGTCTTGTCTTTCTTAGATTTGTGCGTGAAATTAAATTACGGGCAGAGATCCATCGAGGACACGAGGCTACTGGTGCGTAGTATAGTATGCCGAAAAGTAGCAGAGTTTCCCCTTGACCGACGGCCTTTGTATACAGAAGCTCTGGCTCAGAATAGGGCGTGAGTCATAACTCGAGGCGACTATATTAACACGCGGAAAAAAGTCACTAAGCCTCGATTATAGACGTGAACGATGTCTGACCCGTCCACACCGTCTTCACCACACTCCTCTTCATCGCGCTCGCCATCCATATCGTCCTCAAGCACCCCTCGCACCCCTCCGAACCTACATCAGAATACCACAGACCCCGCTGCCAAATGGCTGGTCCAGAAATATGGCGGCACCAGTGTCGGCAAGTTCGCCGTCAAGATCGCAGAGGACATCGTCTCGTTCGTATGCGCCTGCTTGTGTCACATACCGCTTCATAACTGCTTGTCATTATTTTACACCCTGTTTTGTTGTCGTGCAGGGAGTACATTGACCAGCACAAGGTCGCGATCGTCTGTTCTGCCCGTTCAGGTTCCACAAAAGCACTAGGAACGACTAATCTCCTGCTACGCGCTGCCTCCGAGGCACTGCAGCGGACAAGCAGTCCATCGGAAACGCCAGGGAACATGACACCCAGCGGATTATTCTCAAGGCTCTCTCAGGTGCAGTCACCGGTGGACAGCCCACGAACACGGAGCAGATCATCTCCAGGTTCAGACTCCTTTGCTGGTTCGTTGGCGATGTCGCCCGTGAACCCAAGTTCACCTGCGTTCAACAACACAGTTGATGTTATCCGCGGGGAGCATTTATCAGCTGCTCGCTCGTCAGTCCGGGATCCAGAAATCCTACGGGAGCTGGAAGCAGAGATTGAACGGGATTGTGATGGGCTCCGGTCATTCCTCTTCGCGACACAGGCGCGTGCTTGTCATCGCTTCAATATTCATACGTGTTGATCACCCTTGCTTGCGTACAAATAGGTCATAGATGAAATCTCACCCCGATCAAGAGACAGCATCATCGGGTTCGGTGAACGATTTGCCTGCAAAGTCATGACGGCAATTCTGCGGGATCGGGTGAGCCCTTTCTGTAGAACGAAGCCAGTATAACGACTATTCATAAGCCGAAAGGGAATTGATGCAGAGTACGTGAGCCTGGAAAATATTGCCCCTCTGCTCGAAGAGGGGGAGGCATCTTCCGACACAGAGACTCTAGGCCAGGAGTTCTATGATCGTGTCGCAGTGGCAGTGAGCGAGCGCATCAAGCAATGTGGGCCCCGTGTTCCTGTAGTGACTGGTGTGTCCCCTTCATCCCCTACCGCTCGTTCTGTAAATCATTCTTTTATATTGGCAGGGTTCTTTGGACCGGTCCCGGGCTCGTTGCTACGGCAGGTCGGCAGGGGATACACAGACCTACTCGCCGCGCTCCTCGCAGCGGGGCTCGGTGCGTCGGAACTGCAAATATGGAAGGAGGTGGACGGAATCTTCACCGCGGACCCACGAAAAGTGCCTACAGCACGCCTGATCCCGATCATTTCACCCGAAGAGGCGGCGGAGCTCACGTATTACGGGAGCGAGGTCGTGCACCCGTTCACGATGGAGCAGGTGCGCCGTGCTTTGTTATCTCACCTGTCGCCGTCTGGATTTACAAGTCTTCGCACAGGTCATCAGAAAGAAAATACCCATCCGGATAAAAAATGTGGAGAATCCACAGGGCGGGGGGACGGTCATCCACCCCGACCCGGACATCGACGCAGTCTCATACCCAAACGATGTGCTGGAGAGCCCAGTCTCTCCGGCGTCTGCATCCTTCAAGCCGTTCGCCGAGCTTACGCTCTCGGACCATGCGAACCGCAAGCTCCCGACGGCAGTGACCATCAAGGAGCGGATCGTCGTGCTGAACGTGAACTCGAACCGCAAAAGCGTGTCGCACGGGTTCCTTGCGGGGATCTTCGGGACGCTCGACCGGTTTGGCGTTGTCGTCGACCTGATTAGCACAAGCGAGGTGCATGTCAGTATGGCGATCGAGGACGGGCTTGACAAAAAAGTACTGGACCGCGTCGTGCGCGAGTTGAGAAAAAGCGGGACGGTATGTGTGCTTGCTATGTCCTTCTCGCCGCTGTTTACCCGCTCATGTTCTTCTACGATTTTTCGTGCCTGTGCGCTGCCTTCCCTACCAGGTCACTGTAAGCCGGGATATGGCGATCCTCTCGCTGGTCGGCAAAAAAATGCGGAATATGGTTGGGATGGCGGGACGCATGTTCACGACGCTCGGGCAGGGAAACGTGAACATCGAGATGATCAGCCAGGGTGCAAACGAGATCAACATCTCGTGCGTCATCGACGCGCGCGACGCGGTAAAGGCGCTGAACCTCATCCACCAGAGCTGCCTGCAGATTAGGCCGGAAGGCGCAAGAGGGCGAGGTGCGTCTATCACTTTTCTTTCCATCCTCATCTTTTTCGTGTGATCAGAGAGCAGCGAGGCTGATGCGTGATGCAGTGGGGCCGTGGCTGTTCTAGAAGTAGGGGGCGGAGAAGCATTGTGTGTGGCATATTACCAGGTGTAGATTTACGTGCACGATTATCAGGGCACTCCGGATTCGGAAGTGCATCAAACAAAGGTCAGGCGAGAGCTGAGATATTTTGCTAGTGCCCCGCGGATGATCAGCTGCCGCAACTGTCAAGCGCGATACGTTGGGGCCGCATGACAGCAATCCCAAGAATGATAACGCGTTTTGAGAAAAAATGCAATGGAACCCAGGTGGTGCCGGCGAGCACGGTGCGTGGGGAGCCATCTCGGGCGACATGTGTTGGCACATTGGCATCCTCATATAGCAGTGATCGCGCCCACCGGTGGAGAGAATGAGTAGAGGAAAACCTATGATAAAATTCTACAGAATAAACGATGACATGGACTAGCCACTAGTATAAGTATGAGCAGGTCCAAATGAAGATGGGATCCACCGCAGCGCTTGGCTCCGTTACATTTTTTCTCAAAACGCGCTATAGTTTTTAGGGTTGCTGGAACTCTGCTATCAGTTCTACTTCCACCATGCAATGATATTCGAGTGAGCGCCAGCACCCATATCAGCGGGGGTGCTGGTTAGCCGCCTGCGTGGCCAGATTAAGTTCCAAGGCTCGGAGGATGTTCGTCTCTGCGCCTGCGCTTGTATGACTAAACCGCACTTTGAAGCACGGCGCATTCCCCCCCGATCTCGCTTGGGAACACCTGCGTGATGCTAAAGCGTATCTGTGTACTTATTGTCTGCAGGATCCGATCCTGGGACTGATGGGGCTGTCCCTCGTTCCATCGGGCCAAGCCCGAGTGCCTGTGTGTCGAAGCAGATGGTGCGCATGAGTCCGTCCTATGAGCAGCTTCCTTTGCGACGTCAATCACACGTCCCCCACAATGGGCTGCCATGCGGCGTGTTTTCATACATCCACGGAACGCTTGAACGCAGCGTGCACACGCGGTTTACGAACGTTCTCGTTGCCTGCGCGTTGCTTTCCAAACACGATCTTGGCTTGGGTCCCCTCACTTACGGTTTACGATGCGAGCGAGCAGGTTGCCGCCGGACACGGTGCTCATGCTGATGTGCTTGCACGAGTCCTCACTAGCGCTCTTCGGCTATCAGAGCGATGGAACACACCCTAGGGACGGAACTTGCGGGTGCGCCTCCTTTGGAGGTTAGCGGCCCTACATAGTACACGGTGCGGACTTGCCCGACTAGGGTTAGTCAATGACGACGTTGACGGAACGTTTCTGCATCGCTTTGAGGAGACCCATAATCGCCGGGCGCCAGACCGAATTGTGACTCTATTGAACAGCGCCGGGTGAAGCGCCAAGGTACGTAGTGCCCTGCACAAGGGGCAGCTGCGGTGTCGACTTGCAGGCTTCGAGATAAGGTGTGGAGGCATGCAGGGAAGCTCGAAACCGGCGTAGCAACACAGGGGCGAGTGCCCGCCGATTTTCAGCCCTGACCACCAGCCGTTCGTCCCCGGCGGCTCTCGCCAGGCACATGGGCGTCCAGCGGATCCCAGAAAGTCAACCATAACGATTAGAGCAGCTGAGCTCCACAGCCCCAGATGTACCACTGGTGCCCTGATCGTTCGCAGCAAAGCCGCTCCTTGCCTGGTTTGCTCATAGTGTACTTGGCTTGCGTATTCACTTGGTTGCCGCATGCACCGCGAAGCTTCCGTGGGCGTGCGCGGCGATGTATACAATACACAGAGCGGCGGTCCGGATCCACTGGGTTCTCACCTTGCCAGTGGGTCCTGAATCTGCCCGAAATCACGGGGACCCTTGACTACCTTGGATACATAACCAGGCCGAGGATGTCCCCGACCGTTGAAGATAACCTAGAATCAGTAGTCCCAGCATTGAATAGAGCCCAATGTCGATTACGTTGGGCTGCGCGGTGATAGCCGGACAGCGCAGTGAAGGGCGCGGTGCAGAGAATGTGTGTGTGTGTGTTCGCGGCCGGAAGTATCGACCATTGTAGCGAGCCACGGCCATCGCTGGAGCCAGAAGCCCGGGGGAAACGTCGAGAATGGAAACGCTGTTGTGCTATATGTACGTGCAAAGAAGAGAAGGCTTCGTGTGCTGCGCCACCAGGCCTGCGCAGGGCCCACTCACCGGTATGGCTCTCGGTGCCTGGCTGATTATCGCGGAGAATCCACCAGGCACGCCCAGACGAGAGTGGAAACGCCGCCCGAAGAGGCTCAATTCAGGCCCAGAGCACGTCTGCAGGGACCGTGACGACGGGCCACAGGGGCTCGACGAGGCGCATTCGCCGAGCATCGTGCCCACTGTCGGCGCCGGGCCATCAACAGACCGGTGACGGGCGCGAGGAGATCCTGCACAATGCCATGCGCATGCGCATGCGAAACGGCCTGCGGAAGGGAGAGTGGGAGAATGCCAGTGCATATGTGGGAGCGGGCCGCGCGCAAATGGGGTTCCCCCTCGCCATCACGGGTGCTGCCACAGTGGTGCTGCAGGGTGTATGGGCGTCCCAGCCGTTGATAGGTCTGCGTGTGCAGATTGGTTGGTGGACGGACGGGCGGGCGCCATGAGCAGCAAGGGGACACTGATCTGGGCGCTTACGCGCGAGCATATGCATAACTGTCCGAATCCAACGACTTTGATCATTCAACTTTCGCTCTCCGCACCGCCGAGCAACCACTCACCGGTGCACCTCCCCTTCCCGTCGTCTTCTCCCTGTCCGTCGTCCTGTTCTCTTTCACGAAATCCCCTCCAACGACCATCATGCCCGCACGAGAACCACCCGACCGCGACCCGCTCGACGCTGTGCTCCGCCCGCCAATTGACGAGACTGCGGAGGAAAAGGCATTCCGCGTAGCGCAGGAGGAGGAAGCACGCCGCATCAGCCAGGCTATAGATGACAGCATCCGCCAGGAGAGGCAGCAGCGCAAGAAGATGAAGGTCGTCCGGTTGCTGCTACTGGGCCAGAGCGAATCCGGTACGTACTCGTCGCCTTTCCTTGCCCTGCCCCTGGGGATAAATTAAATCATGCACCACTTCTCTGCCGCGTGCGAGCAGGAAAATCCACGACGCTCAGACGTGAGTAGCGTCGCCTGACTCTGTTGCTGATCTCTGTATGTAACCGCACGACTCGTCCGCCAGAGTTCCAGCGGCTGTATACGCCGTCTGCCTTCCGCGAAGAGCGTGTGCTCTGGCGGTCCATCATCCAGCTCAACCTCGTCCGCTCCGTGCACACCATCCTCGACGCGCTCGCCGACGTGCGTCTGCACGAGCTCCCCGCCCCGCCCTCGCCCATGCTCTCGCCCACGTCCTCCTACTCGCCCTTCTCGCCGTCCGCCTCCCTCTCCCCCGCCGCGTCCTTCTCGCCCGCGTCGCCCTTCGCGTACAGCCACTCGCACGGGCACCCGCACGCGCACGGGCACGCACACGTCGCGCGCGCGGCGACGGTCGCGAGCGACTCGGACGCGGACACCGACTCGGCGGACGCGCCTGCGCTCCCCGCGCACCTCCTCGCGCTGCGCGTGCGTCTCGCCCCGCTGCGCGACGTCGAGGCGCTGCTGATCGCGAAGCTCGTCCCGCCGCCCGAGGACGGGGCGTACCCCACGCCGCGCGCGCGGGGGGACTCGACGGGCGAGGTGTTTGTGCGCCCAGGGGCGGGCTGGAAGCGCGCGATGCGCCTCGGCGGGCTCGGCAGGCCGTACAGCGCGGGCGCGGCGGGGCAGGAGACGGCGGACGAGGTGCAGGGCGTGCTCAGTCAGTGTCGCGTGGACCTCGTCGCGCTCTGGCGGGATCCGATGGTGAGGGGGATTTTGAGGAAGCGGAAGATCCGGCTGGAGGAGAGCCCGGGGTTGTGAGTCGCTTCTTATATGTTTACGTTTATGTTTTATGTTTCTGGGGCCGTTCGACCCTGATTTGTTCGCGATACGTTACTGCTTCTGTTCCAGCTACCTTATGCCTTCTTCCTTGCCTTCTATTTTGCCACCCACCTTGTTCTTCCACTGTTTCTTCTGTTTCATTTCATCTAATTCCTTTTTTTTCTTCTTATTTTTCTCCTTTTCTAGCCATTCTGAATGCGAACTCGCTGACACGGTGTGTGTGTGTGCCCACAGCTTCCTGGACGATCTGGAACGAGTGACCGCGCTCAAGTACCTTCCATCAGACGGTGCGTATTCCTTTCTAGTCTAATTCCCCGGACGTCGATTATTTGCCTGTCACAATAACTCTGCACCTGTCACCTGCTATCCGCGCTGCTCCTGCATGTCACGCTCTAATTAAACATCTGTCACAGACGATGTGCTGAAGGCGCGGCTGAAGACAGTCGGAGTGTCCGAGTACCGGTTCGAGATGGAGGCGGGCTCGGAGAGCGGTACGCAGTGGCGGATCATTGACGTCGGCGGGTCGAGAAGTCAGGTGCGTGTCTGTCCTTGCGCCGCGTCGTGTTTTTCTTTCCTGTGTTTGTCTCCGCAAGAAGGCACGGTGACTGACCACGACCTTCTTTCCCCCAGCGTCGTGAGTGTCCCTTGTGTCAGTCTAGCCGTAGATGTGGTTGACACCGCTGGCAGAAACCTGGATGCCATTTTTTGATGATGGTGCGTCTGCTTCGCTTCCACTCCACCTTTTGATACAGACAACGGCGGTTTGCTGATGACTGATGCTATCCGGCCTCTTTGCACAATTAGTGGACGGTGAGTTTGTTCGTGCACTGCATTCGCGATGGGCCACCTTCGTATCGTTCTTACTGACACCCTTGTCCTTCTCATTGTTGCACCTGTGTCCGGTGTGATGCCCTGTCGTGATGTCCGGTGTCGCAGCGATCATCTTCCTCGCGCCGATCTCTGGGTTCGACCAGACGCTCGCGGAGGACAAGAGCGTGAACCGCCTGGTGCGTTTGGTTTTGTCGGTTCGGGTTGATGTTGACTGACGCCCATGTCCTGCCACGCCTTGCCCTCTTGTTCCGTTCCGGTTTGGTTTGTTGTCAACGTCGGCCCTACGTCATTTCCCGTGTCCCTTTCCTGTCCGGCGCCCGCCCGCCCGACCCCTTCTCCCTCTCTTCCGCTCTGCCCCTGCCTCGCTCTCGGCCCCGCTCCGGCCCTCCTCCGGCCTCCGCCTGACCGCCCGCCGATCCTCCCACAGGAGGACAGCGTGCTCCTCTGGAAGGCGGTGTGCGCGAACAAGCTCCTTGCGCGCGTCGACCTCGTGCTCTTCCTCAACAAGTGCGACATCCTCTCCGCGAAGCTCGCCGCGGGCGTGCGCCTCGCCAAGTACGTGCGCAGCTTCGGCGAGCGCCCGAACGACGCGGAGACGGCGGAGAAGTGTGAGTGCTTGCGCGATTTCGCTGGGTTGTGTTCCCGAGGGGGGGGGGGGGGGCATGCAGTAGGATGGGAGACTTATGTTTGAAATGGCAGGGCGCCTGCAGGCCGCGCTCTGTTATTCCGCGGCAGGCCTCTGCCGCTGGCGCGCATGTCACCTCTGATCCTATGCGTTTTTGCATTGGAGCGCGCGCAGGGCCAAGCGCGACCAGATAGATATTTCAATTATGTTCGAGGTCACTTTACCAGAGGCGACTGCTGTGTACTATGTACGACCATCGCCTCCCGCACTTCATGCTACCGCGTGCCGATTTTTCTTCAAAGTTTTCTATTGGTTTTATCGTGTACTACCGTCGAGCGGCTACTAACATCTGCCGCCCGGGTTTGCGTAGACTTCCGCAGCAAGTTCAATGCGATACACAGGGAATACTCGCCCATCCCGCGCAAGTTCTACGGCTTCTGCACGTCTGTGACGGTGGGTACACTTTTTCGCTTTCACTTTAGTTGTTTGGCTCAAGTACACTGAATGATAGGACACAACGACGACCGGCGGTATCATCGCGAGTGGTGCGCCTTTTTCGTGTCATATTCAACTTACCTTGCGCTAAATGGACCGGACGGCAGTGCGTGACATGGTTATTCGTGAACATTTGCGCGCATCCAAGCTTCTTTGAGTATCTTCTCCCACTTGCGTCCGTTTCTGCGAACATTCTATACCCAACCGCTCTCCCTATCTTTACCCGCGCATTGGCCATTAGCGACTCTTGGTTCCAGCGATACTCACAATGACAGTTGCGCCATCCCGACATTGATCGCCCCACGACAGCACAGCAAACAGAACAGGCTCCCGTTTGGTGCTTCCTGGCTATCGTTTACCGCACCTCAGTCTCTGTACCGGAGACCTGACCGCTTCTATCATCCACAGCTGATCTTCTGCTGCTCCCGGCGTTCGGAGCACAGCAGGCATGGCTTCTCCGCGCTCAGCGATCTAGGAGTCGCACGTTTGCGTTCGCCCAATCCCTACCCCGCACCCCCCGCCTCGGCAGCCTCAAGGCCTCGTATGCCCCCCGCCCCCACACTTATGCATCCCGTGCGCATTCTCGCCTTGCCTCTATTTTCACGCGCATACATCCGCCCCTTCGCGCCATACCACTTCTCGATTCCCCCGACCGCGCCCGCGCTCATCTCAAGAGAGGCACTGCGCCGTCCACGACTAGAATCCACGACCAAAATGATTCCCACGTGCCGCTCTGCGTCCGCGCTGACACGGGCGCAGCGGACACTCGGCTCCGGTTGGACCCTGCCTAGGTAGAGGGCCCGAGCCGACTGTAACACTGACGACGTGCCTGCGTATACCGGGTCCCGCGTTGCTAGATTTGGCTATAGTGTGTATATAGCGGAGTGATTGATTGCATCTGTTTGAAGTCATGGGGAGGGAGTGTGTACATAGGACAGTAGAGGCAATGGGCCTGGGTTGGGTGGAATTGTGATTGTCTAATGGATACTATGTGATGATTATCAGGGAGCGAGAACACAGTATCGTCTCTAGGCCGCGCTAGGGAGCATCAGCTGCTCATCACAGCTGTGCACAAAAAGACAAGATAGAGTTGGGAATGCTGTTTGTCAAGTAGGGAGGAGAGTCCTTATTTTTGTCTAAGTATGTAATCCCGACACATAGGTAGCATTGGATCTAAATTCAAGCGATGTGAAGGCGACCAGCGATTGTTATTGGTAGATTTATCAATGCAGTGATGGCTAGCCCCACTTAAGAGCTGACACTGAGGATTGCATATAGAGATCGAGGGAGACGAGTACCGTATTGTAGATTGCACCTTTTTATGGTGACCATGAAGAAACCTAGTAGGTAGGTGAACGACCGTTGTTCGTAGTGCTGAAAACATCTCTCATCTCATCTAATGTATATTAACAAGTGCTCCACAGTCTGATCATAGCCTCCGCCATCAAGGACGATGTTATTAGTTGACCCTTCGCAGACCACTGCGAAAGACATCCGCGCAGCACGGACCAAGGGTAAACGAACCGCAATGTCGTCAACTACCTCAGTTGCCCACTCCGTATCCAAAACTGCATAGGTCATATACAGCTTGACAGCAAGCCCCGGGCTTCTGCGACCGAGCTGAGCTAGGACATCATCCATGCGGGCCCAGTCTACAATGCTGTCAGGGTCATCATCGTAATGCATAGAGGATCTGAAACGAAACGTTATCTCCTTGAGGCAAGTGGAGTTGATCTGGGAGAGAAACACAGGGAATTTATGTTGAGTTATCCAGAAGATAATGTCGATGGACGCGAGCTGGGTGTTACGTGAGAGGTCCAGCTGGTCTGCCACGGGGATGACGAAATGACATACATGAGCACGAGTGAGGGATATATATATACGTGAACATGATGAAGCTCACCGTCTTTGTCGTTCAGGCGGACCTGTAAATGCTTGAGCGATGATCCTGCTCTCCGCAGCAAACCTTCGAGAGCGAGACACTCATTTGAACGGCTGTTGCATCGCAGTTCCCATTGAAGTTTCCGAAGATGAAGATCAAATGGGCCTCTTTGCAAGCAAGCCGATACGATGGATGTATCTCGGGTGTATGATGTCAGTTCCCGAAGTTGGATCGTCGCATCTCTATCTGGCCTTGCATGAAGTAATCCGTGCGTTCTCTTGTCTAGAATGTCAATGAAGTCTATCTTAAGAGAAGCAAGCCGTGGATATGCACAGAACAACTGCATCATATCACCGGACCGCCAGAACGTGAGAGACTTCAAACAAAGAGCCTTTATCCGCGGGGAAAACGTGAGGATGCAACGCTTCGTTTCTTCACGCAGCCCGCCTGAATTGCTGGTCCACACTATCGTCCCAAGTGTTAAAGATTCGATGTTTACTAACATCGGTAACAATTGTGGCACCCAGCAATCAAGCCAATCTGTCTGTGATGTCGCTCTCCGGACCCCGAGGCTCTGCTCAAATCGCGCTAGTAGGTCTGGCCCCTCGTTGTCGATTATCAGAACACGGAACAGGAGGGAAATACCTGTGGACGCTGCCGAGGAAGCATCCAGAAGTCGTTTGAGCTGGATGGAGTCTGCATTTCCACGCAACTCCACAGTCTCGAAGAGATACCTTCGCGTTCTAGGAACCCATGCCCGGCATGCAAGACTGCACGCTATCAGCGCGCAATGGTCATCACAAAGGTTGTCAATGATCATGTCGCACAGCTCAGCGGGGACAGGCCTTGAGGGCATTCTTCGCCAGCACTCCGACTATCGGCCTCTTCGCAGCGTCAATCAGTGAAAGTACCTTCGATTTAATACGACATTGGGGTACTGACCACAAAGACTGGGCGGGGCTTTCGCTCGTCTTTATTGAGTACGATTTAGCTGTGAATGGCAATACGCGCGTTGTCACCGTGATAGAATTCATTAGTGTTGATTTTGTCTTCATAGACAAAGGTCTCACACTGTGTGCAGGGATCTCGAATAGGCCAATGGCGGCAATGCCTTGGTATAGATGTAACGACTGTTAGTAGTCGAGGAACAGGGGATCACGGTTGACCTTTGAGACGGTGGAGAAATACTTCGTCACCTGCTGACAAAGTTAGGAGAATGTTGGTCTCACGTCTCTTATATTGCTGTGCCACTCCGTTGCCACTCTGAATGACTCGTGAAGATGATTTGCCGAGAAGTCGCGAACAAAGGATTCCAAGAGGGTCCAAGTGACCGTAAGTCGTGGGAGCTCAATTTTGGAGAAGTGATCTTTACTCTTGCCCGAACGTGGTATCAATTCGTTCTGCTTAGCGGGGGCACCTTACCAGCTTGAAATGTAAAATGAAGTTTCCATAATGGATTTTTCTGCAGTGCAAATCAGAGCATCTGGAGCTGTGCAATACTACGACATCAATGGACAAATTCATGTTCATATTCGAGAGCTTAAACACCCCTGCGTTTAACGCCGACCTTGCATGCCACAGGCTTACGGAGAAAGCCCTCTCTTGTTTCGAACTAGAAATGCGGTAACATAGACCAAAGATGGTAAGAAAAGCCAGAGCATGCAGAACTCGTCGTACCTTTTTCCCAGGCTCCTCCAGGACAAAGTGATACCGCCTGAGGATCGAGGAAATGATGATGAGCAGTTCCATGCTGGCCAGATTACGCCCGACGCAGCTCCTGATGAACCAAGTCCGGTCAGTGATAACCTCACGCAGCGTACCCAAATGGTACACACCTTGGGCCAAACGAGAACGGGTTGAAAGCCTGCTGTAGCGCATTCTTATCCCGTTCCTCCCATCGTTCTGGCCTGAACACGTCTGCATCTACGCCCCAGACCTCCACATCGCGGTGTACGGTGTACGTCGGTACCGACAGGATGGTCCCCTCGGGGAAGAACTGACCGCATACGGTAAGTCCGCCCTCGGGAACGACGCGCGGGAGGCCGATACCGGAGGTGGAGTGCACACGAAGTGCTTCATTGATGACGGCCTCCAGGTACGGGAGGCGCTTAACCTGCTCAAACGTGGAAACAGGATCATCGTCTGACCCAAGTGCTTCATCCAGCTCGCGCTGGAGCCTCTGCTGCACCAGCGGGTTCGCTGCAAGGTGATACGTGATTGCACAAGAGGAGCTGTGTGTCCCATGTGTGAGCGCGTTTTCACTACTGGTGAGGAAAGTCATGCAGATACTCACTTCGATGTCGTGTCAGACCCAGCAATAAGCTGAGTAAGCGCTTCGGCGGTCAGCTCTTGTCTGCCCATTGGATTTCCATCGTCGTCTTTGCCTTCTTGCAGCTTTCCTAGCAAGTCGGTGCGGTCCGTAGGTGTTGCGAGCCGTTTTGCAACAGCCGCAATAGCAATTCCCGCCAGGCGCTGCACAGCCTTGTTACCATTTCGATACCACGGAAAGAAGCGCATGACAAACGGGCGCCAGTGAGGCGGCAAGACACCCATTGACGCAGAGTATTCGCCGCGATCGTTAAGCACTTGCACGGCAGGGAAG
This sequence comes from Taiwanofungus camphoratus, assembly GCA_003999685.1. Lineage (NCBI taxonomy): Eukaryota > Fungi > Basidiomycota > Agaricomycetes > Polyporales > Taiwanofungaceae > Taiwanofungus > Taiwanofungus camphoratus. The sequence goes on from CP021229.1 coordinate 1,356,743, forward strand.
TGCGCGACTTCAGGCCCCTGGCTCGCGTCGCCGTAGGAGGCAAACGCAGCATCATGAGAGACCGCAACGGGAGCAGCGTCTGCGCATGCGTGAAGCATGCCAAAAGGCGCACCAAAGGCCAAGTCACCTGTAAACGGTGTCAATGCAGTGGTAACAAGGTCTGAAACTAGGTATACCGATGATATCGAACGCGAGGTAGTTGTACCACGGGAGACAATCAAGCCATACTCGGCCATCATGGCCCTCCCATCCACCTTCTCCCTCTTGTCCGGATAGTCCTTTTGCGCCAAGCTCGCATAGTCGATCCCACTGTTTGATCAGCGTGGCGACATGCATACGCGTATACGGCTCGAACTCGAGCACGCTCTTCTGCGAGAAGATGTGGGAGACAATCTTGCGCTTGCGAGCATGCTCCGGGCGAGAACGCGTGTTGAAGAGCCCCCGCTGGATTGACACGAACGCGTCGTAGAATTCGGACTTCAGCGTGCCATTTCCATGTGCGTAGACCACCGGAATGGCGTCTGGATTGCTGATAGAGAGATGATTGGGGGCAATGCGGACGAAAGTACCTTGATACATTCAATAACATGAAGGCATGAGCAGACAGTCAACAACGTTCGCGAATAATCAAGATGAAACAAAAGGTTTGGCCCTCATACTTCATCGATTCTCAAACGGAAAAGACGAAGCATAAGTTGGATATTACACCCGCCCAGTGCAGACTCATTCAAGGATTGGTGTATGTAATGATTGTCATACCATATATGGTATGACACGTTTACATCCACAATTTCCGTTCACTTCTTGTCCACTGCCACGCTCATGGGAATGGAACATGAGTCGTATACACATACCATGCGTCTTGTGTAACTCGTGGACAACTTCGGATCGATGCCCCTTCGCAGCTACCCAACCTAGCCATACGTCAGAAAGTCCGGCGAGGAAAGGGCCAGGATACGGGCGAATGCCATGAGAGTCGATGAAGTATGGCACGAGATGCACAAGGAGAACAAAAGCAAGGACGGGTAGAACGACGAGCCAGATGCTGGGCCCCAAGCTCACGAAGTCACTGAACACAGACATGGGTCAGTCGTTGAAAGGCTGAGAGCAGTGGTCTTTGGGTACTCGACCGCTATATATCGATTCTCAGAGACGATCACACTGGACCCTGAGATCTGAGAAGTCGAAGTGCGGGTCGGGGGTCTTCATGTCAAGCCTGCGCCATACTCCGGATAGTGGATCCTGAGTCCGTTTGGGCGACAACGTAAATCAGGTGGTAGGGCAGGCGCTACGGTTAGGCGGCCCCCATGACTCTGAAGTGCTGGGCATGTCTCCTGAACGAGTACCTGTTCCACCATCATCGCCGATAGACTTGCCTGTTTTTACTTTCGAGCCCCACGACGGAAACTTCGCAAAAGCTCAGTCTAGTCCAAAAGCGTGCTCACGTCCGACGTTGAATGTCGAACTGAGAGTGAAGGTCTTATTCGTCACAGTCTCAAATGAAACATGTGGTTAACACCGGCGAAGTTCTCAACATTTTAACGGAGATAGGTCCGGAACTGGCATCAGACTTGCACGAGAGGAACTTGTCGAAGTCGTCTTGATTCTCGCGTAGCACGCTAGAGCCTGCCATCTTTGAGCTTGAAGTTCTCATTACGCATAGCTCCTCCTGCGACTGCGCCGCGTAGGGAATGGACTGTTACACGCCTTCCTTCCTACAACACGGTTATGTATACTGTGGCTTTGTCTTTGCGACCTATTGTTCGATGCTTTCTGTACATCTCGTGCTTGTCGGCCTGGCTACCGCAGTCTGAGCGTTCTAAAACATGGCGGACCGGGATGCGAAGTCCTGGTACAGTAATCGAACTACCTGCGGTGAATCAAGCTACTCCTTGCGTTCTTGCCTGTGCCACCAGGAAATTCTGCTAGTCTGTTGCGATCTTGGTGACTGCTCTCCTATTTGGTTCAAGGCCAGGGAAGTACAGTTATGCATAGGTCATGACAACATGTGCGGCATGTGAAATGCGTGGTGACATCTCTGCATTCGCGCCTTCTGCAACCACTGAGTTTGCACCTTATGTATCATATGACTGCTAATTGGTCGACTTGGTTCCCATGCAGATTGGCATCACTTCCTGGTTTGGTAACGTGATCTCTGAGGCCTCGATAAAGACTGTATACTTGCCACTTGCGCTCGCTCTTCGCAGAGCGTCATTAAGGTTGACGAAATGGCGCAGCCCGCCTTCTCCCCGCGCATCGCAGTCGTCACTGGAGCTTCACAAGGTCTGGGACTGAGCATAGCCTTGCGTCTGGCAGATGACGGCCTCGATGTCGCTGTGAACGATCTTGCGTCGAAGAACGCTCAGATTCAGGAGGTCGTCTCACAGATCGAAGCCAGGGGCAGGCGGGCCCTTGCTGTGCCCGCGGATGTATCCCGAGAAGAGGAAGTCCAAGCCATGATCATGAGGGTGATAGAGCAACTCGGTGGCTTGGACGTGGTGAGCGGACCTTACTCTAATATGATATATCATTTGGGGTCAGCTGAATGGATCGCCTCACGACTGGTACCTATAGATGATCGCGAATGCAGGAATTGCGGTTCTCAAGCCATTTCTCGAGAGTGCGTACGATCCGATTGTACATGGTAGCATGGACTTCCCTGGCTGACATATGTGATTACAGCTTCCACAGAGGAGTGGGACCGCATCGTATCGGTCAATCTGCGCGGTGTGATGCTTTGTTATAGGTATGCTGCGTTGCAAATGATAAAACAAGGACGCGGCGGAAGGATCATAGGTGAATTTCCTTTCATCGCCGTCACATGACGACACACCTTTATGATAACGGATGCGCGAAGGGGCGAGCTCTCAAGCTGGAAAGAAAGGTGACTAACCCCATATGTCCCGTATGACGGAGACTGTTGCTTCCGCGAACTTGTTCCACAAGGTACCACCAATCTTTCAGCGTACGGTGCAACCAAGTTCGCCGTCAGAGGCCTTACGCAGACTGCAGGTGCAGCCAGACATCATGCCCCGAGTAGCCTAGGAGCTTACTTCTTCCTTTCTGGATACAGCTCTGGAGCTCGCACCACACAACATCACGGTGAATGCATACGCGCCAGGAATCATCATCACTGCTCTAGGCGAGTGGAAACACGCTACAAGACCTCCGAGCCAGGACGCTCACACCATAGGTTTCGTTACTACTGGCTGCAGCTGATCACCCAGACGACACAATTAATGGCGGAGTCGGTTCTACCGTCAAGAAGGTAAATGATACTGGAACTGGAAAGCGTCGTTTGTTTTGATTGATAGATCATATCCAGCTGTTTGGATTGCCACCAGACGCGCCTGATGCTGGGCCGGAGACAGTTGCTAGTCTGGTCTCATACCTGGCAAAGCCGGAGGCCCATTTCATCACTGGTGTGTTGCTGGACTTAATGACTCCGTGACACTCGCGGAATCACTCAAGCTGTGGTATAGGCCAGACAATCCTCCTGAACGGCGGAGTTACGTTCGATTGACCTGACGAGTCCGTTAAGATAGCATGAGGTTTTCTTTCGCACAAGTGATTTGCGTGTCCTTTAGCGTGTTTGAAGATCCACATGTCCCCCGTGTCTAGGGACGTCCTCTATTGTTGTCCACGCTTCGTCAGCGATGCCATATCTCCGTTTTTTGATACGATAAGTGGATAATCTATGCTCGAGGTGAATGCATAAAAGATGATGACACGTAGAACTGAATGTCTATGCATTCACTCTTCAAAGGCACTATATGTGTGGCTATCCGCAAGGTACCGCACTACGTCGAGTAGCGGGACAAGACATCTATTCAACTGATGGACATGTGACCACAAACACAACTGCTGGCTTGCACGTCAGTTCAGGCACCCGGTATCTTGAAGCAGGCTGCGGCAGTCATAGCCTGATAGGCTTCTTCTGTGTAGGGTGGGTATCGCAAACTCATAGACTGTCAGTCATGCAGGCATACTTAGAGTTCATATGTCGTCCACGTAGGAGAAAGGAAGGACGTACGCAGGTGGCACATTGACATAGCCCCAACAATGAGTGAATGTGTCGAGAGTGAGTTTTCCTCCCCAAGAGCTGTCTAGACATTGGTCAGTTTAGCAACACCCAGTCAACAAAGGAACATGCTCACATCCCGAATCTCCTTGGCCCCCCAATCCAACTTCATATGCTAGATTCGACGGTTACTGGATTCGTTGATTCAAGCACAGGTAATACACTGACCTGCTAATTGGGAAATTGTATCATTGAGGACAAGTGTGCCACTTCTGGTCTCGTCTAAGACTGTAAACAGGAAGCATTCGGTATAGTTGACCCTAACAAAGTAGAAGGACTTAGTGTCTCACATTTCTGCTTGACGTCCTCCTTATTGAATACATAGATGACCAGAGGAGATCCATATTGTTAAACTGCATGCAGTTGCAAGAACACGAACACGTGATAGATCACATGATGTAATCGCGTCGCGTCGCGCGATTCGCGCCATAAGGAGCACGTTTGCTCGGAGGCTTCTAAGGACCATGCGGCGGTCTTGTGGTGCGTCTAGTTCAACCGAGAAGTTCTCAAATTATATTGGCCAGACATTGACCAGAAGGTTTCTTCAATTCCAGCTATGATAGCGTCCCGTCGGCTCCTGGGCGCTCCAGCTGCTTGTATTATCTGGTTGCGCTTCAATTCTCAGTAGCTGTTGATTTTTTCACTCTAATTACCATGTCGTCTCCATTACCTTCCGCGTTGCATTGACCACGAGCGCTGCGCAAGGAGTTGGAGAAGCCATTGCGCTGCGCCTCACACATGGTGGGTCCGGCGTTGCTCTCAATGACATCCCATCAAAAGAAAAGCGACTTGATGCTGTGAAAAAAAATTTAAGGAAAGAGCAGAGGTGCAATTTCTGCTTCCAAAGATGTGTCCTAGGAGGCGGATGTCATCGGAATGATTGACACAGCGGTTAAATCACTGGGCGGATTGGACGTAGCGTGAGTTAACGCTTGTCTATAATGCTGCTATATTTGACAAGTTGCTATATGGTTGCGAATACAGGACTAGGAATGTCCAAGTCAATATCCGATAGTGAGTGATCGAGCAAGGACACCTTTTTCATTGCTGATTCTGAGTGAATTCAGCTACTGTCGAGGACTTCGAGCGTATCATGTCGGTCATTTTCTAAGGCTCCTCTCAGCATGCTCTCGGCAGATAGCCGTACCATTATCCATTTTCTACACTCTCACCACCCTCGAATTAATTGTGGCTAGTCTGACATCCTGACGATGCAAATCAACGGAGGTCCTGAGTCCATAGCTAAAATGTACATCGGCCCCAATCTTCCTCTGCTGTTGCCCAGCTCGCATCAGGTCGCAGGTTTGCACTTAGATACTCCTGCGGAGCCGTTCGTGGTTGCGGGCCTAGCGTTGTACCTTGTACGGCTAGAATCCCATTTTGTTCCTGGTAAATACCGCTAGATAAATGGATGTGGGTTGATGATGATACATATCCTTCCTAGGTCAATCCATCAGTACCAACGGAGGTCCAGACTTTGATTGACAGGGCTGAGGGAAACTGCACTGTCTTTCCCAAGCTCCACTATCGACCATGAAAGAGAGGTTGCTCTTGTGTTTAGAATGCGAGAAGATAATATACCGAAGTAGTCAAACAAAGTCTACGCACCTGGGAAAGTAAAACAAAAACAAAAACAATAAATCCTGTAGTCTCATTCTCCGCCTGGTACAATTGCGACAAGCGGAAGCTTTGTACTGAGGACCGCCTTGAGGCTATATCTGCAGCAGTGAGATTCATCTCGGTTTGCCTTAGCTTCTCAGAAATAGTATGTCTTGCACCCTCTTGGTTTTCATGTGCTTGCATTGTCACGTTCAATTACTCCGGTCTGGAATGTGTGCGCTTGTTTAAAATAAGCTCACCGGCGTCACTCACTGGTGGAAACGTGGGTATCCGCACATTGAGTAAGTATATGACCATCAGCAAAGCACTTCATTTCAAAGCACCGAAACGAAATTCCAACTTAATGTGCGAGTCAGAGTCGCTCCGAAATTCCGCTTGAGTGAGGGCCTTGAGGTAGCCAGTCCGATTCTGTTATTTCAAACCTACACACGTAAGCACGGAGCTCAAGTTTCGTTGGGGGAACGTTACAAGGACGGAACGATCTAAATACGCCTTCAGCGTAATGGTTCAAGCTCAGAACGCTATCGGCAATTATAGTGAAATAAATTGTGGTTTACACGTTACCGTAGAGTGTACATAGGGTACGGGCGAGCTTGAATAGAACAATAACGTAGCATTATAATCTTTGATCACAATGGAAGAAATTGTCAATCAATTCCCCGCAATCTTATGGGGTATATGAGTGTTCTGTGCAGTTCTGTGATGTCCAATTAATCAGGTGGATTACCTAATTCAGTAGCCTAACTGGATCGCTCAAAAGGAGCTTGCAGTTTGCATCCGAGTCAATGAAGAATGTCCGTCTCCCCTCCAATACGGCGACTCTCCTCAACGAGCACTAGTAGCAGAGAAGACCTCATCAACCAGTATGAGGCAGAGGAGGAGCGCATTATCAATGTGTTATCCAGAAAACTCGAGCAGGTTCGTGCATCCCAGCGGCCCGGTGGACGATCTACTGATTATGTGTGGCCGAGTTCAGCTTCGAGAGGAGAAGATTGAACTCGAAAACGCATTAGAGGCCGAGTCGGAGAACCATGTGAATAGACTATCCCGGGAAATAACTGCCCTACGACTTGCCCAGCAGGAGCAGGTGAATGGCAGTGGCGGAGGCTCGCCGATAGACACACGATTAGGACTGCAACCGTTCTTAGGCTATAGAGGCCCAGCGGAGCCGACCGCGGAGATAATGCTCGAGGCGATGCGGAGAGAAAATGAGCAGCTGAGAAACAGGCTTGTTGACACTGAGCGTGACTACATTCGAATAACGAGGCTGAACGAGATCTACCGGGAAGAGCTCATTGAGCATCGCCGACGGGTGAGTGCCGTGCATACCCTCCTTTTTAACACTGCATGCGGCTTGATATTGTGATTTCCTAAGCTCGGTCTCCCGGTGGACAATCTTATAGGGTTGGCGTCTAATGATCCGTACTCTCAACCGACCCATCGGCGCTCGGGCTCGAGTGCGTCGTCGCCCTCTACCTCTATTCTTGTGCTCCCTGGTCCTCCACAGACCCAATCTGCACGCCCAATTCCCGGTGTACCCATTCCTCGCACACCATCACAGATTCAGCGTCCAATGAACAACATATCCGAGTTGACGACTCCCCCCTCACATTCGCCCTCTTCCTCCTCCTCGTCTCCTTTCCCCTTCTCCCCATCTGTAGTCTCGCCTCTTCCCACTAGCTTTGCGAGCGCCACCACGGCTGTGACGACGCCACCTTCATCCGCGTCGCTCGCTTCGAATCCGCCTCCGCCATATCCAGGAGCGGGGAATCGTGCGCTATCGTACCCGTCTGTACCACCGCCGTCGCTCTCATCATCGTTCGGTTCTCCGTCGACGTCGTATCACCCCATGCGTGACGCTCCGCCGTCGCCAGGGGACGCATTCGGGAGCCGCGGTAACTCGTTCCACCGCCGCGGGAGCTTCGATCGACGTGTAGCCGAGGCAGGGGGCCTGCGTAGTCTGAGCAGGGGCCAAAGCCATAGTCGACGTGCGAGTATTGAACGGGGCGCGCGTGTCGCGGAAACGGGCTCGCTGCTCCCGCGCGGAAGAGCGAGAAGAGAAAGCCTGCAAGAGGCAGTGGAGGATGCGGAGGATGCAGAGGTGGCCATCGCTGCAACGCAGGAGAACGGCGTCAGTGAGCTCGATGAGAAAGCGAAGGGGCACTCATCGGTCTGAGCGCCTATGGTCGACCCGGTATACTCTCCCTTCTTCGTCTCCGTCGATTTGATATGCTAATTTCGGACATGGACCAATGCTACTAAGCTTTTTGCTTTCTCAGTGTACGACCCCCTGCCGAGGTGGACTGTATTTGTCGATCACAGCGTGCAGTAGCACCGAAGTAAACTTAGCGAAGCCTTAATTGATTTTGCACATTGGTCTCCGCATACCTTAGGAGTCCACCCAATTAATGAGTCCCTAGACCGACCCTTGTCTGGGTCCACGACAAGGCAAGCAAGACTTCACTCCAGCTTTAGGATTGCTACTATTTGGGGACATCCTTGAGTACGAACTCGGCACCGTCGGACCTGTTCATATTTTACCAAACATTCACCAGGTGCACAGTGCTTTAAGGTCGGTACTGTCATAAAGACTGCAGAAGCAGTGTCAATAACAGAGGAAATAAACTGCGCTTGGCCAAAAAGAAACCATCATGGCATGTTCTGAATGTGAAGCCCACACAGCGAGCAAACCAGCTTGTAGGCTGACAAACACAGAAAAAAGAATGCTGTAAAACCAATGGTTTGATAGAGACGGTGACCGACGTCAAAGCCATTCGGCATAGACACAGTTGGAGGTCTTTGAACACAACAATTTGTATACCCTATGATACAGCTATTGGTTTTGGATTCCAAGACTGATCACCACAAGCAATAACATAGTCGACAATGACTGATCAATTAAGCCCAATCGAGGAACATGTAGAACAACTCTGACAATGACGCACCGCCAGGTCAATCAAATCAAGTATCTAAGAAGGATCTTGAAGCCCCCATGACAAATTACTGTAAGATTGAGTGACGGGTGTACGCAACGAATTCGTGTTCGCCCGATGGCGCTCAACGCATTTCAGGTTGCGATGACCGAGGACACCTGACAGATTTGGTCAAGGACCTTTTTCTCCTGCAATACCCGGAAGCTGGAGGCAGATGTCTTATACCGCAGGAAGACCACCTGCTCCCGCATCCGTGCTTGCACTGCTCTTCGGAAACCCTTGCTGGATGACATTTGCAGGCTGAACAGCTAGCCAAAATACTGCTAAAGACGAGTAGAAATCCGAGCTACGCACTGGTGGCTGCAAGCATATATGTTTAACAGAATTCAGTGTTGAGCTCAGCGAAGGAGAGCTTCAAACGGTAATGGCCACGTGATGAATTCGGGTTAAGACAGTGATGCTATTTCGCTATCTATGAGGTCTAGTCCGACCACATCAATGGAAGGTGCAAATCCCAACATGTTTTGTTCCTTACTATGCCTCACCGGGGAGTCGGCACCCCCTAGAAGTCGGCAGTTGCCTCTGATTGGCCAAAAAACCGTCTTTTTTGATGGCTTTCGCAAATGCCGTAAATCTTATTGGTCGACACCCCAACTGCCGACTTCTAGGGGATGCCGAGTCCCTGGTGAGGCATAGTATCTGTGTTCCAGACGGAGACTAGATTATATAGCTGAAGGTGGGATGTAGTCTGAGACTCGTCCGGAAGTCTGGACTGTCGTCGAAAATCTGCAATTATTCGTCGCCGCCGGTCATTCGCGCAGCGCTTCAAATGTAGTCATACGTAGGCATAGTATCCAGAAGAGCTTACGATGAATCCATCTTGTTGTGACCCTGGTTACTTTGTCTCGTCTGCTATTTTTCTAGTTCGTCGCTGGACACTAGACCTCCTGGCAACGATTTGACTTCTGGATCATGATTAGCCAGAGGTTATACTCCTTACAAGTATTCAGGTTTCTCGACAACGACGTATCATGTCCGGGTATGGACCCTGCTCTATCTTCGTTGGTAGCAGCATCATGCGATCCTGAAGGGCTCCCAATTCGGGGCCACAACAAATAAGCCCAACAGATGAAGAGGTCGACAGGTGGGTAACATCCAGTAGCATTGATACTTCCATTACTGATCAACATGGTAGCCGCGAGGATGATACTATTTCCCGATTAACAGGTCAATGAATAGTCTAATGGATTTGGATTGTTCCGAGATGAAGAACTCGCCTGTTACTTTGTGTGTCCCCCACAACTGCACCACCGTGTCTGCGACCATAATGTCCGAACCCCTTTACCGCGGACCAGGAGTGTTCGAATTGGTTTCTGCCGAAAACCTTACCTGACCAGATGTCTCAGATCGTCTAAGAAAGTGTTCGTTCCTGCTCTGCAAGCGCCCTCACATCCCTATGTGACACTGATGTCCGCTTGATGCGGGTGCTCAAAGGCCTCGAGGCTCAAGATCGGAGCGCGTACACTCTAGCCGCACGCTCAAAGAAGCTTGTTCGAAAGTACTCGAATGCACTGAGCCTGCAAGGAACCTCATGACGGGAGCTGTCTTGTGCACATGGGGACGCGGGTACGAGGTCTTCTCCTGGTCTTCAGTCGTGCCTAAGTGAGCTGCAATTCAACGGCAATGACGCCTTGTCCGCTTGTGCGCGGATGCCGACCCGCTTAGGCCCCGTACAAGCCGCGATAGGCGTCTTGGACGATGTATACTGTAGATGTATATGGATAGCCAATTCTCTCATAGATAACGCCAACGCTTTGGTACCAACCTAAATAATGGAAACGGAAGCAGTTCATGACATCTGCCGGACCCTAGTAGTATAGTTTTACATACACTCGTATCCGCGCGTTATGTCCTGGTATGATATGTGCAGGCGACGTGCCAGCATTGTATGAAGTATGTTCAAAGCACGGTATTAAAAGTTTTGATAATGGTATAACCCTACGTAAGTAGCAATAGCAATACTACTTCACAGCTGGTTTGCAATACTTCTTGCCGCCATTCCCGACCGTCTGTCTGCCTGACTCTGTCCTCACGCATCTACATACCCCGAGTCCCAGTTATACGTCTGCCTGTCGTGGTATCGATGGCTCACACGGAATGGCGATAAGCACATTTGTTCTCCTACGCGATAGTGAGCCGAAGTCGGGATCATCAGTGAAACTTCCCGTCGAATGTCTTTCCGTTCTGCAATTGACGGGGAACAGTCACTTGATCCCTGCTAATCCCACCTAAAGTTAAAAGGAGCATTCAAATGGCGAGTTCCTCATGGTCATGGAACTAGAACTCAGTCTTCAGCCCACGGGAGCGAGAACGCGCCAGACCATGCAACCGGCAAAGTAGGCAATTGGCCAGCCCCTTCAGTACCGTGACTGTGATACCAATTGTCAGCCGTTCATGACCACTACATTTTCCCTGTTTTCTCTACGGTGGTCTCACGCACACCTTGCGCAGACATCCTGCTGTTCTCATCGACGGTCTTCATAATCAGTGGTATGAATCCGTGATCGAACATTGACTGGTCGAGGAGCCCCTAATCACTCATTTGACCGCCGACGCGGGGTTCTTAACATAGGGTCGGCCCGAGCGCTGAAGATAAATGATCCAATCGCAAGACGCAAAGGGGCCGAACATCTAGGCCGGTGCGGAGGTTTGAATAGCTCGGATCTGGACGTCAACGAGCGGAAGGCATTCTGAGGAGTCTCAGAAGCCCTCCGTCCCCTCGTGGCCGGAGCATGTCTAGAGCAGAGTCATCCTATAAATCCATCACTTTGACCTCATTGCCAATGCACAGGAGACGACCTCGCAGACCCGTCTTTGTATTGTCAAACTTACCTCCTATAAATCGCCGATCGTCTATTCATTCTGTAGACAAGTCCCAGCGCGACTAGACAGCTGCTCGTGACGTATACCTGCAAAAAGATATCCCAATGGCTGTCGTTGCCTCCTCATCCACCACATATTCGGCCTTGCCGTCGACCTCCATGAATTTGTCGATGAAAGGGGTCGCTACTCATAGTGCACCCTCACCATTGACGAATGCTCAGTTTGCGTTTGCCTCCATAAGGGGCAACATCTGTCTTGTACAAGGTGAGTTCTTTTGCGTCGTCAGGGGCACCTCCTCGTCTGACTGTTCTCGCATCTCATTCAGTGTCAGGTCCCTCGCCAGGGAAGATGTCGTCCGCACTAATGGCATCCGATGTGAACGTCTTCCGGCACGAGTTCATCACTCAATTCCGCTACTCTCACAGTGCGTCGGTGCACCCTGCGGACATGCATGTCCTCGAACCGATCGACGAGCGTTGTATTTTGTACGAGGAGGAAAAGGGGACAGTGTTCCTTGCTCGCGATGTTATGGCGCGGCTTCAGACGCTGACTATGGAGGTGCAACGAGCATCGAACCCGTACCGATTGCGGGGGTCCGGACAGGTTGCGCGGCTACGCTAGACGAAAGAGGGGTGGCAGATATTGTGCAGTATGTTTTCATGTAGCATTATCTACGGTTAGTTCCATACACTAGGGATGTACGTGTAATTTATTGTTATCAAAGATATTTCTTGTATTCTAGACAAATGTGTGGAATCTTCCTTGTCATAGTGTGAGTTTCCCATTGTAACTGCGTTGCTCTGGTTCGTGGTACAAAGATGAGTACTGAAACGGAGCTCTCCCATGTGAAAGTAATATCATGATAAGCGTTTTATGACAAATAATCAATTGGCGTCCAGATGTAACACTTGATGCCCATGATAATTGAATATTGACACTGATGAGGTCGAGAGTGAGGATGTACAGCCCGCTCCATAAGTGAATTGAAGATCTTCTTAAAATTTCAAGTCGAGCCTTTAAATGTTCGAGCAATAAGTTTACAGTAGCAATGATTTGACAAGGTAGAAAGGGGGCTTGACTAGGTTGGCTGCGCTAACTGGCAATTGACAGAGAGTCATGGTGCAGGGCAGTACTCCATTCATTACGAGAGTGCAATTCTGATCTACCGAGTGCGAACTTCAGTGCCTCTGCAGGTCGACTCAGGATGGCCAACCCCAGTGGTTAGCATCAGTATGGGTTTTCCTGATGTCATTCTCCGTGATTTCCGACCTGTCCACTGGTGAGATGAGCTCAAAACACGCCGAGCATTCAAGCAGGATGTAACTCTAAATTGGGTCCTATAGCGCCGCTGATCATCGTCGGAAGTGTTTGATTCTCGAACAAATTTGAGGGAATGCTAACTACTGATTTGAACTTTGAGTAGGCTAAATTCAAAGTCCTGCTATGGAGCATCACGTCTGATACATGGGCGCTTTACAATGCCAAGATATTTCTGATCGACACATCGGACAGCTTGAAGAATGGCTTGTGTTAAACCACTGTTAAATACTGTGAGATGGATAAGGAATCGAATGGTTGAACTACTGACCTTGTAAAGACAGCCTGCGTGGAACGGATTTTTACAAGTCTTGCAAGGCTTGCGTGGTAAGCTGCTATCCATGGCACTGATGGTACTGGAGGATCGCAAGATGAGATCAGGCCATAGTATGTTCATCTCTCAACGTACGAGTAACATATAGCACATTCCCCCAGACCTTCGAAATGAGAAGTAACATTCTTCTTGAAGAAGCTTAGGCCGTCGATAATACTACCGCTCTAGAAGAATCTCAAAGGGTCAGTTGAGGATAGAAGGGATGACAGCTATCTCATACCCTATAGGAGAGGATCTGCTGGACACCAAGTATCCACGCTCTCCAACGCTCATCAGATACGCCCACCCACTTAGGATCTCTAATTTCAATTCCGTGGAGGGGATAATCCGAAGGTAGCTTGACTGTGATTTCGAGATGGTGCTCATCAACGGCATAGGATGCTGTAACCTCATTTACGGTATTCGCGACTTTGATCGTCCAGATTTCGTCCACGAGGTCAGCAGCAGCATTGGGGTTTTTGACCTGAGCTAGTTGAGTCCTGATGATAGCCGGCGAGAAATGGATGGATGTGTACGTGGTAAAAGCATTGAACAGCTGACGATCCCTGCAGTCGGCTAGCCAGTCGCGTATCAGGGAAGGGATTACGAGCAGTGCTCGATAGTAAAGGTGAGCGGCCAGCAGTTGAATGCTCAAGAAAGTATCAGAGGGGTATGCTTGTGCATATAATGTCGGTTAGAACAAAAGTTATGGGAGAACGTCAAACTCACTATCAATATAGTATTCGTCTACTCCCCATATGTCGAGTTTAAATGCCTTCGGTATACCTCCATACAAGCCGAGTACATTGATGATTGTTGGAAGGAACTGCATAGCGACGACTTCGAGTTCGCGCATGTGATCAATATAGCCCGACTTCACTTTAAGCGACTAACGAAGAAACAGTCAAGACATTGTAGTATGGTGTATTTTTCACACACACCGCATTGGTAAATAGATCGAAGGTTATCATCCACGAAATGAGATAACCGGACAGGTCCTATATCATCCTCAGACTTGGGAAGATATCATCTGAACGCCACAAAGATGACACACCTGACAATCCTGCTCTGTGTCGTTTTCATGATTGAGACTCCGTTGTAGAATATCGACTAACTCTAAGGGAAGTCGAGGCCTCACAGTGGCCTCCGAGTCAACTGCGGCCTCGATGACCAAATGTTCCGTGTACTTCATGGCTGCTTTGTGGAGAAGTTGATACGCCATTCTTTGCACATCAACGGAAGAATCCATCACGACATGGCACATCTAATCAATCCGTTGAGAGACCTTCTATGAGAGCAACTTATGTAACGTGCCTTCGATAGCACACCTTCATCAACGAGTTCTTCTGGCAAATCCTGGACAATCTGCAGAGCTAGCTCGCGGCAGACAGACAAAGGAGCAGACTCCTGTGTTCGGTCTAATAACTACATTTTAGACTTTCCCTTCTATTTGAAAGGATACACATACCCAGGTTCTGAGCTGCTAGCTCTCGGATGAGCACAAGACATGTAGCTTGCCTTTCTTGCCAGAGAGCATGTAGGGATTTGTTAGTGGAGGCTAAATCCTGCACGGTAATAAATAGCTGTAAACTTCTGCCGAGTGCCACCAGCGTCGAACGGTCACTGAATGACGAGTTCTATTATGTAAAATTGATGATAAGGCAAATTGTCAAATATATATGAATAAACAATACCTCCAGATTGTTCTCCATTACGTCGAAAATGAGTCCCCAGTGCGTGCCAGGAACACTCTGCAGAATAGGAGCCAAGTGCAAGAACACAAGGATCATCTCACTCTCGACATCCTCATCCAACTCTTCGTCTGAGGTTATCCATTGTTGGCATGCTTTCATTAAGTTCACTGCTCTCGGTTGAGGGAGGAAGATCACATCAGACTCAGGATTGGGCGCAGTGACTGCCAATTTACGAAGAAGCCACAGTCCATCCGTGTTTGCCTTCCTGGCAGGAATTCCGAGCATGCCTGCTGCCAGCTCATTCCTGTACAGATCCAGGAGCGGAGGGTTGGGAGCATACCGGGTGATGGACAACAAAATGGCTAAAGATGTTTGTGGAGCTGAATAGATATATTAGAACCGAACTGTGTGAGAACAGCCGCCAGTATATACCTGGCTTCTCAAGTTTTCGAGCAATAGTCATCCAGCCTTCGGCTTCCTCCTTCGAAGAATTGTTTATGGCATGTTGCAGAATCAAATGGAGGATTCGAGACTCCCTCACGGTATCCTGACGCTTTCCATGATTGATCAGGCTACTAACAAGCCTTCCGATACCATCCAAGGAATCGTCTGCCTTGTTAGCAAGCATAGCAGCCACCAAGTTCCCGTGCCAACCCTCCTCTTGCGTGGAGGAGAGAAGATATGCCGTGATCTGCTGTGCTCTGATGGTGATTTCTTGTAAAGTGGTCCCCGATGCCTGATTAGCGAAAACTGGACTCGGAGAAGTTGGACTCTGTAGCGAGTCATTCGCATACAAAGACAGTGCGATAATATGCCGCAAGGCCCATATGTGTTCCTTTGCAGAATGACGGTCCTGGACGAGGTGTAGCAACAGGGCGTCGACAATACGCGCATACATTGAATACCCAGAGCTGTCGTACACTTGATCGGAGAGATGTTGAGACTCGTAAAACGAGGCAGGTGGCACGAGGGGATCAACAACGGCCAAACTTGTATCGAAGGGACTTGATGGAAGGCCGTCTAGCATAGCGTCCAGTTCGTCTCTGGATGGAAAGATATCAACCATAAGGTCAATATCCAATCCGGGACAGGGCTCTGCAACTGTTTGCAGAATCTGTTCTGGTCTGTGAAAGTATTAGTCGCTATAGCATAAGCCTTATGTAGTTGGGCTCACGTTGGCTGGGTGGAACAATCTGCAAGAAGGTCACGAAGCCTCTGCTTGATGAGTACACAAGTTTTGTCCTTCATGTCTTTTGGCGCTTGTGCCACCCATGCTTCCCAAAGTCTTTGCGCAGGATGAAGTTGGGGTGCATCGACAAGCCTGAATTTGGGTAAGAGATGTGCCAACAGGAAGATGTTCGATAGAAGTGACAATAAGACTTCTTCCGGTAGTTGGAGCAATCGCTGATGTTCAAATAGTGCGTTGATGAGCTCCAAGAAGACATCGAAGGCATCAAGTCCGGCCTCGCCATCGCGCAAAACGTTTTCACAGTGCAATGTGAAAGCAGAACTGAGACTTGCAACCAATCTTTGAAAACAATCCTGCGAGACGAAATACCCTAGTTTAACGAATAAGCAAATATGAAAGTCGCAGAGACATAGAAGAAAGAAAGCAAACCAGGGTTGTACAATATCTTCCTGATAAGGGTCGACTTGATGGAGGAGGAGGGTTCTGCAAGAGCTTCAACCAGTAAGTCGTCAGCTAAGTTATCAAGGGTTTCCGTCCGCGGTTCCAAGTAATCAGGAAGCTGGCCTTGTTCAGCGGCATTCAGAAGAGGTATCAGAATTGGACTAGCATCCTCTGGATGGGCTGCGATCGTGAAGAGTACTCCCTGCCATGATTGTAGACAAATTGCCTCATTCTGGCGGCGAGAAAGATAGACGAGGAGGAGCGCAGGCGAAGTCGAGAGTAGACGGTACATATGATGTCTTATTGTTTCATCAATACGCTACAAAAAAATCAGAACAATCAACAGTCAATAATCATGCGTTGAATTACTCATACCTCTGCCAGCTCAGAATCAGCGAACAAAGTTTCTCCGATAGCGTCCAAAATGCGAGCAAGCGATGACAGGTGCTCGGAGGCCGGAGCCTCTTCATTGTTAAGAATGTTCTCGCACTGCTGGATTACAAGCTGCACGACCTCTCTAATCAGCGCTTTCGCAGCGACACCAGGGCCGCTTTCCGTCTCGAAGCGATCCTGGAAAAGTTTCAGAACTGTGGGTACGAGTGGGGAGATATCTGCATCTTCTGTGTCGAGTTGGTATTTCATGCCCGACGCGAGGGCCTCCCAAGCCGCACCAAACAATTCTACCGGGATATCAGCTGTCAACGAGCATACCTACTTTATCAGGCCTCAACTTACCTACATCTAACTGGTACAAGGACGTCAGAGTCCGGACCATGAGCTGACCAGCAGTGACTCCTTCAATTTTCAGATGCTGAGAACTGAGCTCTTCCCAGACTCTAGCAAACTGTCCGGCGGTCAACTTTCGTACAGCCTCGCTCCGGGCGCCCAGGTCAATGGTGTTGCTTATCGCGCCGAACATCAACAGACTCGCCTCCTCCGGCCTACTGTGAATCACTCGCCGAATCACGAAGACAAGACATTCTAGGAGCGCAGACAGGAATGCAGCAGAAGCGGCGGTCCTATCAAGCGAGCTCAGTGCACGGCCATCTATTGCGGCCCAGAACGAAGTGAAAAGGTCATGTAACGGATTTGTAGATGAAGTTGCCAGAACCTACAAAATGAAGTTGGTCATATGAGTTGATCGGTCAAGTCGAGACCAGATGTACGTACCGAGGAAGGTATGGTAGATAATATTATGAGAACTGCAGGGTAGCCTTGAATAGGCGATCCTAAACAACCTAATTCTAGGAACTGCAGAAATTCGCGATATGCGGCGGAGCTTGCTGTGCTCAGGCCTCCTCGCGTTGGTGTCCGAGTTTTTGTTGGACGTTCATCGTCTTCGTCGTCTTCTGAGTCGGGGTCTTCTCCATCATCTGCGTCCTTCTCCGACAAAGCCTCCATCTCCCACACCTGGGGAAACCCTTGGTTTACTGTGAACAACGCAGGCTGCAGGCAAAGTAGAATGTGTACCAACCTCTCAAGAACGTCAGAAGAGGCTGCCACATTGTCCCTCTAACATTCGCGTCTGGCTCAACCCAAGCGGAACGCAGTACAGCAGTGCTGAGGACAGGTAGCAGTGTCTTAAGATGACCTGCAGAAGATATGAGAAAGCAGACGACAAAATAAAGGCTGTCGCACCTTTACATGTCCGAAGAAGCGTCTGCAGTAATGACCACGCCGAACTGCGTAATCCAGGCTGATTGAAGCCGAAGCTCTCTACTTGCACAAACGGCGGCATCCGCGCATGATACAATGAAGACCACAGCGCAGGATTCGAGAACGGTTTCAAGAACTCGTCTGGCATATAGACCTCTTGTAACTCTGTGTAAGCATCTGTGAATTTGCACAAATGAAGAACCAATGGTTATCATTCTGCTCATGTACACACAAAGACATAGACCACCCACTGATGACCCACTCTGCCGAGCCGAATGCACCCACCCGCAGCCTCGCCTTCCTGTCCTGTTCCTCCTCCTGTTCCTCCTCCGTCTTCGCACGAGTGCTCGATTCCTCATCTCGCCGCACCGGAACTGGCCGACCTGGTCCCTTCCTCTGTGGCACTGGCGACGCCGCCACGGGCTGCGGAGGGTTCACATACAAGTACATGCCGCTGGGATTGAGTATCGTCCGATGTATAAACTCCCATACATGTTGCAAAAGATCCGGGTCAAGAACGAGCTTCGCGCCAGAGGCGTCGGCGAGCGTGACGTACTTATTCCATGACTCCCGTGCAAAAGTACACACCTGCCGATCTACGTCGTGCACTACCATACACCATACGCCAAGGAGATACTCCGCGTGGTCCGCTGAGGCGACCTCGCGGATGTGGGAGAACAGCTGGTCCCGCACCGTAGGCAGGCGTAGTAATGAAGTGTGAAGGCTGACGGCGAGCAGCCGGATGCGGCGGGATGGGTGCAGGAACAGTTGCGGGACGTGATGGAGCTGTTGAAGATGAGGAACCTGTTCATGCTGTAGACGGAAACAGGACGCACCCACACCGGGAGAGTGTCCGCGAGCACGGTCAGCAGCGGGCTGTCGGCGCCCTCATTCCTCGCTTTGTCTACCCACGCTATTTGCAGTTCCTCCAGTGCCCGTCGTTTTGTGATTGAATCTTTCTTTGCGAGTCTCCTCAGCACGACAAGCAGCTCGGGCGGCAGGGTCTGTGCAAGACCGAGTGTGTCCAACGGATCAGGCTGAACGGGCGTAGGCTTCACCGGGGGTATATAGACCTTCCTGGGTTCCTTGCTCTTCTTCTCCTTCCCTTTGGCCTTCTTCTCCTTCGGAATTGTGGGCTCTTCAAACTGACCAGACGCTGCCGCCGCCTTTTTTGCATACTTTTTGCGCGTCGCGGACGACGCGGACGACTTACTCTTCGCCATGACGGTGCCGGGTCAAGTTGATGGTGATAGTTGATGGTGAGGTCGAACAGTGATGGTAGACTCGTATTTGCGCGAAGTGCTTTTATCGAGAGTCCGAGGTGCGTCACTTCCGGAACAAAGTCGGAGAGTGGCAGATCAAGCACCCACACCCAGGTCTCAATATGACTCGAGGGACGAAGGTCAAGAGTTTAGCAAACGGAAGCACACACATCAATTGTGAAGAAATTCCTGGTGTATATATATACATATATATATATACACAATCTTTACTATACCATATAGAACCTGAACATATTACGTGTCAAGAGCTGCCAAATGATCTACCAGATCCTCCATGACCGACTTAGACCGAGCGTGTCCTGTATCGTCTGATAGTCTGTGAGAGGAGGCTGAAATGGTGGACGATCTCTTGACAGGTACGAGCGGCGTTCCCTCAGGCTCAAATCCGGGAGCGATTCTACGCAACGCCTCGCGTTTCCTGCGTTCCTTCTCCTCTTCTCGAGACTTGAGATAGGCCTCACGGCGTGCTGCATGCGCAGCAAGCGTTGATCTTCGCGAACCCTCGAGTCTGATGACATGAGGCTCTAGGGTAAAGGGATACACGAACTATAGGTGAAGATCAGAGTCGAAAACAGCGACAATTCGTCAAATGGAGCCCTCACATATGCGTTTACACTGTCAGGTAACGGATGGATGTCTGGTGGGAGCTCAATCTGTACACATCTGCGTGAAGCAGCTAGGTTTGCATCAACTAGTGTGCACTTACAGGCCGTGGTACTCGGAGACTTGGAGATTTAATCAATGGAACACGAGAGGCTGCTGCATACTGGGATTGTGCTTTTGACAAAATCAGCGCATGGCTTTTGCAGTGATCACCATAAGCCAACTTTTCTGGGTCATATCAAGGAATCCAAGACAGGCAGGAGCCCAATATTGTTATGTGAAAGCTTTCGACAAGGTAGTGAGTTTCTTGCAGTGCTCACTTCAGAGCCAAGGCCTCTTCGCGGAGATCATAAAGGTAAGATTTCGGCTACCTTCAACACTTCAAGCTCCGATTGATTCTTCTGTGGCTGGATGGCATAGTAGTGGCATCTCCTAATACTCCTTGCACAGCTACCACAGAGTCGGCGATGGTCACAACGCCCTCGAAACGCTCGGCAACGACTTCCCCAGATGTTACACGACCGAGCAAACGCCAAGCGACGTCTTCTCCCGAAGAAGGAGAGCTTGACGATGCGACACCACCACCACCGTCTCTACTAACGCGGCTATCCACGCCGCCTCAACCACCTACAAAACACGGGAACAAGGTCCCGTTTCCCTTCAAAAGGAAAACCATACCCCATGAGGATCAAGTTGAAGGTGGTGCGAAGGCATGGAGGGCGCCCTTGGTCTATGAGCGGTCACAGCACGATGAGCAGAGGTTTAGGGAGGAGGACGAACGAAGGCGCGCGTACTCGCGCCCTGGGCGTTACGACTCGCGACCAGTACAATCTCGTGGGGCGGATCGTTGGGAACCTTCCGTTGATCGCTACGAAAATGGCGTCCGCGGAAGATGGGATCATCAAGACACTTCATTCGGTCCTCACTACCATCGTGAACGAGGGACGGACAACTGGGATCATCATCCACGGCCGCCAATATCACCCCGTCATGAGCGCGAGCGACATTTCTCGTCTCGTTCCCCGTCATCTCCCCGGTCACGGTCTCCTCTCTCTCCCACTCATAAAGAGAAGCATCGTTTACCGCCTCCACGCGCCATACCGGGACCTCTGTCTCCCCTACGGGACCGGTATTACGATGAGAGAAAGAGTGAAACTATAAGGCAGACTTGCGACCACAGCAGAGAGCGTCGTCGTATCAGTCCGAATGGTCGCGCATTTGCAACGGATGACCGGCCAGGCCAGGCATGGGAGGTGGACAGATACATTCCAAACGATGAGGACCGCTACCTCAGGACTCAGGCTGACGTTCGCGATGGCCGGGATGAGAGGCGCTGGGACAGGCCGAAGTATGATGATGTCTTTGACCGCGAACAACAGCATCACCGTGGGACGGAGTCCTACCATCCCGTTTCACCACGCGTAATGTCCCCGCGTGGTCTGCTCTCTCCACGCTCTCAGCCGCGGTCAACTGCTCCAGGTCGCAGCGAGCACCTTACTCCTCCACCTCCGTCAACACCTCCTCCCCCACCCCCTCCGGATGGCCTGAAAAACCAGGCGCTACCGACCGAACATAGCGTCATCAAGATTACTCTCCCCACAAAAAAGCCAGCCACACCTGTGAACACACATTCCCCAACTCCTGTCCCATTACCTGTTGCGAAAACAGACCTTGAGAACAAGCACCCAGATGTCCAATATCGGCGGCAAGCGAGCAAAGGTGGTGCTTTAAATGTTCGCGATGCCAAGGCGGTTATGCAGCGTTTGAAGCGGAAACCTGTTGTGCGAACACGTGAGGAAGAAGCAAGGGTCTACCACCGCATTTTTGTCGGTTGCGGAAGGCAGCAGGACTATGATTTATTGACGAAACTAGGAGAAGGCACATTCGGGTGCGTCTCGACTTTTTTTTCTGTGCCCTTTGTCTTACGTAAATTTTCTCTGCAGGGAGGTTCACAAAGCTGTGCATCGGGAGAAGGGACATGCTGTTGCTCTGAAAAGAATCTTGATGCACAATGAGAAGGAGGGTATGCCAGTCACCGCCCTCCGTGAGATCAAGATCCTTAAGGCACTGAGGCATCCATGTATCATCGACATCCTGGATATGTTCGTAGTGAAGAGTGAGGGAATTAATTTTAGGCATCAGCTACTTCTAATTCGTCGAATCTTAGGCCAAGGCAAGGATTCACCACTCTCGGTGTACATGGTTTTTCCGTACATGGACCATGACCTGGCTGGCCTGTTGGAAAACGAGCGCGTGAAGCTCTCCCCGAGCCAGATCAAGCTGTACATGAAACAGCTTCTGGAGGGAACGGAGTACATGCACCGGGTATACTACATAATCACCGTTTTTGGCTCTTCGGCTTACTCGTTCTGCTTACAAGAACCACATCCTCCATCGTGACATGAAGGCGGCAAACTTGCTTATATCCAACACTGGCTCATTGAAGATCGCTGACTTTGGTCTTGCACGCGCGTTCGATCCAAATATCGTACGTGGAGGCGAGTTCAGAGAGGATGCACGTGGCAAGGAGCGCAAGTATACAAACTGTGTCGTCACTCGATGGTACCGTCCGCCCGAGCTGCTACTCGGTGCTAGACAATATGGAGGGGAAGTGGACCTATGGGGTATAGGGTATGTGTTTGACTTTGTTCTCGTCACCAACCAGAAATTGTGGTAAGTGGGAATCTGATCTCTTGATACAGCTGTGTCCTCGGCGAGATGTTCATGAGGAGACCAATCTTACCTGGTTCTTCCGACCTTGACCAGCTGGACAGGATATGGCAGTTGTGCGGAACTCCTAATCAGCATAGCTGGCCAAATTATGACACACTTCCCGGCTGCGAGGGCGTCAAACGCTTCAACGTGTATCCGCGACGGTTGAAACAAGTCTACGATATGTTGGTATCACCTTTCTGTCAAGGACGCGCTTCAGTCTCACCTCCTTGTGTAGGATTGGCTCCGAGACGGTTGACCTGATGGACAAGCTGCTGACATGCAATCCGAGAGACCGACTCACTGCGGCGCAAGCACTCGAGCATGATTACTTCTGGACAGATCCCTTACCGGCCGATCCTAGAACGTGGGCATCTGCTCTTTCGAGCGTATTTTATATGTTTGCGATCGTCACTCATCTCGCTTCCTTTTTCATGGCTCGCTTTGTTCGTTCTGGAACCTCCGCCGCGCTCTCTGAACTGCATAATGTGGCTGTTGTTTGGACACTAGTCTGCCTTCCTACGAGGCATCGCATGAGTTCGACAAGCGTGGGCGACGCAGCCACGCACCAGTGGGACTACAAGGCCCTCCACAGTATATGGACGGGCCTCCCAGGCAATTACCTCTGCCGATAGCGCAGGGGCCTCCTATGCACTACCGCGGTCGCCCACCACCTCCTCGGGAGGCGTTTTGCAATGGGCCGCCGCCTCAGCACTATCCACCGCCGCCTCCAGGCCAGGGTTTACCCCCACCCACTTACACTCTATACCCTCCCCCAGGATCGGGATATCCACCTCCACAACAGCGGTTCCCGCATGGAGGCCCGCCAGGGCCAATGCCCCCTGCCAGTGCCCTTATGCCATTCTCGCTGCGCCCTGGCCAGCCGCTGCCACCGCCTCAACTGGCACCGTGGCAACAGCCTCCGCCACGGCCAGCAAACTTACCCCCTCGCCCTCCTGTGCCTATGGGGCGCGGTGGTGGCGGGTTCCACCACCACGAGCAACACCATCCCCGCCATGATGGATATCCTGGGTACGGCGGGGGTGGTGAGCTGAACTACGGCTAAGTTGATTCGTCTGTTGCTCTGCACCTCAAGTCTCGCATTTGCTTACATTTCCCCCCCATTGCATCGCATCCTTCATCTCCCCTTGTTGCAAGCTATCGTTGGTTATCGGACGTTCATTGTACATGTGTTGGTAATAAGATGTCCTGAGATGTACACTCATCACCCGCATAAACTTGGCACGTTGCATATCTCTATGTTCAGGATGATTTTCGTGTATCGCCGCCTCATACATAGACACCTCAGAGATGTTCATGGAGGCGAAGTTCATAGATCCACTTGCCGGAATCCTCGTCAAGGCAGGGTTTTACGGTCAGGAAAAGAACGCTGAAAGAACCTGCCTTCCCGGTTCTTGTCCAATGGAGATCATGCATGTCCAGTGTAGTCGTTCGGTCGTGTGCTTTCCGGCCAGGGACAAGTGCTCAACGACCTTGAGTGTGTTTGCTCTGGATCTGCTATTTAACGATGATCAAGACGACCCGATCTGAATCTCCTTAGACCATCTGATTGTGGGAATCTACATGCGGTCGAGTGCATTCAAAATGGAATCTGGAGACTTGTCTTCTGCAGTCCGGTCCCGCCAAACAGCATGGGACCACAGAAACGGTGTTTTGTACGTCCCCCGTGCAATGTCTAGCAGAGGCGGATATCCTGATCATTGCAGTGGTACAACGAGGACGGCAGGCCTTACGTTCGTGCCGATGGCGGGCGAGGGTGTAGCAGGCAAAGCAAGGGCAGTTGTTCCTTTGCGCATCCGTCCGACAGACTGGAATGGACAACCGCCATTCCATCCGGAAAGCCCCCACCTCAACTGCTGGCCTCTGAGAAGTACCAGCCAGGGTCTAGCCGACCTCGTTCGCGCTCTCCGCCCCCAAGCTCGAGCACAAGTCGTCGTTCACGGAGCAGAGAGCGGCGACATGGCCTTCGCACTGACGACAAACATCGAGTGGCTTGGCCTCCCAGTCCCGGACCGTCGGTTCGTGCTGCTCGACATCCCTTGTCACCCGCTAGACCAAGGGAATCGTCGCGAAGCCGAGAACGACCGCCAGGAGGCCCTCGTAGAGGCGAGGAGCCGCAACTATTTGACCTGGATGTGCGGCGAAGTAGAGCAGGGTACAGAGGGCGATCCGCCGAGTCGCACACCTCTCGTGCCCATGTCTCGCATGCGGATGTTGATGCACGAGGCCGAGAAGTTACAAGTCGAGAATACAAAGAGAGTAACGCTAATGCTGTGCCGTCCACACCGAAGCCAGAAGAACACAGTCCAGTCGTGGCACGTGAACCATCGATGCAGTCACAGTCTACCTTTGTGCCACTCCCGCCCCCCGGCACGCCCCCGCCTTTGCCATTCGAAACACCAGCATGGGTGCCCTTCCCACAACCAACCACTGAGCCATCGAATATGCCTTCGTCAAAAGCCCTGTCGGCTGAAGGGAAACGTAAATTATGGACCGAGCGCATCGGGTGAGTACTGTGCCTATCCTACATCTGTTCGTTCATTTACGCTCCGCCGTTAGACTATTGACGGCGGCTGCGAACGCGCGTGCAGAGTACCTGCGACTCGATACCGAGGCCCGCGATTGTACGCGTTTGGCACAGTCGTCGCGCTTTTCCGCCCTCGCCGATGAAGACAGGGAGCGTGCCCAAGCTCATGTTCGCGACCTGCGCACGAAACGCGACAAGAAGGAAGAGGAGCTCAAGGGCATTCTTTCGCGCTTGGCGGCGACCGACTTTTGGTCTTCACGTGATATCAAGGGTTCCACGGCCCCTACGAATACACTGAAGGAGCTCGGTGCGCAGATCAGGGATCTAAAGGACTCTGTTTCGCACCTCAGCACTCTTTTGCACTCAATCAGCGCTCGCGGGCAGGCACCTGTGGCTCCACCACAAGATGAGACAGCGATGGAGGTCGACCCCCATCCCAATCAAAGGCATCAATTGCTAGGCGAATTCCTGGATAAGGAGGCGGTCAAAAGGCAGTGGCCGGAGAGCGAAGGAGTGGTTCGCTCTGGAGAACTGGAGGAAGCGAACGAGACACTGTCTCGCTTCGAGGACCGTCTGGCCGACTTACAGAGCCGGTTCGATATGCATCAGACAGACATGTTGGAGGACCTGGAAATGCTGGTCAAGGAGAATATCCAGGCGCTCGGGGCAGAGGAGCCCCAGCCACAGACCGTTGAGCCGGCGACGCTCACGCCATCCACAGAGCAAGCAGAGAGGCTGAAGGCACTGGAGCAGGACATGGCGCTCACGGGGGAGCAGGTAGGGGAGCTTGCGCAGGAGGTGGGCAGCCTGATCCTCGAGACCGCCTCGGTGCGCCGGGAGAACGCGGCGCTGCAGAGCGAGAACGAGACGCTGCGGACGCTGGTCACGGAGGTGAGACGCCGTCATGCCCTGTGGGCGCCGCCGGGCCGGGCTAACGCGCGCACGCAGTTGCAGGCACGCCAGAAGGAGCGGCTGGGCGCGATGGAGCGCGAGATGCGCGCGCTGAACGCCGCCATGCAGGTACAGCTGTCGCGCGCGCCGCCCGAGCCCCCGCTGCAGCCGCGGGACGTCGAGGAGCTGCTGCGGACTGTCCGCCCGCTGCTGCTGCAGTCCGTTCGGGAGGAGATGCAGCCGCTGGCGCGGGAGCTGCAGGAGACGGTGCAGGAGATGCTGCGGACACAATCTGCGCAGGTGTCGAGCACTATCGTGCCGAAGCTGACTCGGACGCTGCAGATGGTGGAGGCCGTGCAGGGGTGGTTGGACAGGATGGGAGGCGTCCATGTCGTAGACGCGCACTCCCAGCCCAACGGTGCACACTGAGGTATGAAGTATCCATGACATTTCGGACTTGTTGTATCGCATCCACGATTTATCATTATGAGCACTTTGTAGTTTATTGTCAAGTAATGACCATCTAATGCGGTCACCAATTGTGTCCATGAATACTGGGTGTTTGCTCTCTCTGATTGCATATTTGTCTTGGAGTATTACTTTTGGGGTTTTACACGGTTGCTTGAAGTGAGTGTCACACCAAGATACAAAGGTATAAATATGGATAGGAAAGACAGTACGTTTCTAATCATCGCCAACGAAGTCAACTTTAAAGTAGCTAGTCCCTTCACCTTTGACCATCACGGTCTCCTCTTTTGCAAAGTTGACCTCGAACATACCCGCTGCACGCAAATTTTCAAGAGTTGGCTCATCGACATGACCGACAAGTTCTTGCAACACTGGTTGTTTGCTTGCGAGCCATATGGTTTGCATTACACCAAGCGTATCAACGAGTGGGGTGTTTTCGGTCGTGGCACGGGTTAACGTGATAGCGAGGATGAGAAGTACTAGTGAAGCACTCAACCCGACGGCAAGCTGATTTAATGCGAGATAGGTCATTTGCACCGATTCTCGAAACGAAAAGGAAATATCTGAGCACTTGCCGGTATAATGTTGAGCTGTGAGATGACATGATAAGGAATAAGCTCGACTCTGGATGAATTAGAAATAAATCGCGACTCGCATTCAGACGCGACGCTGTCTGCGTAACAGTAGCTTCCCCAGAGGAACGGGAAATTAGCCTTGAGAGACTTCGGAGGGTATGAGATTAACAGCTGAAAGGTCGGTAGTGAGCTCATCCTAGTTTCCCTACATACAATGGGTATGGCATTCGGCAACTTACCAGCCCAATAGAGCGCAGCCGTCATATTAGCTACAAGAATGAGCCATCGTATCTGCGGTTCTCATAAAGAATGCAACGTACCGAGAGCATTCTCAAACTGGGGTAGTGTCACGTTTGAGGTAGGGGTAGCGTTAAACGGAGTCATGCCTAGGCTATCCATGATGTATCTCGTACCAAGAACTCAGTCCAAGGATACTTATTTAGCGAGCTAGGTACTCAACTGCTCGGTGAGTTGCGCAGTGGCGTAACTCTCGACTTCTTGACCCGCGATGTTGTTGGTCCAGGTTATCCCATTTGCGAAGCTGGAGTTGCCCGCAAAGGTAAATATTTTGGCCCACTAGACTGAGAATCAGGACGGTTGCCACCAGATTGCCTAGAAGAGCTTCTGTACCGAATCAACTTGAGGATCAAACTCTGAGTTGAGTGATTGAGGCGTCCATTTCTCCCATGTTGATGAGGTCTTTTCCTCGATCGATTCCGGCTCAACGAGGAGCCCTGTCCGAGAATCAACAGTCACGGTCCGGTTTACCCACGACAGTGTACAACCCAGGACCTGAAGACTGTAAATACACGCAGACACGTTTGATGTCATTATGCAACCTAATATACAACTTAGTCTAAGAATGACGAGGTAGAATGCACGTACTTGGTTCTGGAAGCGGCACTATCCCGTCGAATTGCCCCTCGCTATCGGAAATATTGCTTGACAAAACGAAAATCATGTCGCGCGACTTGCCAGCGACGTTCGTCAGCTAGAGGAAAAGTACACTAACTAAAAAATTTCTGACCAATGGCTGCTTTGAAGACATGGCATTGCTGTTCACCTGCCGCATTGCGTCAGATGCTTGTTGGTAGACTAAAGGTTAGCATCCTGTGGCCACGGACACGCAGGTAGGCTGTCAGCTCACCGAGTGCTATGTCAATATCGACCACGATATCATGATCGTCCTGTGTAGCTTGTAGAGTCCACCCCACAGTATAAGGACCCTCGTTCACTGTAGCCGACATTCCAGAGAGGTATCCACATGTCACGTTAGCAGCCGTGGCACCAACCAACGTACTGCCAATTCCAAAGTTGGGCTGCATAGGAAAGTCATAGAGAATGTCGTTATACAGGCCCAGAGTTTGCTGTGGAGTTACCAGCGCCAGATACGGCAGGAGTTCAGAAGTACTCTCCCATACGTCACTAATCAGGACTGAATCACGATCCCTGAGGGTGAAAACCAGTTAGTGAAAGTCGCTAGCATTGAGGTGAAAAGTCGTACGCTACATCAGATATACTGGGCATGCCGATGATCGTGGAGACCACAATACTATCAGTATGGTTGAATAGCTCTGTCGAGAAAAGAGCTGGAGTAGCTATATGTATGACCGATAGGCTGGCTAGATAAACCACAACTTGAAGAGTCCCAACGACGGAGGCAGCAAGGAAAGCCTGCCTCCAGAGGCTGAGGAGGGCCGATCCAAGTCCATTCCATGCACCAGCTAAGTCATGAATGGCAGTGAGTGTTTGACGCTTCAGGAGAATGCGTCGCATAGCGAGTCGTTGAGTAGTTAAGAGTAATATAATCGAGTAGATCTATCAAGATCGTATTATAATGCCATCCACGAGGAAGCAGAGCAAGCCTAAGTTTCACCGTCACAAAGATCAACAAGGCAGTATCCACAATAGTATCGGTCATGGAGAAAGGGACGACCACATTGTGTTCTGCATGACAGGCCCACACTGCGAGTAATCCGACGTATGTCACTACGAGTAGGAAATGGGTAGAGATACAAAACCAGCGCGACAGACACGTAGGCGAACGATTGGGGAACACCAGTGCCATGGAAGGGCCGATTCGGAGTGCCAACACTGGCGGTCACTGGAGAGGATTTTTGAGAATGGGTAAGGACGTAAGTGTATTCCCGTCAGGTCGCACGTAGAAGAACCCCAACCACGAGTGAACTTCCCTTTGGTTGCTGTAGCCCGTTTCAGTGGTACGCGGTTTGCCAATTCCAGCTTGTATGTAATATCCATGTCAGATGTCCTGCGAACTTGATGCAGTGAGTCTACCATCACAGCGCTCATAAACAAGTCACTACAGTTACCGTCGAGCTTACTAGGGCTCAAGCTTCGTGAGGCAGTGGGCAACAGTACACAGCCATCCCTGCACCGGCTGAGTATTAGCCAAAACGAGTCAGATCCAACTAGGTGCCGGACAAGGCTCCCACAGGATCTGCGGCGGCTGATGCTAGACTCGAATACGCATATCCCGTAGGGGTCTCCTAGGGCCCAGTTTACCATAGCCTGCCTTAGTAGTGCTTTCACCGGCTTGTGGCGGTCCTGTCACACATACGGTTTCAGTCAGCCCTTCTGGCTCTGAAATCTGATCGTAGCGTCTCCATGGTGGGTGCGGTCTTGAGAGTAAGCCTGTGCATAGACGAGTGGTCAGCTCAAGGTGATGCCTGACGAGATGTCTGTAAGGGCTAAGTCAACATCTGAGATATACCATCGTGAGAGGTTTGTCCAAGCAGGGACTACAAGACCACGAGAGATTGTACATTACATTTCTCCCATGCGGTGGAAGGGCTCAGCGCCATGCTTTGAAATGCACGATTTGTATTAGCAGGGTAAATAGTCTAGGGATTTCGCTACAGTAAGACATTAGAACGAACATAGGATGAAGCAGCGAGAGAAACATCTAATTGCGCATCCACAAGCTGGTAAGTCAAGGAATCAGCCGTTGCTGTCATCGTGGAAAATCCCGCACACTGCATTGTCTGCAATGAGCTGTGTTGGACTTGGTATTATGACAGTGTGTTCCAGGTCATCTTCTGTGGCCCCTTGCCCATAGCCTATGAAGCTGGTTGACCTCAAGGATCCTTGTCAG
Source organism: Taiwanofungus camphoratus (assembly GCA_003999685.1). Classification (NCBI taxonomy): domain Eukaryota; kingdom Fungi; phylum Basidiomycota; class Agaricomycetes; order Polyporales; family Taiwanofungaceae; genus Taiwanofungus; species Taiwanofungus camphoratus. Next base: position 1,387,062 of record CP021229.1, read on the forward strand.
ACACTTGCTCATGCTAAAACCTCATTGGAGTGAGTAGCGAGCATGAGCCAGACTGGGCTCACATAGCTCTGCTTGTGTGCTGAATATAGCGTGAGAGCACATCAGGTGGCGATGAGCGCGGAAGGACGTCTGCCTCGTGCCACGACGTGAGTGCACATGGTGTCTTGGCAGACTCAAGGAAGATGACCATGAGCAAAATGTTGAGGAACCCAAGCATGAAAAGAAAGAAGGCGGAGACAAGCAAAAACTCGTTGGCATGGTGTCAGAGTACAGCTACACTGAGGCTGCGTAGATGCACTAGTCGGGATCATTCCAGCCCATGTGTTAGTGTATATGCATATCGCAGAGCCATGTTGGAATTTCCTGTGCTTGACAAAGATGAGTTGTGTGACAGTGGACCACAGGTGGATCGGTCAATCTCTTCAGCAAGACACAGTAAATTTGGGTGCAGTGGAGATGAAGGAAATACAAAGAATGGCTCAGTCATCTCGATAGTTATCAGAGAAAGTAAGTGTCAGAGTGAGCAAGTGAAGTCTGAACAACTTTGCAAAAATTTCAACAAAGGCAAGTCATTGTTTGTCTGTGATATGACACTGAGACCCATGCCCGGAATAAGTGGGCAAATGTTACAAAAGACAGTGCAGTATGATCTCAAGACCTTGGGAAGGGTTCTTCAAACTTGCTGCAGGGACTGCAGATACCTGATGCCAATCAGCTGGACCAGATACTATGGGCAGCTTGTATTTAGATGATCACTAAGATGAACTAGCTCTGGTATCACCAAGTGGGTGAGATATAATCGTAAGGAGATGGTAAGACCTCTGTTCAGGCTATGGGAGGCTCAAGCTCTAGCTTACATCCAGCTCATGGCCAGCCTGTGGTCCAAAGATTGCCACGTTATGAAGTTTTTACGGGGCTCTGGTTCGCATCTGTATGATCATCTGTTTACTAATGGTCCGATCAGCCCGAACAGGGTTGGGCGTGTACACGTGTGGTTGTAGTTGCTGTAGCACTGGGCTCTCTCGATTGCAAAATCATATGAGAACCAAGTGGAGCTCATATTGAGGATTGGAAACTCCATCTATTCCACACTGCGCAGCGCTACTTGGGTTTAATCCGCATATCCGTTGGGTCTGTTCTGTTGTGCAATGCCGATTTTGAGCATACCTACAGACCGCAAATTCTCGGTGGTCGGCTGGTTGACCGTAGCAACCAGTTCTTGAAATGCAGGTTGTTCATGTGTGAGCCAAATGAGCTGTAAGACACCGATGCTGCCAATTCTGGGAGTACTTTCGTTCATTCCATGGGTGAATTGAACCGCGAGAAATAGGAGTACAGTGGAACATCCAAATCCAACAGCGATCTGGCCATGGCTCAGTGTGGTTGTCTTCTACCATAACGGTAATGTGAGCACTTACCGGTAGGAGGTTCAGCTGTGGTATGGTGCAATAGAAGGCAACGTTGGAAAATAGTAGAAGAAAGATGCAAACCCAACTTACGTTAAGGCGAGATGCTGTCTGTGCAGCGACAGTTGCGCCGGACAGAAGTGACACATACGCCTGGGTTGTATTTGGGGGCAATAGATTGGCTGCTAAACATCGATTGCACCTGAGTTCAGCGGATTTACTTATGGTATGTGACCCGGTGCTCACATGCCCAATAGAGCGCAGCTGTTAGATTGGCTTTCGAAATGACAAAATGCCTCCTTAGATCCAAATCCACCAATTCAGAGTCTGACTTACCAAGAGCATTCTCGATTTGATGTAGCATTATGTTCGAGCTAGTGTTAGGAGACATTCCAAGCTCTTTTAACAAGTATCTTGAAGAACAATGTCACGCTTCGCAGTCAGATTCTGGTCTATTTGTATAAACAATCAGCATACTCAACTGCTCAGTGAGATATCCGTACACAGCACTGAATGACCCTGGATCAGTTGAGTTGGCCACACTGAATCCATCGATGACAGTGCTTGAAAATGCAGAATTTGCGAGCATGTTGCCCCACTGATCAATCAACACTTAGCTTGTCGTTCCAATAAATTTAGCCGTAAATGCGAACCGTATCAACTTGTGGATCAAAGAATGTATTGGAGGGTGTCTTCGGCGTCCATAAGTTCCACACTGAGGACGACTTTTCGCCACTTGGTTGTACGCTAGCAAGCGCCCCCTCCTGTGCGTTGACAATCGCAGTCTGATTCAGCCACGAGAGGGTGCATCCTATGACACTGAGGCTCTCTACACAAGTCTTAACGTCATTCATGACAATGCACACTGATGACGACACACGTGAGTATATAACCAGCTGCAAATATAGGTAGCACACAAACTGGCATGATCGCTTGGGAGGGGTATCGTGCTGTTCAGATCGCCATTGCTATCAGAGATGTTTGTAGTGAGGACAAATATCATTTCACGAGGCTATACCACAGTGATTGTATGAGCTGCAGAGGTTGATGCTAAAGAAAATCAGTCTGACCATCATCGGCGTAGTCCCTGCATCTAAATAGGCCACTTGTTGTATTACACCGGGCCCTGGTAAGAAAGGTCAATGTAAGGTTGACTGAATATTTCGTGTATACATCAGAGCTGAGCTTACACAGTATTGTATGTAAGTTGAACAGGAGGCCAAAATTCGCGGTAGGTTGACGCCACCATGCTTGCACATCCCATTGAATGCTGACATTCATGTCCCAAATATTGATGTCTTGAGTCCCCAATGCGGTAATGTTAGGAAGAAAACCGCATGACACATTAGCTGCCACGGCCCCAACCGAGACATTACCGAGTCCGCTCTTGGGCACATCATATAGAGTCCCCTTATACAATCCAATGGTTCTCTCATAGTCGACAAGCGACAGATAAGGTAACAGCTCAGTTACACTTGTCCAGACGTCGTTGGAGACAGTAGAGTTTTGGTCGCCGCTACATGCAATTAAATAAATGCCTGTGAAGATATTTCTGCAATTCGAAACGCACGTAACATTAACGAACTGTGGCATGCCAACAGTAGTAGGAACCACAGCTCGGCCTGCCTCATCAAACAGTTCCATAGTAAAAAGGGCCCGAGTGGTTATGTGAAGAACTGACAGGCACATCAGATAAAGCGCAACTTGCAACGTTCCAAGAGCAGAAGCAGGGAGGAAAATCTGTCTCCAGAGACTGAGAGCCATAGAACCGAGCCCGTTCCACGCATTAGATATATCGTGAGTGACCGTTAGGGTCTGATGGCTGACAAGGAGACATCTAACCGCTACTTGTTGCGTTAAGAGCAGTAGTATGACGGAATAAATCTGGGGAAGCAAAAATTATGAGTAAATCTTTTACGAGATTGCACGAAAATGCTCGCACGGTGATGAAGACCAGCGAGATGGTGCCTGCAAGATTAGCCACCGCACCACTTGCGGTCGGGGAGACGACGATTCTATGCTCTGCGTGGAAAGCCCATGTTATAAGGAGCGCGCCTTGTAGAGCGAGTAGGAAAAGGTGCAGCACGATGCAACACAATCTGAGAAACCTGCTTGGTGAACGAAAGAGGCCTCCCATGTCAAGGAGAAGGGCACAATTGTGAGAATGAACAGTGTATGATTTCCTGAGATCCCTGTTCACGAGTCTTAATAGCAAGGTTGACAGTTGCGACCTTTATCGGCAACACCATCACCCTAAAGCTATCAACACAATTCTCGTGCCTGATTCGATACTTCAAAGGGCCTCAAACTATCTGTCAACCGCTTTTCAGGTCACAAGTGGAGGGAAGACTACTGGACGGCGTGATCAAAGACGGCCCCAAGGTGTAACGGGCTATGCACGCACTAATCTCACAGAGTGCTAATTCGAAGCATCATTTTCAACAATCATCTACACAGCATCATATGGGCAGCGTGTTCTCGAACTTCTTGAGTTGTTACTTTTGGGTAGCTGCTGTATCAACGTTGTCAACGTTCTGATTAGTAACTGGAATGGTATCAACGATAATTTGAGGATTAACGACCATAGCTACCCACTCACTATCGCAGCTGTCGCGTATAAGGTTCTGTCTGGCGCCATGGCAATCACTTTCCGTAACGACTGCGGTCATGGTCCTTTGATACAAAGGTGCAAACGCATACCAGATCAAGCTCGCTGAGAGGACCGTTTCAATTTTGCTTGCATTTCGAGCTAGCATAATTGTCTCGAGTGTAGCGAAGGAGTGCTACCGTAAGAGGACGCCGGTAACAGGTGTAAACCACAGCGACATGCATACAGTCCCAAGCCAATAGCTTAACTGAAGTTACCGCAATTCACGGATTCGGTCCGATTCATATGTTTACAATTTTTGGCGAACTGCATACACATGAAAGTGCATATCACATAAAGCTTGTAGCAGCGTAGACAATAACAGCGACAGTTGAAATAGAGGCAAGAATGGAGCGAACAAAGATGACTGCGGTTACTGTGCAGAATGGACCGCGTCAAAACACAGATATAGACCGACGAACGCGGGCGACATACGAATTGCAGCGCTGCACCCTTGGTCTTTTTCTCACCACCAAGCTCGAAGCTGAAGTCATAAATGTCAATGATCAATCGAAAACATAGAACGGTGTAGACATACTGTTTGCAACGTTTGAGTGACATCTGCATCTTATACTTGCACACCGTACATTCTAGCCGTAAAACGACCTTCTTGGTTGTCTTCGCCTATCAAACAGCAGTCACTTCGTCCTCCGCTTGTCAAAAGGGTTGGCATACAAGCACGCACCTTCTTGTGAAAGACAGGCTTCGTTTGACCACCATAACCTGACTGCTTGCGGTCATAACGGCGCTTCCCCTGCGCGGCCAACGAATCTTTTCCCTTCTTGTACTGCGTCACCTTATGCGGTCTGCGTGATGACTACTCAGAATCAAGGTTCATATTTTGAATTGAATTCATACGTGTGTTTCTTGCATGTCTTGCCTTTGCAGTCTGTTTATGTGAAATCAATACCTCCAGGTCATTCCGGAAACATAGCCAACTCACAAGTTCGTCGTGTCCTGTTGAATCCGACGGACTCATCAGCACCAACGCTCACACTCTGCAATATCAAGGACATACTTAGGGATGTTGACCATTTTCGATAGCGTCGGCGACAGCGTTGAATGCTCTTCGCGGATTTCCTGTGACCTTGAGGCTTGCGTCAACGGAAGTAGCCGAAATGGCATGCAGTTCTTCAAAGTTATAACTCCGACTCAACCCGCCACAATCAGAAACGCCGTATGTCGTCGAAAGGTGCCCCATGGATTAAGTATCATCATTATACATGGTACAAGAGGTAAAAGGCGTAATGACTAGTATCAGTAGACCAACTAAGTAGATCGACTGCAATACATGCGTCCCCGACAGCGCATAGCCAAGTGGCGCGCTCAACCAAGGACTTCAGTATCATCGCTACTGCCAACATTTGATATGTCTTGTTCAGCAGCGTGCCATCGGACGGTTGTCATGTCCTCTGGAGATTTGAAAATTGTCGACAGCTCGAACTTCTTATCACAGAACATCCGGAAGTCATCCGCTCGCGGACACTGTATATCCCTCAGGAAGGCAAGAACATCAAGGGCAGTCTGGGCATGAATGTATCAATAAAAGGCAGAATGAAGGAAACGATATTTGTCCACTTACTTTGATGTCCAATGATACTTCTGGATTCAAAATCCCGAAGATTGCGTCCTCGACTTCAGTTCTAGGGGCTTGTAATTGGTGCGAGACCTTTGCAGACGCAAGAATTACTTTCGCGTTTGCTGGATATTGCTGCAAATATTCCGAATTAAAAACTTCAAGGGTGATTTCTTCCGGAATCAGTGATGTCAAGGCCTCAGCGATCACAGGCCCGATAGGTTCCGGAGGCATCTGAGGTAGTGACGATACTGATACCAAGTCGGAAATCGTGAATACATGGAAAAGCAGTCAGCACTGAGGGGACATACCAGCTTTTCGGAAATCTGCAATTCGAATGTGTAATTCAGAGTGTCCAGAATCTAACAAACGAGCAGCATTGAGTGCCTTGACAGCTTGCAAATATTTTTCTAGACATACGGAGTGGTGAGAGAGGGATTAGGAATTGAACTGTAAAACTTACTGCGCCTGATGGCGACATCATAAATCGCTATACAAACTTCTATGTTGTCTTTCGCGAGAGTACGTAGGGGGGCAAGCAACCTTGCCGCTCGTTCGAGCGGATCTGGAGCTTGCAAGAGGTTGGTGCCGTCTGGGTCATCATCTTTGGCAGGACTGGGCTCCAGGCCCTTGTCTTCATTGGAGGCTACGGCAGTAACTGTCCTCCGACATGACAGTAATATGGTAAGTGAGTATCAACAACTGCGCCTCGGTACAACAAAGCACAAGCTCACCCTTTTTAGATTCATCTTGACCTTTGTGCATTGCCCTTTTGGCCTTTTTCTTTGTCTTCTTTTCGGCATCCGTCAAAACCGCTATCAAATGGTTACTTTCTTTATGTCTTAAAGATTAGTAAAACACAGATGGCCATACCTGTTGATAGGGATCCAGCGCCTAATGATGGATTATCATGTAGTCGGATATATATCTGTTTGAAGAAAGACAGAAGATACACGTCATGAACAAGAGAATCGACTATGATGCGACATGTAAGCACAGACCTTAGATGCTGCTATTGCTGTATGAATATATGCCGGATGTGATCTGAGATGGTCTTCCCACGTCATCAAGCTATAATGAAAGCCAAATGAGAAGACAGTTGCAGCCGTTTGTCTCGTGAGAGGAGCACACACTTCAAGTACACATTTATTGTGAATTTGCGCAGAGAGTAACCGTGAAAATCAAACTGATCGTCCTCAAGCTCGTCGAACACCTGGCATGATCGTTGGCAGAATGAACCTCCATTGCATAACGAGATCACGCGTAGATGGTCGACCTGCGCAATGTTTCAATGATCGCACGGACCTTTTGTACAGCAGTATACCTCTTCAAAGCCAAACCAAGGTTGCCCTTCCGCAGCTGAGCGTCAGCCTCTTCCGTGAGGTAGAGAAGCGATTGCATGTCTTCCAGATCAGCACCCGGACTTGATGCATCTTTCTGACAAGTGAATACGAAGTAATTAGTGAGCCTATATATCGACGAATATATGGTTTCGAACTGATTACAACACTTAATTGGTCCTACCTTAGTGAACAGCCCAAGTATCTCATTCGCTTCATCAATGAATCCAGCCCTCAATCTGTACTGAGCACATTTTGTGTTCAAGAACCGATCTTGAAGGTCTAGAAGACGGGCTTCGTCCATACAACGGGCAGCACCAAAAAGGTCCCCACAGCGTTTGAGCACACGTGCTTTGAACATCAGAAGCTCTGGAAGCGTTGGAGTATGAGCTATCGCATGCTCAAGAAGTTCCAAGGCTCGTGCGTGTTGGGACAAGTAAGAGTAATGCTGGGCTAGGAAATAGAGGGTCCATAGGTATGTAGTGGGAGGTTCGGCTGAGGTAAGATCTGCTGAATTCGTCACCATTGGCGCGAGCTTCTCACGCAGTGCTTCAACAACACCCTCTATCATTTGCTGTTTCTGGAGGTCCTTATAGAGTGCCTTGATATCGGCAAACAGAGATGGAATACCCTTGTTCAAACCAGAAAATAAGTAGGGTTCTACGAGTTCCTTGAATCTGTCACCTAGTAGAAAAGGAGTAACGAAAGTGAGACTCCCAAGAATCAATGCCACATACCAAGAGCAAGGTCAAGTGCTAAGCGTCGAGGTGCACCAGCTCGCGGGATCTGATTCGAAAAGTCGACAAGGCATTGAATAGCCTGTTCACGATTCTCATCCGTGACCGCGTCTGTCCACTACAATCAGATATCTGACAATACCAGCACCAGAAGAGGCGAGTACCGAGATTTATGCCGCGATTTAAGAGGATACCCCTGTAGTAGTCGTGGCAATCCGGATTCTGCTCAATGAGCGCCTGCCATGTGTGCTCGGCATCATCCAAGCCCAGCTTCGACAGTAGTCGTGCTGAAAATGGGCAATATGGGAGTTAATAACATACCAGCATATCACCTATAAGAACCTACCTCGAAATTCCATGATAGCAATTCGGTCAATGATGGTTCTAGATTTGGCATTGACATCGAGCAATGTGAGCGCTTCATTTACTTCACCCATTTCTTCTAATAGTCGGACATGGTATAGAAGGATTTCTGAATGTTCTACATCGTAGTCTGGAACGTTCTGCGTATGCATGTGGCAACCCGCCTGATCATCTTGGAATCCAATACACACCTTGAGAGTAGCTTCATAATGCTCCAACACTTTTCGTGCTTCGATCAGATTCCCGCTCAAGTGGTAAGCAACAGCAAGCCCTATCCAATTCTGACGGAGAGTGGGACGAAGTCTCAAAAGGGTATGCCGGGTTTCCACGAGTCCATCAAAAATACGTAATTGTGTCTGCAGGTGTGCAGCATCCCGCAAAATGTTCAGGTTTTCCTGATTGGGGCGTACAAGACGTTCGTGAATATCGCAGATGAAACCTGAACAAACCGACCTTATCAAAGCGTAAGGCTTGGCTGTAAGATTTCAGGGCCTCCTCATACTTTTTCTCGCCCTTCTGGATGAGCCCGAACACATGCCAACAGATGTGCGAGGTCAGATCCAGCCGAATACCCTTCTTGACAAGATCGAGGCCTTCTTCTCGTTTCCCCATGTGCGTTAAGATCAAGCCCTTCATGCAAAGAGTTTCTGGGGCACAAGATCTGTCAGACTGTAGTGGGCGCCGTATAGGTATGGCACGCACCTCCATGCTCCGGGAATTTTTTGAGTATCTGATCAGCGGTTTTCTGACCTTTCTTGAGTTGCCTCGTCTCATATAAATTGAGCAATTCTTTGAATAGGGAAGCTTCTTTTGATGGCATTGTCCTTTTCGCTGGAATTCCGGCAGGAGGCATGCTTGCAGTTGCAGAGTCAGAACCAAGTCACAGAAATCAGATGTAAGCGTAAGCCGCGAAACCAAAGCGCGTAAATATGTAAGCTACAAAGTGATATATGGAAAAATAAAGCACAACAACGCGCTACGCGCTTCCTTCCTTCCGCCATGGTGGCTCAAACCCGTACTGGGGGACAGGCTAGTCCCAGGAAACTGAAATTTCACGACAAGCTCGTTGGAAAAGGCCTGGCTACAGATGCGCTTCAAAAGAAACTCAAAGCTCTTCATGCCGAGCTCGCGGAACTGGATCAAGAACTTGTCGATGTCAATTCTCTGTCTGCAGTCCGGAAAGAACTTATTAGTACTTCGATTCTCCTTCACAAGGACAGAGGCGTCAAGGCCTATGCTGCGTGTTGTCTCGCCGACCTGCTCAGGCTCTATGCTCCAGATGCACCTTATACTCATAACGAACTCCGAGATATATTTCAATTCTTCTTCAGGCAGCTAACGGCAGGCCTGAAGGGTTCCGACTCTCCGTACTACAATGAGTACTTTCATCTTCTCGAATCGCTTTCGACAGTCAAGAGTGTTGTTCTCGTTTGTGATCTCCCAAATGCTGATGAACTCATGGCCGACATCTTTCGCGACTTCTTCGGGCTGGTCAGACGTGACCTAGCCAAAAAGATCGAGCTCTTCATGGCAGACATCCTCATAGCTCTGATAGATGAGTGTCAAAACTTACCGTCAGATGTTCTTGAATCTATCATGGCTCAGTTCATGGATAAGAATGCGGTATGTCCGCCCTTATCCATAATATTGTGCCGTCTCACTAGCCTCCTTGTGGCCAAAGCGCATGGACCAACCAGCCTATCGCCTCGCAGTTCAGGTCTGCAATGCCACTTCAGACAAGCTCCAACGCCATGTTTGCCAGTACTTCACGGATATCATAGTGCAGCATTCGCGCGATGAAGAGTTCGAGGAAGTCCGCACAGCACACGACCTCATCAAACAACTCAACCGCTCTTGTCCATCCCTCCTTCATAACGTTGTCCCGCAATTGGAGGAAGAACTCCGTGTTGAAGAGAATCAGATACGCATAATGGCTACCCAGGTTCTTGGCGAGATGTTCGCGGACAAGGGTGGCGCAGATTTCGTGAAAAAGTACCCTACTACTTGGAATATCTGGCTTCTCAGAAAGATCGACAAGGCTGCGGTAGTCAGGACGGCATTCGTGGAAGCAGCCAAAGGTGTGCTTATCAACCTCCCGGAAATGAGGGATGCTATAGAAGGTACGTGAATTGTGCAACATATACTAATCGCCTATGACACTGCTCTATTGGCACCAGATGCCCTACAAATGAAACTGCTTGACCCCGACGAGAAAGTTCGAGCAGCCGTCTGCAAGTTATATTCTCAGCTAGATTACGAGACAGCTCTGCACCATATTTCGGAAGGCCAGTTGCGTGCCGTCGCTGGACGTGGTCTCGATAAGAAGGTAAGGTCGACGCTGTGTCTTGCTCCGGACTGGAATTTGAAGGTGTGAGCAGCATCTTGTTCGCGTGGAAGCTATGAATGCAGTCGGCCGACTATACAGTGTTGCTTATCCAGAAATGTGGGTATGGATTGCTGAATATTGCTGTCATTGAGTATAATGGTCAATTTTAGTGAAAGCAATGACCCCGCTGCCATCGCCCAGTTCGCGTGGATACCACAGGCGATTTTGCACATGGCGTCTACCACCACCGAAGTCAAGTTAGTCAGAGTACGTACGGAGGTCTTGACACGGAACTTACCTGTATCTTTTGTTCGTAATAGAGCTATAGCGGAGCAAGTCATTGCTGAATACATCTTGCCTCTTCCGTCATCACCATCATCCAGCTCAAAAGGGAACGAAGTCGACGAGGGAGCGTGGACAGACCGCCTGCTGTATACAATGAAGTTTCTCGATGGGACAGCAATCAATGCTATATTGAGCTTATCAGGAATGAAAGGATTGTAAGTCTTAGTCTCGGTGCTTGTGAAAGGAAGTCTGGGTGTCTCGTGTTTTTCTGATGACTATTACATCATGGACTTTCTAATCTATGCCTCTTTTTAGGGGAAGGCCGATCTCGGAAAGATATTTGCAATGTTGTATCGAGTACAATGTTCGTTATTCTAATTGCCTCTGATATATCATATACTAACGTGTTACCAGGGCGGTGTGATTGACGAGGACGAGGAGTCTGTCACGGAAAAACTGAATGCATCTATCAAGCGTGTTGCAGGTTTGTTTATATCGTTATCATGCTATTTGTTCTACTTCTGCCATCAGGTGACTAAACATGCTTTCTGCTAGCACAATATCCGGACTCACAAAAGGCGGGGGAAGACTTACATGTGTTTGCCAAACTCAATGAGGGCAGGTTGTATAAGCTACTAAAAACATGCATGGATCCGCAGGTGGACCTGAAAAGTCTTGTCAAATCCTCTGTCAGTGCGATTTCTACAGTGTCCACCTGAACGATGTCAATGCTGCATTCCTTGCTGATGTCTTTCGTCATGACAGGGTGAGTTTTTGAGGCGACTTGAGCAATCCTCTGCATCCATCGTGTCGACGATGTCGACGTTCCTTCGTCGTTCGAGCCTGCGAATCGTGAATCAGTCCTCGATACCCACTTTCGTGAAGCGCGTGCAGAAAGGTGATCCTAATGGCGATGGACATGGATCCAGTCATGCTCAGCTATCCGCCCAAAATGCTCGAGTATGGATGAACTATATCTCGAAGCATTTCCCTACAATTCTCCAATCGCACATCGGAGAGCTCTCCAAGGCAATTTCTGACGAGAAGAACACACGGCTAGTAGAAGTGTGCTTACAGGCTCTCGCAGCGGTAGCATCATGGGACAATAAGTTGGCTCCAAGTGATAAGTAAATCTTGATGAGTTATTATGTTTTTCCTTGGTTTCTCAGTTTTCGATCGTAGGCGCACAATTGACAGATTAATGCGATTCGTCATGAGTCAGAACCATCGGTCCGCTAAGTTCTCTGCGCGATTGCTGACTGCCTTGAAAAATGCCGAAGAGCTCTGTGAACAAGTCGTAAATGTGAGTCCCTCTTCAGCCCTCAAGGAGTATGGTCCACAAATGTACACCGCAACATGCAGTCTATAGCCCGAGGACTTCCTGAAGCCGATCCTGAACTTCTTATAGCACATGTCACTGTACTAGCACAGTTGACCCTCAAATCACCCGATGCCTTTGAGCAGAAAAGCGATGTCATAATGGCATTCCTTCTTAAGCAAGTTTTGATGGTCGCTAGACCCGATGATCCGGTATGCTCCCATCTTTACGTCCGAGTTGTCCTTTCTTCCGACCTTGATGACTATAGGACCAGATGGACACCGACGAGGAATGGGTCGAGGACTCCGCTATGTCACCGGAACTGAAGACCAAAATCCTTGCTCTCAAGGTCTGCCGAAACAGATGTCTTGCTCATGCGTCCGCAGATACAGCACTTGATATCGCAAGGCCGGTCTTGAAAATGTTTATCACGTTACTTCAACACAGCGGATCATTTAGCGCCGACGCTGTGGACGAGTATGCCTCCAGTTACTTTTCCGGTACCTGGTCTGACAACCCACATTTGTCAGTCCGAGGATCAGGACTCGACTCAGATTGCAGGCGGCTGTCTCGTTACTGCATCTATCAGGTATTGAGGCGTACTCCTCGGAGATCGCGACCAATTTCGTGCTTTTGGCCATCACGATTCAAGTATGGACAAGCTTTCTTACAATCTAAGACGAACTAATATATTCTATAGGATCCTTGTTATCAAGTCCGGATAACATTTATGGATAAGTTGGTCACTTTGCTGACTGCACGCAAGCTATCACCACGGTTCAACGTGGTGCCATTTCTTTCAGTGCACGACCCGGAAGCTGATGTGAAGAATAAGGTAAGTAAGCCACTGAGGCACTTCAACTGGACAGGCTCAAGTAACAACATTGGTAGGCGAAGGCATATGTTGTTTACGCCCTGCGTAGTATGCCCAGAGGTCAGTGTCCAAGGCGGGATGTTATGATACGTGAATCGCCATTTTGCTCAGACTATATTCACAGCGATCAGACTTGCCAATTTCGAGATGATATTCGTCCGCCTGCTTCACTTATTGGCTCATCATCCCGATTTCTCTGTCGCAGAAGAGAATCTGCCTGATATTGCAAAGTATGTTACGCATCACGCAGCACCTGTTCCTAATATCACTTACATCCTATATTAGGTATATTGAATTCTATCTCGACCTCATCGCGAATGCTGAGAATGTGCCTTTGCTATACCATCTCGCTATGAAGGCGAAGACTGTAAGAGACGCAGAATCACATACGTATAGCGAGGTAATATTCTGAATTCGGGACCTCTACGTACTAGTTCTCACCCATGTCATTCTATACCAGAATCTCTATGCCGCAAGCGAGTTGGCGCAGTATTTGATTAAGGCTCGAGCTAAGGCCCATTCATGGAGCTTAGAGAGCTACCCTGGTAAGGTCCGATTGCCTGGAGACATATTACGACCGCTACCAAATGCCGAAGCTGCAAATGAGGTGATGATCTTGGAAATTCGATTCTCCACAAATGACTCTTGTTACTCACCGCTGTTGTAGATCTTAAAGACCGTCTATCTACCAGCGAATACTCTATCATGGCTGGCCGAACAGGCCAAACAGGCGAAAGCTGCGCAGGAGCCTAAAGTAGGTCTACTCCATCTTTTGAGACCCTTGATCACCATAATTCTAGAGTTCAGCAGGAGAAACCTCGCACAGAACGTAAGACAACAGGGAAACGCAAAGCCGCGTCGAGAACAAATGGGAGCGTTAAGTCAGTTGCATATTCTTCTTTTTCACTACTTGTCTCATCGATCCGTGTTCAGGCGTTCTCGGACTACCACAAGACGGCGCAAGGAGGATGATTCTGATGAGGAGGATGAATCATCCCCTTCCGAATCGAGTGAAGATGATGAACAGTCAAGCCCATCGAAGGGGCCAGATGATTCTACGTCGGAAGAAGAGGTGGATGTACCAGAGCCAGAACAGAGGGAAGAAAAGCTGGGTAGAGGTGCAAGGACTCGGGCCAAGGTCAGTGAGATACCCACCTGAAGAAAGTCGCTGTCGATTAATGATGATCTGCACAGGCGAGGATCAAGCAGCAAGCGAAGAAAAGTAGCAAGCGTAAGGCGAAGGCACACTCATCCGACGATTGAGATATTTTGTTCGACATATCCTATGCAGATTTCTTCTGTTGCTTCTGTGGTGTATGTTTGTAATACTGCTATCTTTCATTGCTGTCTTTGCATCATCATATATCCTCTCTGGGACTCAACCTAGACCCATTGCTCTGTATTACTGTTGTCCGTAATGAATGTCATGCTTTGAACATGGAGGCAATGAGCATCATCCTCACACAATGTGTTGCTAAATATCAGTAGAGGTAAGATAGTAGTAACCTGGCGTACCGGAAATTCATAGCACCAAGTAAAGATGACTAGCTTTCAGTCGAAAATGGGAATCAGTCCATAGCCGCTTGAGCCTGTCTTCCCAGCCAGCTTTGCATCACGACCTTGGAACAGGGGCAGAGAGCGAACAGCATGGCGGCGAACATACTAAAAAAACGCGCCAAAGTCATGCGCGAGACGCGATCGAGATCATGTAGTACCGCAGCGGCCGTTGTCGCCCTGAGGCAAGTTAGCCTTACTCTGCAAGATGGACTCGCATCCTCCTGGTCTAGATGTTGACGCAAGCTTCGTCGTTGTCTCAGATGGCGGGGAGGCAGAATGGTTGCATTATGACAAAGTCAAGCTATACACTAACGCATTCATCAAACAGAACGGCAAGGTACGCGTCAATTCCACATACGTGACGCGGCTAGTAGCTTTCACTAGTATGAACCTTGCCTAGTTACTCCTTGGATACAAAAAGAGAGGTTTTGGAAAGAATTTGTATGTTCATCGTTGTCCGTCTCTACGTGCGTTCACAGATTCACTGGCAGGTATAACGGGTTCGGCGGAAAGGTAGATCCTGGGGAAACACCCGCTGAAGCTGCAGTTCGAGAGCTCCATGTAAGCTTGTACAATTAAGACCGGCGTTATAACCACGTTGAGGACGTTTTCTGTATCGGAAGGAAGAGGCTGGCATAACAGCACAGTTGGTCCACCGTGGAATCCTCTTCTTTGTGAGCTCGGATTCAGAACATGCGTTTCACATCGACATCTTCGCTGCGGGAGAGTATACGGGCGTGATCACGGAGTGAGAACCTCTTCATTCACATATTGTAGTATTCAAAACGATTCTTCGTTAGGACAGAAGAAATGCGTCCCGAGTGGTTTGCTACATGTGATGTTTCGAGCAAGCCTCAGGCGGTTGCTTCCGATAATATTTCCTCTCGGGAATGTTCAGAGCTGTCGCATATTCCATTTGATAGGATGTGGGCGGATGATATTTTCTGGATGCCGCTTTTGCTCGCTGATCGCCATTTCGTCGGCCGCGTCGATTTTGGGGCAGATAGGCGTCTGCGAAGGTGGTGGTTCGCTGCCGGACCTGAAACGAAGTGACCTCAAATTTATCTCAGTTTCATTTTCACTTGACATTGCCATTCGCAATTTTGATCCTTGTGTCTCATCATCACAAATATGATTATATTCACTCTGCCAACACGTACACTTCTTACATGCTGGCAAAAGCATCTTCCAATAAGTTAAGCACAATCGAAGCCGTTCCCCAAGATGTTTGATAGCCGCCACCACCATGTCTATGGTTGCCTCCTCAGCCAACGCACTCATCAACGAGATATTGGACGCACCCATAGTTTAGGACCATTGGGATCTTACGAGAATCTTTACTGTCGTCAATCCATTCAAGGCCAATCCTGATCCCTCCCTTCCTCACCGGTCTAAGTCCGCATCCTTCCTCGAGAATGAGAGGACGAAGGTCGTTCGTTGTGGGGGGGCGCTCAGCGCGAATTTCTGGGGGGGCAAGTTCCGGACAGAGCTGAAGGCAGCGCTGCAAAATGTCCTCCGTGGTTTCAGGACGGGCTATTGGATACCTGCGTGCCCTGTAAGGTGAGATGAGAGTGAGAGACAACCGGACTAGTCACTGACCAATCATTGTCAACTTTAGTTCCTCCTAGAAGAACCTAGAGCTCGAGAAAAATAAGTATATAAAATTCGAATTGTCGATAACATTCACGTACGTCGCCGTTCCTGCGCGGTATGATATAGGTCCACAGGCCTTCTTCAAGACCGCTGGCCCTTCTGACGGAGGTGATCCACGGCGCTCGGATCAATATAACCTGTCCTCTGGACGGATAAACGTCCTTGTCCTCTACACCTCCAAGACTTCGCGCCCCTAGTCCAGGGCACACTATTAAGGCATCCACAAGTGCCGGAGAAGCGCGTCCGCGAGTGAAGACATATGCCCCGCCTTCTATCACTTGGTTAATGTGCTGTACTGCGCCTCGCACGATGATTCCTCCATGAGCCAGAAACCGAGACATCAAATAATTGAGGTAGAGATAAGTGTCAATTGTGAGAGTGGTGAAGGAAATGCCTGTCTTGGCGTTGGAAGCGAGTTCAGCTTCAGGAAGGACTCGAAACTATTCAAGGAGAGTGAATATCATTCCTACCCGAACAATGAGAATCGACTACTTACGTCCGGCATCCAGTTTGAGCTCACGTCCGTGTCGGTGTAGAAGAACTCATCTTCTGTGGCACGAAGGAAGCAGCCTTCTACATCTCCGCCAGACGCAGACAAATCCCACATCACCTTGAACGTGTCTTGTTTGATCTCTGAGTATAATATATTAGCAGATTGATAGCCTAGGAGTAGCGAGGTACGTACTCCGTTCTTTTGCAGTATCAGTGGCATGACTAACATGATGGGCTCCCTGGTATATCCACAACGAATCAGCAGGCAAGTAACACGCTGTGCGCCAAGCGAGAAAGACCAACTTACTGCCCATAGACTTGTGTATCTACTCGTCTTTGGGTCACTCGGCAAGGACTCGGCAATGATGATTACATTGTAACCACCCCTCTCCTGGATTGTAAGGGCAGTAGTGAGGCCTATTACGCCTGTGGGTGCCTTGAAGATTAAATATATGCATTACTCATAGAACGCAAACGGGGGTACCGGCACCGATGACCGTAACATTCTTCGACAACCCAGGTGTTGGCTTGGGCATCATTATTACTGGGTTTTAAGGGTCAGTACTAGGGCCCGCACTGGGTTTTGGATGGTTTGATTCTCAGGGGCTCAATGCAGTCCAAGATAGGACGGGAGACCTCGCTAGCGATACAAGTAGATATGATCCAGTCGCTCCTTATTATATGGAGTGCTCGGTATGTCTTGAGATAAGGTGTGAGAGCGGATATTTCCCATGTTCAATGCTACCACGTTAGTCGCCATTGACACCCATATATGGGGGAAACGATAACAATCGATTTCCACTTGTAGATAATCACCTTCGACCATTCTTTATATATCTTCAAGCAGCCTCACTCCGCATATTGCCATATCATGTTTCATATTACTTGCTACCGAAGTCAGTTACTGGCGAGTGCTTGCTCTAGCAGGTCCAACGCAATTGAAGCTGTACCCCACGATGACTGGTAACCGCCGCCGCTATGCCTAATGTAATGTCAGTCAACGGTCGACCTTGGTGAATAGTCCGTGACTCGCCCGTAGTTGAATACCATCGGAATCTTGCTATTGCCCTTGCGACCATCGATCCATTCAACTCCGAGCCTGATGCCGCCCTTGCGTGCGGGCCTGAATCCGCATCCTTCCTCGAGTATGAGAGGCCGTAAGTCGTCTACGGTTGGAGTACGCTCAGCGCGGACGTAGGGCGGCGCAATTTCTGGCCAGAGAGCCAGACAACGCTGCAAGATATCTTCCGTAGTCTCTAGGCGTGCTACAGGATACCTGCAGTTTGTGAACAACCATCACATCATCCTCAGTTGTGGAACGGCAGAAGAATCACCAACCAGTCATTGTCGATCTTTGTGCCTCCTAAGATGACCTGACTCGCGCGTGAGTATCAGATTGTTCTATAGAACGACACGGGTGCCCACATCACCGCTCCGGCGCGGTATGATATAAGTCCATAACCCGTCTTCTTTATGGCTGGCTGTTCGGCCCGAAGTAATCCACGGGGCACGGATTATGATGATTTGTCCTCTGACCGGGTACATGTCCATATCCTCTACACCGCCAAGTGAACGTGCACCTAGTCCCGGACAGATGACTAAGGCATCAACGGGTGTAGGACCAGCACGACCACAAGTGAACACGTGCGCCCCGCCTTCGACGACCTGGCTGACATGCTGCACCGCGCCTCGGACAATATTTCCGCCATGTGCCAGGAAGCGAGACATCAGATAGTTGAGGTACACAGGAGTGTCAATCGTGACAGTCGTGAACGAGACGCCTGTTTTGGCGCCATTAACCAGTGAGTCCTCAGAGAGGGTTCGGAACTGCAGCATAAGAGACATCAATACTCGCGGGACAAGACAAACGAAAGACGCACGTCTGGCATCCAATCCAGACGCACATCTCTGCCATCGAAAAAGTATTCGGTCTCGTGTATACGGAGGAAACAGCCCTCTGCATCTCCTCCTGGTGCGGACAAATCCCACATTATGTTGAATGTATCTTGGTCAATCTCTACGAGAATCGTGAAAAGGTCACCATCGCTCTTCAAAGGTCACTCACTTTGTTGCTTCACATCCCCCTCGGCATGGCTGACATGGTGGGCACCCTGAATTTTATATCAGCAATAGTGTATAACATAAACATAATTTGGAAGGATTGATAGATTATGTTCAATCACTCACCGCCCAAAGGCTCGTGTATTTGGTTGTCTTCGGATCGCTGGGCAAGGTCTCTGCTATGATGGTCACTCTATAGTCACCCTTCTCCTGGATCATAAGAGCAGTAGTAAGGCCTACTACACCTGTTAGATTGCGTTTACCTCAGCCAAAAGACAAAGCTTAGGACAAGTAAATCGGGGCATCTTACCAGCACCGATGACAACAACATTCTTGTATGACATTTGGTTCGAAATCGACATCCTGGAGACCAACTAGTTTGAGATGCGTCCGTCAGGCTTGATCAAGCCCGCTCTAGCTCGGCCAGGATGACGGTCCTTTTATATATATAGCATATGTGACTCGAGGCTCGAGACCCTCAGGCCTCATTCTAGCTCTCCTTGGATGTTTGACAGAGACACCACATAACAGGTATCTCCAGGAAGATCCGGAGGTACAGAAGTGGCAGATGACAAGCACAGCCATGCTTTTGCAAGGCACCATAAACAACTTTGAGATCCTTTCAAGCCATGTTACAGCAATCGTGCCGGCAGATGGCGTTGAAACTCGACGATGAGGTCCATACACTGCCTCTGCGACAACGTATTTGCCATGAAAAACTTGCTGCACACGCTCAAAGAGGGCACTGCCAGGACGCTTGAGGGATGCAAGACAAATTAAGATTGGTTGGATGAATATAGCCATTGGGAACAATACAGGCCAATTGTTAGAAATGTAGCTCTCACTACTATCTAGAAGTCCATCATCGCGCAAATTCAAGACGCATAGAGCTGCTAGCGAAAGAGGAGCCCATTTGGTCTCATCTGCGCCAGTCAACAAATGACCCCCTCCCAGTAAAGAATGCGCGGAAAGAGATGATAAGGTGCTGGCGTGAGGAGTATGCAGTCAGATCGGCGGGAAAGGCATACAAGAATGTAATCTCCGACAATCTCCGATAGGTTAGTCTCCTAGGCCGAGGATCTACTCATGGAGCCGTCTGGGCGGAAGTCTATGCAAGGACATGACTTCTCCGCAGCCGCCTCAACTCGGCTCATGACACTGCCACCTTTACTAAAGGACTCCATGAACGCTTGCTGTACGCGGAAATTAAGATTGAATTTATTTTCACATCGTTCACCCCATTGACCAAGACGTACTTCACCTTTGACTCCCATGAAACTGAACTCACCGCTACCTCAGCCCCTTTCCAAGGAGTGTGCGAAGGCTGCCAAGATCTGTATGTACGCTGGATACTTCTGATTTTTCAGTCCTTGACCCTTGCTCTTTCAGTCAAGTCGTTTGTTGATAGTGGTAACAATGGTCTTGACGGTGTAAGTCCACCTTTCAGAATCTCATGAGTGATCGTAATCCATTTGAAAACGGCATTAGATTATCCCGCGCAGCGTCCTGTGGAACGCAAAAGGCTTCGCTATCTTCACAGTCGTCAAGGCTGGTTTCCTGTTTTCTGCTCGGGCTGGGTCGGGAGTTGTCATCGCAAAGCTGGAAGATGGATGTAAGCCATTTTGCAATTGCTCTTAGGCAAGAGACACACTGACTGGTGCCCCAGCGTGGTCTGCACCAAGCGCAATAGGTACGGGCGGCGTTGGGTTCGGTGGTCAGGCAGGCGCAGAGATGACAGATTTTCTGGTGGTTCTCAATTCACGGTCTGTGAGTAATCATTCATGCTACATCCACTCCATGAGCTTACTTCTGCCCTAGGCTGTGGTGAGTGATATTTTCACCCTCGCTCAAATGAATTAGGAGCTACACCCGCGGCGTGTGCCATTCTTTCATGGGGCCGAAATTTCCATAACACTTTCGAAGATATGTTGCTCGCGCAAAAGTCGATTTTGACTCAGCTCGGAATGGGCAGTCACTAGGCGCCTGTTGAAGTCGTGTCGGTTGCTTTCGATCGTCAGACACCATATCTGAGCGATTGAGTCAGTCAGTCGAGGATGCCAAGAAACATAAATTCTCTGGTGGCGATTATTGTTCCGTACCAATCCCTCTTCCCCTCTTGTCAGCGCTGTCAGTTCTCAGTGCGTCTAAATTTGACGTATGTGAGAGCTGATCTCACCAATGCTGCCGCTGGTATCATTATCTTGGTGTTCGGTGGACCAATTGATTAGTAGTGACAGCTCATTTGGGCCCTCACCATCGTTGACATTAAGGTGGAGGTGGAGTCAAATGGTCAATCACTTATCACAGTCATGGGTAGTGAAGTTAGTCGGTGGATGCAAATCACCGGTTATGCTTCGCACCTGAGCTAAAGTGTCCATGGTTTTCACCATTTGAAGCCTAGGATGGCGCCCTGATTATATTAGACAGTCTTAAATTGGATTGATGGAACAATCCAGTTTCAGAATGTCTGTTCTAGAAAACCTGCTGCAGGAGACGACTCTTTCACCAGTTGGATTGATATTTCAATTCCTGTACTGCTGCTTGAGCTTCATATGATGCTATCATATGCTCGGATTAGCACTTCGGAAACGGTCTCTTGGTGCTCGAGTCGAGACGCTTACCTCCTTAACAGAAATCGTTTATGTCTGCTGGATCGCTCACTCTAGGGGGCAACTTGAGTATTGCTGTCGGTCCATTAGGCCGCAATGGTGAGGCGATCGGCTCTTTGAGCACAAGCGGGAAGGTGGCCGCCATGTATGTTCCTGACGAATATCATGCGAATGAGGTGATTGACTTTCGCTGTAGGTACAGCTATTCAAAAACTCGAGGCTTGTTCGGTGGTGTATCCATCGAAGGTTCAGTGATTGTCGAGCGCCAAGATGCAAATGCGCAGGCATACCGCGGCGATGTATCAGTGAAGGCACTATTGAGCGGCGCCATCCCTCCTCCCGAATGGGCGTCCTCTCTTATCAAGACCCTCGAGGCTTGCACGGGAATGCCGGGCAACCGCCGCTGGGTGCAGGAGTTCCAGGCGCACCACGGAGACGACTATGTATTCAACGGAATGGAGAGCACGCGCACCGATGACCTCGGTCTCACCCCGACTAGCTCAGGCACGACATACGCAGATGTGGGTAGTGTACGGCCGAAGAAGAGTAAGAGCCGATCTTCGAGTTTCGGATTCCCCCCCACGAGCTGGGGCAAACGCAAGGGCTCGGGGTCGTACTTCGAGTCTGAGTTCCATGACCCCAGCCGCGCCCCGATTCCGGTTGACCAGTCATCGGCGTCGTCGGCATCTGCTAAGCGCAGCTGGGAGGACAGGCCGTCACCCAGATGGAATAGACCACTGAACACAACTACAGGCTACTTCGACACCAAGTTCGAGTCGGACTATGTATCCGACGAGCAGTTGCGCCGCCACCCGCGGCTTAGTACGTTGGCGAATGAAAAGGCCAAGGATCCTGATGAATTCCAGGACGGTTCGCCATCCAATTCTTTACCGCCGTTCGATGCTGCGCGTTCAAGCCTAACGGGTTCGGACGCCACAAGTCATAGGCGGGCATTTAGTGCGTACGCCCCTAGGCAAGCGAGCAAGACAGGTGCAGACCTATTCGACTCGTCAGATGTAGACTTGTATGGCTCGCCCAACTCGGATGACGTAGATGACTTTGGCTACGGCGCTCGTTCGCTGTCGTCTGCGCGATCCAAATCGAACCGTACACCTGTGAAGCTTACTGCGAAGACGGAGTTGACGCGACCTTTAATGCCCCATGAAGGTGTTGTGCGTGCGATTGCACTTTTCACTTTCAGAGCTGTGCAGGTAAGCTTGCTTGTAATCAACGGCTTATGCGACATCACTAACATCCAGTATGACCAGCCGGGCGACTTGTCGTTCGAGAAGGGCCAAGTCATTACTGTAACAGAGAAGAGTGAAGACACGAACACTTGGTGGAAGGGCAAGGTGGATGGGCGAGAAGGCGTGTTTCCCGCTAATTTTGTGGAAGTGGTGTAACTTTGGGCATCGTGTAATATCCTGCTGTATTTCTTTGTATTTCCCTCATTTTTTAATGATGTATTGATTATAATAGCTTTGATATCGCAGCAACCCAACTCCAATGTCAATCCTATGTAACACGGTCTTCAAGTTCGGTCTCTGTATCAAGGTTAGAAGTTTCATGCTCGCCGTAGGTCCCTCGCAACCACTGCGATTGGTTTTTTCTTTGGAATACTTAGTTTCGGCGGATTGTCAATAGCAAGTTCCTGCCTTCACTTTCTGGTTCCAATTTCACTCAATGCTCAATGGATGTGTGTGGATGGTGGTGCTGAGTTGTAACTAGATCTTATTCACATCTCTGATGATTTTTGACTGAGAAGCAGACATGTTGCTAGTGATAATTCTCTTGCATGTACTCCCTGCCCATCCCACACCTTTCTACCACTCGGCACCACGCAGTGCACCTTCCACACCTTTCATTGAGCATCAAGCACACTGCACTGGAAATGTTAAATCTGAGAACTCAAGATTATGAATGTAGAGTTCTGACGGGTTCCCGATTTTTCATACCTGCTCTGGATTTTTATGTTTTAGAATTTTTGTGTTGCATAATAAGCTAGAGCTATCTGGCGATTTCTCTACACATTTCCATGACTTGTAACCAGTCTTGAATCCCTCGATTCACGTGATAGTCACAGTGTGACGAGGGTATTTGGGTCGAGTGTCACTCTTTGAACTGTTTCTCCCATCTCCCGCGCACGTATCTTGCTCCATTTTGCTTTGCATCTTTGGCTGTTTCCCGTAAAATGAACACGAGCGTGTGATACCTCCAAACGCGTCCGTACTATCCAACCCAAGGAGCTTTCAACAATTGAGTTTTCAAAAGATCGAAACCCGAGGTCAATACAACTCCGCGAAACTGCCCCCGCTAAATCGAAAGTGGTCCGATGTCTGCGCAGACGAGCGCCAATAATAACCCCCAAGTCGTCTCATTTGAGGCCGGCGTCCAACGTGCTCGACTTGCGTTGACCCCCCCACCGGTGCACACAACCATGTCGACACCGCCACCACCGCTGTCGAGCAGCAGCAGCAGCTCTTCAACGAGCTCACCGTCTCCTACGATTGACCAAACACAGCTAAAGAGCGACTGTACAGATCCCCTCGACTTCCTGCTCCAGAGTTTGCCGCAAAATGTCACCGACTCGGGGAACAGCCCGGATTGGTCCCAGCTTTCTGCGTGGACGCGGACAGAGCCCAAGTTGACCGACTTTTCGACCGACTTTGACTTGTCGCTGCCCATGGACTTTGACTTTGACCCCACGATGGCCGTCGACCCCAGCGCGCTCCACTTTAACTCCCTTTTCGACCTGTCTGGCAGCAGCAGCGGCGGGGGGCTGCAGCTTCCTGTAGACAACTCATTCCTGATGTCCACCGAACCGGTTCACGGTCTACTGCAGGTGATGCCCGAGGAGTCATCGTCGAGTTGTTGGCCTGCGCATGGCCGGCGATTGAGCATGTCGTCCTCGTCATCGTCTTCAGGGGCTTCACTGTCGCCGTTTCTGGAACACAGTTCTGTGAGCAGCTCGCCGCCAAGCGACAGCGGGTTGAGTAGCAGCGACCCGGCTCAGGAACTGGCGCACCGGGTGCGGCAAATGGCCGGGGTGACGCTTGCGGTGCCCGTCAGCGCGCAGATCCAGCAGATGGCTGCAGCAGGTGAGCGCTAGGCGGCGTCATACAATTAGTCAACGCCGTGCGTATGCTGATGTTCTTCCTCTTTGGAAGGCGGGCAGTCGAAACTGCCGATTCCACGGCTTACCCGGCCCAGCGTACCACCTGCATCAAGCAAGCATGGAAGCGCAAAGGCGTCGCCGGTAACGGAGTCATCGCCTTCTTCCTCCGTGTCGTCTTCGAATACCGAGTCGCCTGGGACGGAGGTCGCTACCCCGCCGCCACCACCGGTCACGTCGGTGATCGGGCGTCCGAAAACGAGCCACACGACGATCGAGCGGAGGTACCGGACGAACCTGAACGCGCGGATCACAGGCCTTAAGCAGGCGGTGCCGGCGCTGCGGGTGCTGGAGGCGAAGAACAATGGGGGGCATAACCCGTACAATGACGTCGTGGACGTGAGGGGTTTTGTGGACGGAGTGAGGGCGGCGCGGAAGATGAGCAAGGCGAACATTCTGGGCAAGGCTGCCGAGTATATCAAGTAGGTTCATTCAAATGGGGGCCAAAGATGATGATGCTAGTTTAACTGACTTGTGTGTGTGCAGAGTTCTGAAGAAGCGCGAGGGGCGGTTGAAACGGGAGCAGGACGGGCTCAAGTCGCTGATCGGCGGGCTTGTGGGCGGGCCGGCACTGCTGAAGGAATGGGAACGCGAATGGCGGGAGCGGTTCGGCGGGGAAGAGAAGGATGAGATCGAGGAGGAGAGGACAGGGGCGGCGAGCGACGATGAGGATGGTGATGGAGAGGAGAGCGATGGCGATGACGAGGAAGGCCGCGCTCATAAGAAGGCCAAGGTCGCGAAGGCACCGAAGAAAGACAAACCCCCGAGGTCTGCTCCTCAGCCTGTTCCCTCCATGCCTGCGGTGGCTGGAGCAGTTCCGGAAAAGCGCAAGCGCGGCAGACCACGCAAGATCCCGCTACCCCCTGCCCCGGTGCCACCGTCCTTAGCGGCGCCTTCGCCGCTTGCCACTGCCCCCGTGGCCACCAACACGCCGCCGATCTTCCCGACAGACGTGCCTATGCAGGAGCAGGCTACGCAACTTCAGGCAGAGAATACTATGCAGGCACAACCTGCACAGCAGTATCTCCTGGCGGCATTCGCATTCTTCTCTGTGTTCAACTCCCCGCTCGCTTCCTCTTCCCGCGCCCATGCGCCCACTGAAACCCACACGCACCACACGCACCACGGCGCTGTGCTGACGGCCCACCCGCCCACGCAGTCGTACGTCCCAACGCCGTCAGACGGCGGGCTGAGTTCGTACGGCTGGCATGAAACCGTGCAGGCCATGCACTTACTAGTGTCGACGCTCGTTTTCTTCTACGTGCTTTTACCCTGGCTCTCTGGCGCGCTGCGGCACATGAGAGTCACTTCAAAGCTCTCGTCGTACCTATCAGGCGCCCGATCGCGCATCGAGGCTTCGTGCACTGCGGCGGATGTCCCGAACCCGGAGACGATCGTCCGTACCGTCAAATCGCGCGAGAGGTACCGCGCTGCTTTGATGGACACGCTGTTGGATGCACTTGCGCCTGCAAGGCGTGGTTCGACAGATGAGGCGGCGCGACTACGTGCAGCGCTTGGAGTGTCTACTGGGCTCGTGGGGCTGATGCAAGGGGTCATCAAGGCAGGCAGGGTTGATCGCGGTATTGAGTCAAACCAACTGGAGCAAAGAGCGTGGGTGAGGTTGGGCGAGCTTGTTGCTTTTGACGGTTAGTCATCTAGCGTTCACTTTCCATCGTCGTTGATCTCATTTTTTCGTACCGTACAGGCAAAGTGGGTAAAGCGACACGCATGCAGACCTACTGGTGTATGTCCTGGCACATCTCGACTTTCGCAGCGTCTACGACAGACCTTTCGACGCTCGCACTCATCATGCGACCCGTGTCCAGCTCGAAGGCCGCTGCTCTTTGGGAAAGTGCGGGCAAGCGTGAATTCCTTCGCCCTCACGCGAAAATTGTGCTGGACAACATGAGCGTGGAACTGGCTGCCGATTGGCTTGCCAAGTGGCAGAGCTGGCACGAAGGCGAGCGCAAGACGCGTTGCGCCGCGTGCGAGAAACGTACGCCGCTCGGTGTCCTCGCTGCGATACTCATCCGCGAGCGGCTGCGCAAGCACGCTGCGGCGCTGTTCGTTCGTACGGTTGTACGTAACGCAAGCGAGTGCCCTGTGAGCGATTGCGACGACGACTGCTATGTGTATGATGCAGAGAAGGACCTGAAGGAGGAGGAAGAACGCAGGGAGACCATCGAGGCGGGCAAGTCGATTGGCGGGCGCACTGCGGAACTCGCGATGCTGCTGGAACGCATCTGGGATACGGGCTTTTGCACACACGAGGACGTGCTCCCTGTGCCGCGTCGTGTCGGCGGCTGCAGCCGGGACCAGGACGCGGACTGTGAGGATGCACAGGATCTCGCCAGCACAGACGAGGCAGAGATTCGTGCGCTGCTCAGTGCGACGATCATATACCGTCGCATCTTCCCATCGTCGTTTCCCGCGTGCAGCACATCAATGTCGTTCATCCTGTCGCCGCCGCCGTCACCGTCACAGCGGAATGCGGCGCTACACACGGCGCTAAGGACGGCGCTCAGCTCGCCTGCATTCGACTACGCTAGCGGAGGACGTCTTGAGGATGAAGAGTTGTCCGGGGCACTGGAAGAATCAAGGGATAGGGTCAATGATATGTTGGTTGAGCTCGAGAGGTCGTGCCGGAGGGTGGGCAGGTACTAAGCTAGGTCATCGTTTTGTTCACGGGCTCTGTAAGATACGTTCAGCGTGCGTTGTCGCGTAGATTGCGCTTTTTTATATTTATGATCTTGATTATCTTGCCTACTTCGACCGTCTCACAACCTCTACCCTAGATTCTGCCTTGTTGGTTATTGTTTCTCATACGTAGGATCATATGCTTGGAGGATGCTCGGATTAGTACGTGTATCACTTCGATGCCTCGCTGCTCAATGAAGAAAGTTTTCCAAAGTTTGAAACGGATGGTCGATGAAAAGTAAACACAGTACCGGTGAAGGGTCCAAACGTTCAAGCCCAAGACTGGCTCGAGCAACTTGTGTGCATGTAGTTAGGATCACTCGTCGAAGGACCCACGCCTACCTGCCAGCCGCATTACAGCACCCTGAGAGCATCCAAGAGCGCACTCACACTAGCAGTCTTGTGTTCCGGATTCATGCTGATGGTACTGAACTCGGATCCCCTACGCTTTACGTGTGGGATCAAGATAGGAGAGGGTACGTTGGAGGTAAAAAGGCACTGATTAATTAGCATTGATTGAAGTCTCACTAATATGACATTTTCGAAAAGAAACGCCAGATGAACATTACCTGGTTTGTTTGGTGTTCAATAGAGCACAGAGGACAGCCATAGCTTGTCCACGTGAAAATGAACCCAAGAGGAAAGTTCAAACTTCGCCAAAATGACAAAAGGTACATGTTATGAGCTTGACTTACGTTCGATCGAGAATCAACACTCGTTACACCTACAATAGAGTTACGAAAATGAAAAAAGAACCCGTTGCTATATCTGGAAGCTATTCCTTTAAGCCCTCCGAGTCTGAGCTCTCTTGTTTTGTCTCCTGACTCGCAGAGGAATGTATAGAAGCAGCCCTTCCCTTGGCCGGCCGCTTCACACGGGCGAAGATGCCAACTTCGGGGTCACGTATGAAGTTCAGGATCACCATAGGCCAAGAAGGGTGGGACGGGATGGTGTCGTAAAACTCTGGGGCGAGCGCGCGAAGGGCAGGAAGCTTCGTCCATGCCACTGAAGGGAAGTCATGATGCTCGTTGTGATACCCGACCTGGGTTTCCCACAACTTTGTTCAAACGTCTGAAATGTCCAATATGTTTAGACTCACATTGTATGCGAGGATGTTGAGCGGCCCGTAGTACGAATACGTTTCTTGATCCAAGCCGTCCCAGACATAGTGCTCTGCAATGAAGTGGCCGGCACACGGGTGCAAACTGCCCGCGAAGAAGCTCGATGCAAGGAGGTAGATGAAGGACCGAACGCCCCAACTCTTGATGAGCACATAGTCGAATACAAACTGGACTATAAGATTGATGAAGTGCCAGCGTGTGAGCCTCTGCGAGCGTACGAACCCGGGCCGGAGGGCATAGAACAATATCTGGAACGTACTAAGAGGACCTAATCAGCCCATAATTCACACTAAGGTGTGAGCAACCTACGCGAAGAAGACTTTTCCAAGAACGTTATTGAGACAAATCAGCTCTAGGCGAGTAGGAAGGTCAACATCTATGCCATCTTCTCCGATATATTTATGGTGCTCAAGGTGGTATCTCTGTGGACAGATTCGTTTAAGTGACTGCCTCCCCATTCTAAGCGTGCGAAGAGTACCTTGAACATCGCAGAATAAGGGATACCGATCGGAAGATTGGCAAACACCGCCAACGCTTTATTGGCATCAATACCTTTAAACGCTAAATTGTGTGTGATCTCATGGATTGCAAGGAACAGGTTGTGGTTCGCGGTTGCCCCAATCACGTATACACACACAAGAAAGAGTAGTGACATTGGGTTTGTATGGCGAAGCAAGTACGCCATGACCAATTGCAGAGAGACTACACCTAGCACAACATACTTGGTGAGAGGTTCATAGCCCATAAGTTTTGTCACCTTCGCAAACGCGAAATGAATTGTCAGCTACTGCGGTTGTGTAAATGTCGGGAGAAAGCGGGTAAGTACCTCGGGGTGAGCCTTCATGATGGCCATTCGCCTACTGCGATGAGGTTCTTCGGTCATAATCCACAGAAAATCTGATGGATCCTGGGGAGGCGCAACGTGATGTACGCCATCGTCTTTGGACGTCGGTGATATTACTACTGTCCTCCTGGGAGATCTGCCCTCGGAAAGGGACTCGGCGCCACCGAAGTAGCTAAAGTCTACCATATGGGGTGTTAGAAGTTACAAGACTGGGACACTGATAAGATAACGAACCGAGCTTGGGCCCTGCCTCTGCAGGCTTCGTGTCAGACATAAAGCTCTCTCGATCACTGCTGGCAACGCGAGTGTGTCAAACTATTGACGGTTGTTGCCTAATACCTTCTGTTTTCAATAACACCAAACAACGCGATCGCCTTGATCTACTACTACCCGGCTTGATCCTTGTAAGGCATTCTGATCATATACAGACGACTCCACTCCTACTATAAGTACCCATCGGAGTGTAATAGAAACCCACTTGGTTCAAGCAAGTCAGGGATTGCAGTGTCAGGTAACTTGTAGTGCCACGCTGAGCTCCGAAATTTTGCTGCAGCACGTATCTAGCATTCATCTACATCAAGGTGGGCTATATCTGCTCTTACTTGTAGGAAATTTGGAAAGGAAGAAGCAGAAATCAGGTTGCATCAGATTTGCAGTTACTAGTTGGTTTTCTTGACCACGAAGAGTGTACACGGGTGGTACGCCCTTCGGGCTCATCGATCTCTCTAGTGTGCGCCGGATGGCTCCCCCATTCGCACAAAATGGCCCTGACTCAAGTAGACGGAGTCAAAGTTTGTCCTCATCTCAGGCCGGACAGAGCGGCCCACTATCCAGCACAGCGAGAAAGTCAGGAAGACCTCAGGCTCCTGAGCGGGGGATCTCATTTGCAGAGCAGAGTTTCATGGGTAATAATCCCTCTTCAGAAGGCCCATCACAACCCGGAAGAGGGCGACCTTCCCTAGTCCAGCAAAGAGATCATCAGTCAAGACTGTTTGTAACGAAAACCGCT
This sequence comes from Taiwanofungus camphoratus, assembly GCA_003999685.1. Classification (NCBI taxonomy): domain Eukaryota; kingdom Fungi; phylum Basidiomycota; class Agaricomycetes; order Polyporales; family Taiwanofungaceae; genus Taiwanofungus; species Taiwanofungus camphoratus. Next base: position 1,417,149 of record CP021229.1, read on the forward strand.
CCTCATGCTGCAAACCGGAGAAGGCCACCGCCGGTAGCACGCGCAGAACACCATCCGCTTGCAGGCCCTCGTGTTCCCGCACGAAAAATCTCAACACCGAACAGGGCTGCAGAGTCATCCTTTTCTTTTGTCGCGCCACTGCAGTCGCACTTCGACCGCCCCACAAAGTCTTCGCCTGTCCCGCCGCCATGGATGGCGCATTGGATGCAGACCCCACGAGGTGTGCGGAAACGCGGCGAGAATGACATCGGTGGCCGGTCAGCCCCACGCATGATGGTCACGGGCATGTCTTCACAACAACGTAGTAAAGCTGCAGGACCAAGGCCTTTACAAGCACATCGTAATAGATACCGAGAAGATACACCCACTCGGGGCGGCTTCGTTGTTGAACCAGGGCTTATCCTGCGCAAACTGCACGAGAATGATGACGAAGGCATCGTGAATACACAGAGTGGGGCTCCGTAAGCCTTTCAACATTTCCGTACTATCTACGCCCTTAAGTGTGACAATGAACAGGCGCCTTGCCAAAGGCGCGCGCAAGATTGCATACCCCCCAATCCTTGGAACAAAAAGTGCACGGAATTTTGACGGCCAAACTGCCACAAAACGCGCAGGACTCGCAACAAAGGCTGCACGAAAATCCCAAATTGAGGATGCTGACTCCGATGCCATCGAGGTGCCTGACACAAGTTCCAGCGAGGCAGACACAGATGAGGAAGAGGAGGACGTTGAGCAGCTCATGGCAGCACTAGATTCTCTCACAATAAAGACGGTGCGTCTGAAAGAGTATCGACAGCTTCCTTTTCTTTTGCGGAACCTTCGGCGCGGGTTCAGACATCGATGTCAGCTGGCGGGTGTGACGACTGGACCAAAACAGCTGCCTTCCGCCCCAGTGAGCATTCTGTACAGATATTGCCTGGATGATGATGAGCTCGTTGAGCTGGACGCAAACGGGCGAGAGATACATCAATACGCGGAACGGATGGGTAGCACACGTGAATGGGAATGTCCTTTATGCCCGCTCCATGGACAGTTCAATACTCGAGAGATGCTGCAATTCCATCTACGACGTGACCATCAAGAAGTCAAGGTAATATGGACGAGGCCCGAGGATCATGGTGTAGGTACACTAAAGACCCTCTATCACAATTTAATTTGACAAGTGCATCATAAAGGGGCAAGCTTGGCATTTAGAACTTACAATTCCAGATGTCGAGCTTGAGCCTGAGTCAGACGATGATGAAGATGAAGAAGAAGAAGAGGAGGAGGAGCAGGGAGCACCTCCAAGGTATTTCAAGAACATTTTTCACATATAAGCGACTCAATTTTCGTGGACAATCATGGCAGGACAGAGGCAGAGTCCGTGGCTCAGGGACAGGCCCGTACACCGAGTCCTGTAGTACCACTAGCTACTCCAGAGCCGCTTGTAGCCCCCTCACCGTCATCTTCTATTATCCCCAAGAAGTTCAGAGCCTATTCTCCTACACCGTCCACTACCACTTATGCAGACACACGCTCCCGTTCTGTCACTCTGCAAACCGCGAAAACAGCCTCTTCCCGTGGTTCTCTGCCATCTCGCTATCCCACCCCGCCGCCTCAATCGGACCCACTTGGACCGTCGGCTCAGTATCCATATCTCCCGGAAACACCTATAGACGGGGAAATATACTATTCATGTCGGCCCGGTGGCCCCAAAATATATGATCTGCTGAACACATTGCCTCTAGAACCGTTCGGAGTCTTGTCGTGGCAGATCGTAGATCGAGAAGAGGAACTTTTCGAAATGGACGACGTGCGAGATGAGGACAAAGTCATATTGGCCTTGTGGAACAGGTGGATCATGCTGAACCGGTAAGCCTTGCCTTCGTCTGTTGACATTTACTCAGACCTGGACATTGTGATAACATCTATAAAATAGCCGGGCCTTTATTTTTGAGGGCTACTGCAAAGGACTCATTGATTTTATTGACCAATACTGGCTCATGATTCATCGCGCCGCGGGATGGAGCGCTTTAAGAGCTTTCCTTTTGGTATGTCTAGCTTTGACGATAATATCTAAATGGTATTGACTACTGACATCATGACCAGATGCTCGTAGCGAACCGATTCCTTGATGTCTCTGAAGTTGTGCAGATATTGAAGCACTATGAAACTCACACCGGTATGGATTACTGGTACAAGGACGACAGTGAGCTTTCAGAGGTCAGTTGACGAAATTATCAGCAATATGAAGGTGCGAGTCTCCTTGCATGTCATATTTCCTAAGGTAGAGCATAAAGCATACATTGCTGCGCTGCCGAGATTACAAGACGAGTAAAAAGCTGGGAGGAAGATAGTATACAGGACGAAGCAACGTGTATTGGATACCATTCTTCACTCGTCGACTAGAAGTACACTGGTGATACATTTGATCCTTGTTCTCTGTGCTCCATCAGTCAACAAGGCAGACAACTTTGCCTGAGGCAGAATTTGCCTCCATGTATTCGTGCGCCTTGCCTGTTTCTTCCATCTTAAACACCTTGTCCAACCCGAGACTCAATTCACCATGCGACACAGCATCAACGATCCACTGCAGCGGTGCTTTAGAAATGTCAAGCTCGTGGGAGCTATATATTGTCAGATGCTAGAGGCAAAGAAACAGATACACTGATAATCCAGACTAAGGATGATACCTGGACGTGAAGACTGACCTTGGATGGACTGAGTGCCCCCATAGGGTCGAAATCTTTAATCGTCCATTCACCAGAGACACAGCCTATCATCGAAGTCACACCGGTCGGTGCCAACGCCTTGCACGAATCCGTCAAGGTCGTCCCGCCAACAAGCTCGACGCACTTCGTGGCGCCGCGACCGCCGGTGATCTTGAGTACCTCACCACTGATACTATTGTCTGTGTCGATCAGGACGACGTCCGCACCCGCGGACTTGACCGCAGGCGCCTTCTCCTCCTTGCGCGTGGTGGAGATGACGGAGGCGTGCGTGTCGGATCCGAACAGCGAGGACTTGGCGAGGGCGGCGCAGGCGAGCCCAACGCTCGTAGTTCCCCCGCGGATGAGCAAAGTGTCTTCAGGCCTGAGGTGAAGAGAGTCGCTAAGGGTGCCCCAGGCTATGTAGGATGTCATTCTAGTTGCAATGGGAGAGAAGGTACATGTGCACACCAGTCAAAAAGGTCTCGGGTATAGCTGCGAACTCAGCCCAGCCCATCTTCTCTGGGAGCTTGATCGGAGGCGAAACGGACGCCTGTGGAATCAAAGCATACTCAGCATACCCGCCTAGGTTGTAACAATTGTCAACAAACAGCTCAATCATGCAGCAGGCGGATCGTAACGTACCATCATACTGACGTCCCATTCCGCCCATGATAGCAGCAACTGCATCGCCCTCCTTCCAGAGTGATGCGCCCCCCGCATCTTTGACAAGGCCAACACACTCGATACCCAAGACTCGAGGGAACTGGATTCCGGGTGAATGACCCTGACGAGTGAATAGCTCGGAGCGATTCAGCCCATACGCCTTCACACGGATGAGTACATGGCCGGCCTTTGGTGTCGGCGTCGGGTGGTTTGTCGTGTAGACAAGCTCAGAAGGAGAAATTGGTGCGCGGGGACAGACTACAGCTCTCATTGTTCTTGCAAGTGACATGTATAACTACCGGTGCCTCTACTAGATAATTATAAAGCCTGGCTTAATGTCGTAATGGCGTTAGAGCAATGTGGCGGCCGGAAGAAATCTGGTGCTGAGTGACCCACTTGTATACCGCTGCAGAATTTTCTGGACCGTCCCATGATGCAGACTGAGGAGTGCCAAGTGCAGGAATATTGTCATAGTTTACCTCGTTGAAGACTTGGAGTGGGTAGCATTAGGTAGCTGGAGGATCTAAGAGCCTGGCAAGGATCAGCATCATGACATGCCTGAAATGCTTCAACTCAGATGAACGCAATTCGCAACGAATTGTTCATTTTGCTCTGGACCGTCATATAATACAACATCATTCATTCTGTAGAATGAGATGCTCTGCATCTTCCATCGTTCAAGTTCTGCGCTACAATGTAACATACCCTACACATGTCGATGCGGCCAAAGCGCTGCTCGATGGAATGCGTGAATGGGAATTGGTGCAGATTGCGTCGTGGAAAAATAACGTGCTATGACTGTACATATAAGAGCCTATGCTCCTCGCGCAGCTGCTGCCTTGGCATCCTCAGCCGCAGCGACAGCAGGGTTGACCTTTTTGCCATCCTTCCACCGGACACGGGGAGGGGGCGCACGGTTGCGACGACCCTCGCGCGAACGGACACGGACGACTATAAGGACATCAATAAACAAAAACATCTTACAGCGTCCGGTCCTATCTGACTCACCATGAGAGTGGATTGCGCACGACACGCAGTATGCAATTTTGACGTACAGCTTGGGAATAACGTACTCTGATACACGGCACCGAATGTTTAAGCCATTGGCATTCCATTATGGATACATAAGACGCACCAGGGTACACGCTCGCCTCACTGATATCCCGCACTGCGGCGCTCTCGACCATGTTTCGTACAGTAAAACGCTTAATCGCCTTGTCCTTGCCAACGCATCGCGAGCAGTTGGAACAACGAACGAAGCTGACGTGGCCGCGGCCCTTCTTGTTGCGGCCGTTATTTCTTCTCTTCTTTGTCTGCACGACACGGAACAATCAGCATGTCTGCACTGTGATGGAAGTCATCCGCGACTTGATATTGCCATCCATCTCGTGTTGCCGCGAGTTTTGGCAATTCCGACGCCCAAGGTGTCTGGAGACAAGTCAAATGGATCAGGACAATAGACTTACCATGTTGAATCGGGTGTCTTGACGGAAAGTTTGGTGGACTGCGACCCGACCTTCAATGCTGGAGAGTTTGCCTGCCCAGTGCAGGATCTGCGCGCCAGATGCCTGCCCTAAGCACTTTGTCACGTGCCGGTGGCTGAAAATCTGGAGACAATAGCTTCACGACTCATCAAAGCTTCACTACAACGGGGACGCTCCTTTGTTGTGGTGTTCATATAGACGACGATGTCCTTTGAGCTTCATGGTAGACAACCCTTGCAATTCTGTACTCGACGAGGTGGACATTCCTGTGGAGCCTGGCGCTCTGACGACTAGCACTTCGTATCTTCACACTTGCCGCACAATATATTACCGTATTCTGGACTTCGTATAATGACTGCCTTGCTAGCTTTCTTGCTCTTACTATACGCCTTGCGTTCGGTTGGTGCAGTACCAATGCGCTCTCTGGACCCAATGACCTTCTTTCAAAATGGGTTGGATGCTCAGCGCCAGAACGCAGAATTTGCAGCCCTCAATGTCACCAATCATTGCCAGCGTAAGTTTTGACATGCAGATTCTTCCATGCCAGGTTTTCCAAAATACTAAACACCGATGTAATTCGTTAAGCTAAAGAAAGGGCATGCATTACTGGATCGCTCGCCCATTGCGTTTGCGGGGCTTGGGTTGTCGCACCATGTCCAGCCTCTGAACAATGTTTTGCCTTACCTTCAATCAAGGAAAATGGCACAGTACGTCTCGTGTACTTTCCGCTTCGACATCTCGTGAATGTTTTTTACTTGCCAACTAGGTGCTCACATGCACAACTGAAGCCACTGCGATGTCCATCATGAATGCGACGGGAGTTCAAGGTGGACTTACATCAGATAGCAGTGGCAATGGTTCAACTTCTGCTGAAGGAGACTGCAGCTCGACGCTGCCTAGCAGCCTCACGAGCGTTCTCCCGACCGCACCATCCGCTTTCTCGAGCACTCCGGTCTCCGATGTGTCAAGCGTTTCTCCCACTGCAGCTTCATCAGTCCTCGAGAGCAGCACAGACAGCGTCATAATTGTCACAGTAACGGTCACCGCTACCCCAGTGTCAATTATGACACTTCCCGTCGAGACCCTTACGCTCAATCCCGCTGAAGTATCAAGCCTCTTGGCGAGCATCACGGCAGGCGACTCGTACTCTGTCCTCTCTCTTGGACTATCCCCTTTTCCCTCCAACCCGGTCAGCACCATCGCAAGCATGCCGAAACCTAGCTGCTTGTCCAATGGAGATCTTGTTTCTAAGGTCGGGGCTTCCTTTCCCTGAGTGCAATTTCTGCTACACTCGCTGAGTGATCGAGATATTCATTTCCGCCGGGCTAAAGCAATACTAATTCGGGTCATACCCGACCACAATGAACCGTTGCCGCTACCTTTTCACATGATGCTCGTCAGGCTAACTTGGAGCTTTGATGGTGTCAGTTGCAGATCAGACTTATTTCAAATATGTAAAGATAGCCAACGTCTTGTATTGATAGTATTGGATGTAGAGTTGACATCACATTATGGCGCATGTGAAGGGAATAAAGACCATTGTAATTTTTGTACACGAAAAAGATAGGATGACAGATGTAATTACAATTATACATACATTATCTACAAGCATCAAGACACAGTGCAACAGAGCAAAGCGACTCGAACTCATAGCGACAGCAACGAGCAACGATAGAAGGCATTACGGAATCTGCAGGCACTAACACACTTACTGGGCATGAGAAGGAAATCAAGAATCACCTAGTCGTAATCATCCTCATCGGACTCCTCCACGACCTCCTGCTTCTTTGTGCGCGAAGACGCAGGTCTGGCCTTCTTTGAAGGGGGTTTTGACGCAGATGCTTTCGATGCGGGAGCCCGCTGCGCGAGTAATAAAGATAGTGAGCACAACATATGCAACAACAAGCTTGAAAAAAATACACGACCCACCTTACGCTTCTTGCTTACTTGGTCCTCTTCCTCCTCTTCCTCGTCATCAACACCGACAGCGGCGAGCTCGTCGCCGAAGTCCTCACCCGACTCTTCATCCTCATCCCTTTTCTTCGACGCCCGCTTTTTTGCGGGAGCCTTGCCCTTTTTCTCAATCACATCCTTCTTGGCCGGTGCACGCTTCTTTTTCGGCTTCTCCTCATCACCATCCTCATCTTCGTCCTTCTAAAGACCGAACAGAAACAATCAATAAGCAGCGCGAACAGAAAACGCGGGTGAAAATGCACCTTGGCCTTCTTGGCGCGCGCTCTCTTGGGCTTCTCACCCTCCTCTCCGTCCTCTTCCTTCTTCTTCCTTCGTGCGGGTGCCTTCTTCTCCCTTGCTACCGCCTCACCAACACCCTGATCCTCCTCGGGGACCGCGCCCGCATCCCACGCGCGCTGGACCTTCCCTTGCTCGCCCTCCTTAAGCTCTGCAAAGCCTTCGATTTGGGATGGTGCACTGTATGAGGCCTTCATTGACGTGATCATCTTGGCATCCGTACAACCCCAGTGGCGCCAGGCGCTGCAAGAGGGAAAGAAAATGTAACTTAGCAAGAAAGAAGTAGTAAAGTAAGAACACAACGGACTGAGATTTTTTCCCGCGAAAGTCTACTTCGTTGCCTAGTCTGAAGAAGTCCTTGCCGACAGTCTCTGAAAGACAGCGGAACAGATCAGTTCCTGCAAGCACGATGAACATCCAAAGGACCGACCTCCACAGGCTATCAATGTCAGACAGATTATGATGGAAAGGGGAACAGTAAACCTGTCAATGCCAGCCAATTGAACGTCGCATGGAAAGTCATACCTTTACACTTAGACCGTCCGGAGGAGGCATATTCGAACTTGAACGCGGACTTGCCATCTGCCTCTGCACCTTGATTCTTAGTACCCCTTTTTTTAGGCTTCTCTTCGTCGTCGTCGTCGCTGTCTTCACCAGTTTGTTTTCTTGCAGACTCCGGAATGTCCTCGTTCGCAACGTGTCCCTCCTCCCAGGCCTTGCGAATCCTGTCCTGGTCATCATCATGTAAGTCCTCGAAGCCATCCACGTCGTCTGCTTCATCATGGACGTTCTTCATGTTTTGAATGAGCTTGGGTGTAACACACCCCCAATGGCGCCATGTCCTGAAGAAGGATTTTGAAAGATTAGGTACGATTCATGCCATAACGAAACACCACAGAAATGATAGAGTATCAAAGAACATTGGGGCACATTGAACGATGCATGGAGTCAATTGAATACACACCAAGATGGCATTCCCTTGAACTCGACGAGCGTCCCCGCTTTCAATTCGCCCTTTTCAATGATAGTGCCTTCAGGAAAAGATCAGTCATGAAAGAAAATCATAGTAATAACTGTAAATGTACCACTGCATGGCTTGGGACCTATGAACGTGGAAGGCACGCGAAAAACGCGATTAGGAATGACAAACATTCATCACGGTTATCGACAGTAGTTAGCCCACCTTTGCACTTGCCCCGCGAACTTGGGGCATATTCGAAACGGTAACCCGACTTTTTGCCACCTTCTGCGTCAGACATTTCGTATTATAGCGACAGTGGGGGGCCGTGGGTTGAACGTAGAGATGCAGTTTACGGTGGATTGGTGGCAGTTGACGCGTTATATACTTGCTGTGAGGCTTCAAAGTCCGCTTGGAAATACGCTGCTTAGACAACCTTGGACACGCCTGGCCACCTTGCGCACGGACCCCTCCATGGTTCTGTTCAAATAAACACAATAGATTCTCCCTTTTCCGCGGTGTCTGGATCAATTGCATGTAATGAGCAAAGGCAAGTTCAGCTGGGAGCTGAAGCAGACCATAACAAGGCGGTATCGCTAAGGTTAGGGTTGATCTGTGCCCTGCTACCGGTTTCAAGTTATTGTCGAGACTGCTCATCGACGCGGCCGTGGAACAAAACACCAGCAGCTAGCCCTTCGCAGTGGTGAGTTATCATGCAAATCAATGTCGTCCCCAATTGAGGGCCGTGTGGCTATCAAATGTAGGCTAATAGCAATGAATAGCGTACGACATGGACCAGACGCTGTATCTCTCAGTTCAGTCTGGATTCACTCATTTCCCCCATATTGTGAAGACCCCTCAGTCTGTGAGAAAAGTTGAAGTGACGACCGTCCACTGGACGGATGTCATTGCAACTTTGACCGGAGTCATAGCTCAATGACAAATTCGGTGCGGGTTACCTGCGGCGGTTTGCATTCAGACTGTCACTGACGTTCCAGTGAGACTGCAGTGTACGGATACCGGATACCCGCCGTCGCAAAGTACGGCTCCTCGGGTTCGGATTCGGGTCGAATGTGGAGCAGGCTTGCACACATTTATATAAGGGAGGAAGACTTGCTCAAAGACCTGCCTCCTCCTTATATTTCGACTATCACGACTCGAATAACAATCACCGCAGTCCGCCCTAGCCTCACAATGTCTGATCTTCTCTATGCTGATATGACATACTGCTCTCTCTGCGATCGTTACTTCCCAGGCGAGGAGGCACGAGCTCAGCACGTCCAGTTATCTCCCAACCATCCTCAATGCGAGCGATGTAACCGTCGATTTGCCAACAAAAATTCTCTTAGAAATGTATTGCGACTTATATTGAAATCAAGCACGATGACTGACTGTCCTGCTGGGTTGACAGCACTGGGTATATTCACCCAGACACCATTATTGTGCCGTCTGTGAAAAGGACTTCAGGACTGCTGCAGGACTTAGAGTTGTATGTTCCAATCTATCAACGTATTCTGGAGTCATATCTTATGGTTTGTTCTCCTTAGCATATCGAATATGCCGCTGTCCATCGTGACGACTCGGACGACGAATCGGATGACGATGATGTCGATGATTCGCGCCCAGGTTGGGAAGACGAGGTTGGTCAAACCGCCTTTCCAGAAGAGAACGAGCGTGCAGATCAGAATGTAAGTGACGATGGCGGATATTCTGATGATGACGAATATTGGGACGAAGACGATGAAACGGAGTTCGAGGAAGAACGCGATGCCTACTTTGGCTTTGCCGCTACTCCTGTTGTTCGTTCATCAAGAGAAGAGAGTGGTTATGTGAGTCCGCAAAAGCATTGTGCGCAGAGTTGAGCTAATATCGTCCTTAGTCTTCTGGGGAGCCTAGCAGAGATAGTTCCCGGCAATCGGACACCGTCGCTGAACATATGACTTCTGTTGAACTCTCCGATCCAAAGACAGATGAGCAAGAATCGCGCTCCAGCCACGATAACATCGTCTCCCCTGGAATCCTGTTCAACTGCCCGCTCTGTCTAGAGCCTCCCAATGACAGCAGTGCGACACGTTGCGGCCACTTATTCTGCACGCCGTGAGGGTTACCCCATATTTCCTCCTTTTGGGGACCGGTGTAATTGATGAAACGTATCTGTTGTTCAGATGCATACAGTACGCACTATCGAGAAAGAAGATGTGCCCTGTGTGCCGCAGGCCTGCGGTGCTGAGACAACTGAGGAAGATCTACCTCTCTGCTGCGTAGCACGGGGTACTCTGACTATATGTTGATTGATGTGCAGCATGCATTATCCCCCAGATGTTTCCATGTTTCATGCATGTTATTTTATGAATCCGAAATATAAAGGGCTTTATCCTAATTGCCTGGGATTGTGAGTTATATGATCGGCGAAGCTCAGGTGAGCTGCGGCAGTGATGTGTTTGACCCCGGACCCCAAATTCCGGCAGGCCACTGAAGGTCGAAGCACCTCAACTCTCTGTACTTTCAGAGTGGTCATGCTTCTGTATTTTTACGGTACTACAATGCCTGATATACCTTAGAGAACATAAGCTTGTATACAGAGAGTCCACACGCCTGGACCCCCCCGGTGGCATCAGTCCACTGCACTAGGCCGCGGTGAGCGTGTCATCGCCACGTGATGCACATTTCCTACGAAGTTAGTACGAACACCCTACAGGGTCCTGTCAGTGGTCTCCATCTCGTTTGAACTGGTCTGAGGCCTTCAATCTACTTGCTTGCAACTTATTCCGTCTATTAGTACTTGGTGAACTGATTTATTTCTTACCACTGTTTGTGATTTTGCTATACTAGGGCGTAGTTGTGCATATGAGGTTCACTAAACCAGCATGGGTGATGCACAAAGGTAGACTCTGCCACTACATTCAAAGATAAAACTCACCTCAGAGTATCAGACACCTCGATGAGAGGCGACCAGTCGAAACGCCTCTCCATATTCTCCGTGCACGTTCATCCGGATGGGTCTCGCATCGCCACAGGCGGTCTTGATGCCAAGGTTCGAATATGGAGCACGAAGCCGATTCTGAATTATACTTCTGAGCTATCGGGAAGGCCGCCAAAGTCATTATCCACGCTTCAAATGCATACTGGGCCGGTACTGGTAGTACGTTGGGCGCATTCTGGGCGCTGGCTAGCGAGCGGCAGTGATGATGAGATTGTCATGATTTGGGACCTTGATCCGTGAGTAGACTCGCTTTTCATGAAGTCTAGTGTTAGTGAAAAAGTATAGAGATGCTGAGTGGTGTTCCTTGTTCGTACAGGATGGCTAAAGGGAGGATGTGGGGATCGGATGAGGTTAACGTCGAAGGCTGGAAACCGCTGAAGAGACTTCCAGGACATGAGAGTGGTATGGCCTGTCCTTCTGGATTCTAAAGTAATGTGTTGTACTGATGTAAATGCTGTTTAGATGTTACGGACATTGCATGGTCGCCAGGAGATCGATATCTTGCTACAGCTGGACTTGATTCTCAGGTATTGATATGGTGTGGGTTTACTCTTGGTATGTTAATTATTCCAAGACTCTACGATTAACATCTAGCCCTTACTATCCCTCCGGCATTATTGTAGAACGTTTGCACAAAATTGATCAGCACCAAGGTTTCGTCAAAGGTGTCTGTTGGGATCCCGTTGGGGAATTCCTTGCTACGGGATCGGACGACAGGTCGGTTAGGATTTGGAGAACAACAGACTGGCAATTGGAAGCAGAAGTGAGAAAACCTTTTGACCACTCTCCAGGAACATTTTTCAGGCGTCTGAGGTAAATTTGTGATGATATAGCGAGCACCACGTAATTCTTACATTTATTTTCTTAGCTGGTCACCGGATGGCGCGCACATCACTGCCTCCAACGCTACTAACAACGAAGGCTATGTCTTCATCGCTGCTGTGATTGCTAGAAACACATGGACCTCAGAAATCAGTCTAGTCGGCCACGAAAACACTGTTGAAGTAGCTGTGAGTCTACTTCGGAACATTGCGCGAGAAACATTGTTGAAATCCTGGTTTTTAGGCATACAATCCACACATTTTCCTTCGTGATCCTTCGCTCCCTGTTATTGCTTCGAACATATGTTCTGTAGTCGCGTTGGGGGCAGACGACCGAGCGGTATCAGTCTGGCAAACAAAGTCGGCTAGGCCTCTCATTGTAGCGAAAGAAGTGTTTGAGAGACAAATCATGGACCTGAGCTGGTACGTGGAATGAGCGAACGTAAAACTTGGCACGCTAAATGGTCCATAGGTCACAGGACGGTCTCACGTTATATGCCGTATCTTCTGACGGCACTATGGCAGTCTTCAACTTCGATTCTGACGAACTTGAAGGCATTGCCCCGCATTCTGCTCAAGAACAATATTTGAAGAAGTTCGGATTTGTAGCTCCACCGTTGCCCGAAGGGTACTCTCACCAGAATCCTGCTCAGTCTCGCGTATCGCAACCCTCTTCAGATACTCAAATGACCCCGCCACCATCACCGGTACCTGCACATGTGCAACCTCACCCAGCTCAAATACAAACAGGATTCGGTTCCTTGGTCAACGGCGCCAGCGGTGGCGAGCAGGTCAATAAACTTGTTGCGAAGCGCAAGAACAAGAAGCGTATCCAACCTAGCTTCGTTGGATCTCTCGGAAGCTCTGTGCCCTCGGCCGCGAATGCTAACAGCAATGTTCCAGGTGCGAGCGCTGCTGCTTCGTCTACCGTAAGCGCCTCAGGTGGCGTGGGCACGGCGACTGCACGTTCTTTCGGCGAGGTGCCTGGGCAGTCTTCTTCTGGTCCCCTCCGACCCCCGCCCTCCTCACATTCTACCTCTCCTTTGGCAAGTGCACAGCCATTCGGTGGCTCTAATACTCACAGTCTGCCATTTGGTGCGGACGAGGATGTTGACATGTTCCCTCTCGACATGAACACAGACGTGCGGATCAGCTCGCTGGACTCCAAAACGCAAGCTGGAAAGGGGAAGCGGAAGGCCGCCGATGTTACAGATGATCGCGTTCCGAGCAAACCAAGGACACTCGGTGGTGATAGGGTGCGAGAGAACGTCCCGGTCCGGGAGATCGCGAGCAATGGGATCTCTACTAGCTTGGGTAGTGCCAACGGCGGTTTGGGATTGTGGAACGAGGAGCAAAGCTTGATGGGAAGGCTACCTTTACCCCCACTGTTAACATACTTAAAGGCGACCATTGAAGGGAGCGAGGATCTTTTCGAGGGTCGTAATTTCGAAGGCGATGGTACGTATGCCATTTGTCACTTGAACCATCTGTTCAACTTTGATTAGGCCCTACGGAAGTGTTATTCGTGAGCGGGAAGCAAACTCAGTGGCTCGATTACCTCCCTTCGCCCATCTTGGCCATGACAGCCACAAGTGTCTTCTGTGCGGTTGCAATGCAAGATGGCTCCGTGAATGTATACTCACATACAGGCAGAAGGTACAGGGTTGAGCTTCGATTACTGCAGCAGCATCGCTCTGACATTGATTACTAGGTTAATGCCCACGTTAAGCATTGGTTCGCCATGCGCTTCTCTGAGTGGATGCAAGGCGTCCCTCATGCTCCTTACATCCACAGGTCTGCTCTATGTCTGGTATTAGTTTCTAACTCCCCCATAAGTATTGTTTAACGCTCATATAAATGACAGGAACGTCAAAAAACAGGCTGCAGTCTTCCCGCCCACGTCTGTATTGCCTATTCTCGGGCCCTCGCCTAATTCTACAATAACGTCAGCGACTGTCCGCCCGAACGGTGCACCTGTGATACAATTATCTACTGGATCCGCACATTCCTATGATCACGCTCTATCAGCTTGGGTAAAGCTCAGCGAGACATGGTGGGCTGAAGGGTCAGATGCCTGGCAGGGTCGTCAACGTGCGAACAACCAGTCTGCTACACGGGGTGTAGTGAGCGCTTTGGAAAGCACTATTAGCGAGCGTGTCCTAGGCGCGGACGATGGGAAGGCTGTGAAGCAGCGGCCGGCATGGTGGAATACCGCTTTGACGCTCGGTCATCTGGAGACAAAATTGCATGCTGCCAAAGTGCTTGAAAGTCCTCAAGAATACAAACAGGCCCTACTGTTATATGCCAAGAAAATCGCTGATGAAGGCTTTCGCGGGAAGGCTGAAGAACTGGTCAAGGAGCTTTTTGGACCTGTATACTGGTACGCATGAATTGCCCTGTTTCCCTGAGCGTCTTCTTGATCAGGTGATTTTCTAGGCGACCAGGCAGGGACGACTCCTGGTCACCTGCATTGTTGGGAATGTCTAAACGTGATCTTCTGAAGGATGTGCTCATCATATTTGGTTCGTATCGCACTCAGTCGTACAGTCTCCTGTAGGGTTCTGACTCTCAGATGCAGCCCGGAGTAAGACGCTTACAAAGCTAGCTCTCGATTGGCAGGACATGCTGAAAAAGGCGTCAAATGAGGAGTGAGATCCGGAGAATGCGCAAGTCCATCTGGTGACCCGTTGATGGTCAGCATGATTCCCTGCACAGGATCGATTGTACCGCGAATGGGACAAGCACGACGCCGTGTTGGATGCTCCGCGGTAATGACGGGGTCAATCGGTGACTTTGATGACAGTGCGAGAGGGATGCGGACGTTTCTTGTGAGGCTTTAGCTACGCGCTCATGTGCAGACTCCGCTCGGTGACACCGCATGTTGACGGTTGAGTAGGATTGTGATCAATGCAGTGTTGCGCAGGTTGACAGTAATATCAGGATGTATCGGCAACCACGTGGCCACGGCTTCCTCACACTCGACAGATAGAAGCGCGAGCTGCATGCTGTGCCCAAATCTTTACGCGTCTCCACATGTTCAGCACATGCATCTATCCCCACCCGAAGGCAAAGTAGGCATGTCCTCGGGAAATCCTGGTATCAGATGTGACCAACCGGGTGCCACATCTGACATATCGATTCAGTCTGCCTGCGCAGGTTGTGTCTCAGACCAACCGCACGGCATATAATCTAGCGTACGCGGTTCGAGATGTTGCACAGCGGTGTTGCATCTTACCATGCTTTCTACTGTCGTAGTAGCTCTACTTGCCGCTCTTCCAGTAGTCCCTGTGCTCGGTGGCCAAGTTCCAGTCGTCGACGGGGTGTTGGGCGGCGTGCGCACATCGCGCACGCAAGCTGTGGGCACTGCGTCACAAGTATCAGCGAGTGCGACGACTCCAGGAAAGCTGCGGGTGACCGAGAACAGCGGTGTTTGCGAGACCACACCTGGCGTGTACCAGGCTTCGGGATACGGCGACATCGCCTCCAACGAGAGCATTTGGTAAGTATTCTCTTCGATGTCAACCTCTTGAAGCTGTTAATAGTACCATTGACTTGGTTCTCCCTACTCGCAGGTTCTGGTTCTTCGAAGCTCGTAATAACCCCGATACGGCACCTCTCACCATATGGCTGAATGGAGGGGTAAGCAGCGGGAATCATCCATGTCTCTCCTTGCTCATATCATGCATAGCCTGGAAGCTCCAGCATGGTCGGCCTGTTTCAGGAGCATGGGCCGTGCCGTATAACGAATGATAGTAGCAGCGTCACTCTCAACCCAAATTCCTGGAACGAAGTGTCTAACATGTGAGGCTCCTTCCTCATCAAGAACAAAGGCCTCTCCCTTGACCTCCTGATAGAATATACATCGACCAGCCGGTGGGCGTTGGTTTCTCCTATGGGACGCTCAACGTTGGGACTTCGCAAAAGGCCGCTGAGGACATCTGGAAAGTCAGTTAGCTCGTCTGAACGATAAGAGATTTAGTGCCGCTCAAGCTCTTTTCTAGTTCCTCCAAATCTTCTTCGCGGATTCCCGATACAGCAAGTATCAGCAGCGCGAGTTTGCACTGTGGACAGAATCGTACGTCTCACGATGCACTACCCCTCGCGACCCTTGCTCAATCTTGTCTTCCAGATACGGAGGACACTATGGTCCTACATTTGCTGCGTACGCTCAGACCGCACTCGTTGCCCGGATGACATTGATCCCCTGTGCTGTAGCTACTTCTTGCAACAAAACGCGGCGATTGCCAACGGAACAGTTTCAGGGCTACCCATCAATCTCAAGTACCTCGGCGTAGGAGACGGTCTGACAGTAAGTCTGCTGTTTGTTCTTATGATCGGCACTGCATTGTCCATTCGATCAGGATCCTCTCTCGCAATATCCCGGATACATCAGTTATGCCGCGTCGAACCCGTAAGTATCAAAATTATATATTATCTGTCAGAGCTGGGTTCATATATATTTGGTGTCGGACAGATATCACCCTCTTGTGTCGACATCTAATATTCAGTCGGGCAACAAGTCCTGGAGTGAATCCGGTGGTTGCAAGGATCAGGTACGTCCTTCTTCACCCAGCCCGACGTTCCGGCTGATCGCCGCTGTGCAGATCGCCGCGTGCTATGACGGCGGCTCGGACGACACCTGCTCGAACGCCCAGAACTACTGCAACGACTATGTGCTCGATGCACTCGCAGGCAACTACGACGTCTACTACATCCTCTCTGAGAACCCGGATTCGTACCCTCCGGACCTCACGCCCTACCTGACCAACTCGACGTTGCAGGCGCAGATCGGCGCCGAGTCGAACTGGCAGGAGACCAATTACAATGTGTACGATAACTTTGGGAACACGGGCGACTGGATGAGGAACTCGCGGCCGGATCTCGAGACGGTGATCGATTCTGGCGTGCGGACTATTGTCTTCGATGGCGATGCTGTACGTTCCGCTCCTGGTATCTCTGTCGCTGTGGTGGCTCACGCGTGTGCGCTTGCAGGATTACATCCTCAACTACAAGGGTGTGGAGGCGATGGTGCGTTACCCCGGGCGCTTGCCTGTTCACACGCGTTGCTGAGCTACTATTGTGCAGGTGGCGAATCTGCAGACGAAATTCAGCAGCGAGTTCGCTCAGCAGCAATTCACAAACTGGACTGTCGCAGGACAACTGACCGGCATATATAAGAACGCTGGAACCTTCTCCTACGTCCGCATATTTGGAGCGTGAGTGGGCTGCCACTTGTTTTAGGCTTGTCTTGCTCAATCTACATTTCATAGCGGCCACGAGGTTGCCGCCTATACGTATGGTAACCTGAGCAGAGGGCAAGCGGCGTTGGAGATGTTCACCCAGATCATGGGCAACCAGTCGATCTCTTCGACATGAGACAAAAGGAAAGTATATATCACTAGAATAGAGTGAACAGATAACGTGTATTGCCGACATCTATAAATTGATTCCTTTGCGGTCTCATCGAGGCGAAGTGGCTGTTGGCTGCTGAATACTAAGAACTTCGGGCTGTCAATGAATGTGAGGACACAACTTGATTTTCAGTGCGAGGGCGCATCTCATGCTGTTTGAGATGGAGTCAAGTCAGCAAGTAGTCGGTGCCAGCGGACTGTATTAGATTATTTAAGGGGCTTGGAATTTAAGTCAAAATGATGTTTTATTTACTCAAAGGCAAATTTGCTAATCGATCGGGCTTGTGCACACTACCGCTTTCTCACGCCTGTGGCTGGTTGCGACGCCCACTTGTACAGAATCGTTCTTCCAAACTGCTGTGGAGTGCGAAGTTCGGTAGCCAAGCGGTGATTCTGAGAGAGCTTGGCATGGAGAGCGTCCTCGCTTATGCCCAAGTGCGCGGAGACCCAAGGCAGGCGTTGGAGCATAGACTAGCCACTAATATACGAGCAGGTCCGAATGAAGATGGGCTCTCGGATCCGCCGCAGCGCTTGGGGCCAGCAGCTGGCTCCATTGCATTTTTTCTCAAAACGTGCTATCATTTTTAGGATTGCTGGAATCTCGTCCACGCGGTGCTAGGTATCAGGGTGCTTCCAACAGTAGTCTGCGGTACGGGACGCTCAATGGGATTGCACCGAGCGTTGATAGGGCTAAGCGCTGCTAGGGTAGCCGACACTCGAAACTGGTCGTCCAAGCATTTCCGACATCATGGGCTTGGCCACTCACGTAATGTCACAGTTCTCAAACAACCGAGTAGTATTAAACGCAGAGAGGACGTGAAGGTGATTAAGAATCATCATTGGGTATCTGGCGATGATTCCGACTACGCTCCTTGCTGTCGTATCTCTGGCAGTTTGTGTCTTTGCTGGCGAGGGCATCTCGAGAGGCGAGCCAGCCTCTTATTCTCCTGCTATTCCCCGCGATGCGACGCAGGGAACATCTATAAATCGCACCGCGAACTTGAACATCATCGAGAACAGTGGCGTCTGCGAGACTACCCCTGGCGTCTACCAGGCCTCGGGCTACGCAAACATAGCGACACAGTTCTCCGTGGGCAGCATGTGGTCGGTGGTACAATGAAGTTCTCCTTCCTTGTTCGTGGCCCTAACGAAGTGAAATGTTTCCCCTCATCGCATGGGTAGGTTCTGGTTCTTTGAAGCGCGTAACAACCCAGACACAGCCCCATTTACTCTGTGGATCAACGGAGGGGTGAGCGTCCTGAGAGGTCCATGCGCTTCTTTCCTGTTAACGTGACCCGCAGCCCGGGTGTTCCAGCATGGTCGGTCTGTTCCAGGAACACGGCCCCTGTCGCATCACCAACGACAGCACTGGCGTTACGCCGAACAACAACTCGTGGAACGAAGTCTCTAATATGTGGGTGCCGTTGTCGCTCCCATCTCCGGGGTTTTGTAACAGAACTTACCGCCCGATCTGAAGGCTGTACGTTGACCAACCGATAGGTGTCGGTTGGTCGTATGGCATCTCTAATGTCACTACTACGCAGCAGGCTGCCGTGGACATGTGGGAGGTTTGCCTAGTCCTCTGCAGCGCGATGCAATGACTAGAGTTATACTCATCAGTCATGTAGTTCCTCCAGACGTTCTTTGCCGATTCCCGATTCAGCAAATATCAGTGGCGAGAATTCGCTTTTTGGACTGAATCGTACGTTCCACCCGGTCCTCCCTCGACAATGTGTTATGGGACAGCTTAGCTCTTCGGTTTCTCACAGTTACGGAGGCCATTACGGGCCCGTATTCGCAGCGTGAGCGCAAGGCGGTCAGTAGCCCGGAAAGTCATTAATTATGACCATGTAGGTATTTCCTGCGGCAGAACGCTGCCGTTGCGGATGGGAGTATAAGCGACGTGCCGCTCAATTTCAAGTACTTTGGAATTGGCGACGGTCTCACTGTTGGTGATGGTCATGCTGTGGGCTTGGACGCCGCACTGATTATACGCATTCAGGATCCGCTTTCGCAATATGCTTCTTTCATCACTTACGCAGCGTCGAATCCGTGCGCACTTTCTTGATGACTAAGCTCATATAGAATCCAATTTTGACGCGCATCGACTGACGATAGGTACTATCCCCTGGTGCCGTCGTCGACGCTCAGCTCAGTCAACGCCACCTGGAGCGAGCCCGGTGGGTGCAAAGACCAGGTACGCATCTATTGTCCCACTCGAGGCGCACATGTGACCGGCCCTCCTGCAGATCACGGCCTGCTACACCAACGGGACCGACGCCGTCTGTGCACCTGCGCAGAACGCCTCGAACACGCAGATCCTGCAAGCGCTCTCGGGGATCTACGACCCGTTCTACATCCTCTCGCCGACGCCGGACGCGTACCCGCCGAACCTGAGCCCGTACCTGTGCAACCCGGCGCTGATGGCACAGATCGGCGCGTTGCCGAACTGGACGAAGATCAACGAGGTGGTGACGCAGAACATGGCGTCCACGGGCGACATGGTGCGCAACTCGCGCCCGGACCTCGAGACGGTCATCGATGCGGGCGTGCGCACGGTGATCTACGTTGGTGATGCGGTGGGTTTCATCAGCAGTCCAGCGCCTTCGGCGGCTGATCGTTCGCGCGCTTCAGGACTATCTCTCGAATTATATGGGCGTGGAAGTAATGGTGAGCCGCGCAAAACGTGAACGTGCAGGAGACAGGCGGCGCTGACGTTAACGCACGGGCTAGCTGGACACGCTGCAGACGCAATTGAGCAGCGAGTACGCCGCTCAGGAATTCAGCAACTGGACTGTCGCCGGGCAGTCTGCCGGGATATATAGGAACGCGGGGACGCTGTCCTACGTCCGCGTGTTCGGAGCGTCAGTGCATGTTACCTTTGGCACGAGTCGCTATGCTGATGCTGTTGCGCTTGCTAGGGGTCACGAAGTCCCAGCGTATCAGTATGGGAACCTGAGCAGGGGTGAGGCGGCGCTGCAGATATTCAAACAGATTTTGAACGACGAGCCCGTCTTTTCGACGTGAGCTCAAAGAACCCTTTCTTTCTACCAGTCGTTCCTTAGAAATAGATGGGTTTGGATACCCGCTAGTAGCCTAATCTACGAGGGGCCGACTCTGACTGCAATATGCAGGTAGCGCCTCCATAATGTTAGCGACCTAGGGTACACAGTGAAAAATGACGCGTAGTAGTGTTGCGCATGAAACTAACTTGGTATTAGAAACGGTATGCAAGTGATAATAATTAATTCCTTGACGTCGGTAAGCGCTTGTTTTCATGTCAGGTGATTCTATACCATTCGAAGCGACAGACTCTCGCGGTTAGATGGGCGCGCCATTATCTGGACCATGTTTTTTTACCTCGACTTTTTGTTATACACCATGCTAGTCATAAATGATCCGACTAATGTCTGACGGGGTCAGCACATCACTGCTTGGGACTGTCAGGACATTAGAGCATGTCAAATGTTCTGATGATGCTTATGGCAGCCTTGAGGTACTTTGGAAGTGACTGACAACCGTGCCCATCTCAAGGTCGAGGTGCCTTAATTTCATGCCAAAACCGTCTATGCGCGTGGACAAGTGTCCAACATGCGAGGTGCCCCCTCTACTAAGTGCTATCAGGGGTAGTTGATTCGGACAGTCGAAGGTCGTCGAAGACAATTCATTTCCCATATAATGGGCTCAGCGATTCGCCCGCTAACGTAATGCTCCAACTCTCAAACAGCCCAATAGTATAAAATACCGTCAGAGGGGACGTGAAGGCGATCAAGGATCATCATTGGTGTCTGACGATGATCCTGACTACTCTCCTTGCCGTCTTGTCTCTAGCAGTCTCTGTCTTCGCTGGTGAGGACACCCTAAGACACACGTCCGCACCTCAATCTTCAGCTATTCATCGCTACACAGCTCAGGGAACATCCACAAATCGCACGGGAAACTTGAACATCACCGAGAACAGCGGCGTCTGTGAGACCACCCCTGGCGTCTACCAGGCTTCAGGCTACGCGAACATAACCACACAGTTCTCTGTGGGCAGCATGTGGTCGGTGGTACAACAACGGTACTCCACCTTGTTCACGGCTCTAACGACTCCCTTCCCTTCATCACTTCGGTAGGTTCTGGTTCTTTGAGGCGCGATACAACCCAGATACAGCGCCTTTTACCTTATGGATCAACGGAGGGGTGAGCGCCTGGGCGGCCATCTGTCTCCTTTCTGTTAACCCGGCCCGCAGCCCGGGTGTTCCAGCATGGTTGGTCTGTTCCAAGAGAACGGTCCATGTCGTATAACCAATGACAGTACCAGTGTAACGCTGAACAATAATTCTTGGAATGAGGTCTCTAATATGTAGGTGTCGTTGTCGCTCCCGCCTCCGAAGCTTCAGAGCTTACCGCTTGATATGAAGGCTATATGTTGATCAACCGATAGGTGTCGGCTGGTCGTATGGCATGTCCAATGTCACTACGACGCAGCAGGCTGCCGTGGACATGTGGGAGGTCCGCCTAGTCCTCTGCAGCGCAATGCAATGACTGGAGTTATACTCATCAGTCATGTAGTTCCTCCAAACGTTCTTTGCCGATCCCCGATTCAGCAAATATCAGTGGCGAGAATTCGCTTTTTGGACTGAATCGTGTGTTTTATCTGTTCTTTAAATTATACTTTCGGTAAACACAAGTTTGGGATTTTCTCCAGCTATGGAGGCCATTATGGCCCGGTATTCGCTGCGTGAGCACAAGGTGGTAGGCGGCATGGAGTCATTGATTGAGATCCACCTAGGTACTTTCTGCAGCAAAACTTGGCTGTTGTCGACGGAAGCATAAGCGGCGTGCCACTCAATCTCAGGTATTTTGGGATTGGCGACGGTCTCACTGTCGGTGAAGATCTCGTTATAGACTGAAATGCATGTACTGATTACGTGTACTCAGGATCCGCTTTCGCAATATGCTTCCTTCATCACTTACGCAGCGTCGAACCCGTGCGCATGATGATTATGCTCATATCGAACACATTTATGACACGTATCGAATGCGACTGCTGATAGGTACTATCCCCTCGTATCGTCGTCGACGATCAGCACAGTCAACACCACCTGGAGCGAGCCGGGCGGGTGTCAAGACCAGGTATGCATCTGCCGGCCCACCCAAGGCGCACACGTGACCGGCCCTCCTGTAGATCACGGCCTGTTACACCAACGGAACCGACGCCGTCTGCGCGCTCGCACAGAAGGCTGCGAACACGCAGATCCTGCAAGCACTCTCGGGGGTCTACGACCCGTTCTACATCCTCTCGCTGACGCCGGACGCGTACCCGCCGAACCTGAGCCCGTACCTGGGCAACACGACGCTGATGGCGCAGATCGGCGCGATGCGGAAGTGGAGGAAGATCGACGGTGGGGTGGTGGCGAAGTTGGCCTCCACTGGCGATATGATGCGCGATTCGAGCCCGGACCTCGAGACGGTCGTCGATGCGGGCGTGCGGACGGTGATCTACGTCGGCGATGCTGTGGGTCTGAGTCGGCTGATAACACCTACGATAGCTGATTGCGAGCGTGCTTCCTTTTACAGGATTATCTCTCGAATTATATAGGGATGGAAGCGATGGTGAGTCGCGAAAAACATGGACGTGCGGCAGACAGGCAACGCTGACGGTCATGCACGACGCAGATGAACAAGTTGCAGACGCAGTTCAGCATCGAGTACGCCACTCAGCAACTCAGCAATTGGACCGTTGCCGGGCAATCTGCCGGGTTATACAAGAACGCGGGGACGCTGTCCTACGTCCGCGTGTTCGGGGCGTCAGTGCATTTGTTATCTTTGGCACGAGTCGCTATGCTGATGCTGTTACGCCTGCTAGTGGCCATGAGCTCCCTGCGTACGAGTACGGGAACCTGAGCAGGGGCGAGGCGGCGCTGCAGATATTCAGACAGGTTATGAACGACGAGCCCGTCTTTTCGACGTGAGCTCAAGTGAGCCCTCTTTCTACCAGTCGTTCCATGGAAATACACAGACGGATTGGATACCCGTAGCCTAATATGCGAGCATCGACTGCGACTGCAAGGATCAGAACATATCATTAAAGGTTCTCGATGATCGATACCAAGGCTGATGCTTAGAAGGGGCAACTTCAGTGTTCATATTGCACTGGATTATATTGTGGGTGATATAACTTTAGCACTAGAACCTGTGAAGCTTCGAAGACTCGAATATTGTCCGACTTAAACATGCTGGTAAGAAACACGGGCAGGGCATGAACATGGAACTTGGCACTAAATCTGTGCCACGATTTGCCACGTGATATTCAATGGCTACCTACGTCATTGGCTTCGATGGACTAGTATACAAGACGCCGCATATGTCTGTCTGGGATACTATATTTCCTTTCCATCTGACGGCCGAATTCGCATTCACACTGAACGGCTATGAGTCCCGCTAGTGTTAACGGTAAATGTGCTATACGTGAGGTCAGTCAGAACTCGTTGATGCAAATGCATGTCGCAGCTCGCAGCCAACATTTCCTTCCGGACACAATATCGCAGGTTGCGAAAGACGTCTGGACATTCTCATGGTGATTGCGGACATCTCTGCAGCTGCAATCAACGCGCCCACTGACCGCCTTCCGCGTGTAGTCCTTTCTCTCGCTTTGGTCTTTTCCCGGTCGGGGGGCGCTCAACGGCCGTCAGGCTCCAGAACGGGGATGTCTGGGTGCTGGCGTCTACTCCCCTGACAGACGAGACGAAGAGCAAGCTCGGGGAGCTGGGGCCGGTCAAGTCAGTAGCCACCAGACTAGCCGTTCCGCCGTCTCTGCGTCAGCTCACCCATCGTGGCGTCGCAGGTGGATCGTCGGCGCAGATGCCGTTCACCACATGTACCTCGGTGGGTAGGCACGTGCACTCGCGGATTGGAGGGAAGGCCGATTTGCTTTGCTTCACTTGCAGGAGAATTTCAGAAGCAGTATCCGGATGCAAAGCTTGTCGCCGTGAAGGACGCGATGGACAAGAAGGAGAAGGAGGGGCTGCAGTTCGCAGGAGGTATGGCCCCGTGATCATCTCCGCCGGGCGTCTGACATGTACGAAATGCATGCAGTTTGGGGTGCAGACCCACCTGATACCAAATACGGGTTCGAGACTGATGTATGTATTCGTTGCCGTCCGCTCTGGCCAGCTGACGCTCAGCCCCGGGCCAGATCCAGCACTGGTAAGTGTGCACCAGTCCTCGAGAGACGTACGCACTCAGCGGCCGCAGCTACTTCTCCGGATTCAAGAACAAAGACGTCGCGTTCTTCCACCCGGCCTCGAAGACACTGATTGAAGCAGACCTTCTCTTCAATCTCCCCGCAACAGAGCAGGTGCGTGTCGTCATCCGTATCCCCCGCTTACCACAGCCCGTCGTCCTCACCTCTGCGCGCTGCAGTACTCCAAGACGGGCTCCTGGGGGAGGTTCCCGCTCTTTGGCAGCCTGAACCCGTTCATGTACGTGCACAAGCGCTTCGCGTGGACCCTGGGCGCAGACCGCGAGTGCGCGTCTCTTTCCTGTTCATACAGGCCTGTCGGTGCTCACTGCGCCTCCGGCATGCTCTGGTCTGGTCTGTATACAGGGCAATGAAACGCGACGCGAAGACGGTCGCCGGGTGGGACTTTGACCGGATCGTCCCTTGTCACGGCGTAAGTCCTTCGCTTCGAGCGAACGATACCTCTCGCATCTCATACCGAATGCCCTCCAGGATGTGATTGAGAAGGGCGGCAACGCAGCGTGGCGTGAGGCGTATAAGTGGTATCTCGATTGAATTCTCGAAGCAGACGGCGCTTCCGGCTCTTTTGTCCGCATTCCCGGCTATGTCATATTATAATCTGAGAGGACTTGATGTTAGACTCGAATCCAGACGGCAGTATCGAATACGGTACAAGGCGGTCTGGGGCACGAGTAGAGAACCAATTTTAAGTCCGCACGTCCCTAATTTGAGAACGATACGAGGTGAGGCGCGGAGTGGGAAGGCCGCAATTCTGTCCTCTTGTAGTCAACTGGCACTCCTGTGCCTCGTGCATAGATCAAACATAAGCTGCGCGACTGCAGTCTGCGGAGCTTTGCGCTGTCGGTGTGTCTGCGTTTACCTTCATGTCACTTCAAACACGTTGAAAGATTGTGACGCGCTTGTGACTGCCCCAATAAGGTAAATATATTTGGAGTTTCAATTGGCTCTCTGTTCGATCCTCACAAAGTTTCCCCAGTGGCCACAGTTTGCCTTCCCGTGGCGACTGGAAACGAGTCTGACTTGATGTCTGCGCATTGATATCATGACATTGTATGAGCATGAGTTATTGAATCCTGGCTGGTGTGAGCGTGAACAGTAATGACGTCTATCCTTTGAAGGCGTCCTACAATGCTCTGCGTATTACACAATACGGAAAACAGAGGCTATGAAAAGACTCAGAGCTTGTACCAAACCTCCTATCGTGACGCGGGCCAACTTGTTCTGCAACTTCCCTGATCCAACAATATGACATCTTAGGGTGTGTTTTTCTCTGACTTTGATCTGGTAAAATATCATCAAGCTTGCTCCTTGTGTAACAGATATGCAGGATGAGACGGGTTCAGGGTAGCATGACGAAGAACCTACCCTGTGCAAGCCCATGTCCTCGTCAAGAAGCTCAAGACCGTCCTTGAAAGGCTCCTTCACAAATCGCGGATGCTCGATACTGTTGTCGAAATCGTCTTCGCCAGGTTCTTCATCTACCGCCAGCCCTTTTGTGCTTGACATCTGTCGATCGGGAGACAAATCGGCCGGCACTTGCGACTTCACTGACAGAGATGAACCGTGATTGAGCGGTGCACCCATGTTGCCAATTACGCTCTGGGCGAAGCACATAGATGATATCTGCGACGAAGATTGGGATGTTCCCTTGTCTCCATTCGAAAGATATACTTCGCAGAGGTTCAAGAAGAAACGGGAGACGAGAACCGAGGTCATTCTAGGGCCATCATGTCAGTACTATGATGTTCGATGCAACTGTGCCACACGCACACGTCAACCAGCATTATTGTGTTTGAAAAGGTCTAACATGTGGACATCAGAATATTCAACCCCAGAGAATGGAAGAATGGAAGAATGGAAGAATGGAAGAATGGAAGAATGGAAGAATGGAAGAAATACATTGGTAACAAACAACGTTATATCAAGAACACCTAGCACAAACAGCACGCTTTGCGGGCACCCATCAGCGGATAGAGTTCAGCATGATAAAAATGCTCAACCACACATACCCAAAATACAGAGTGCCTGTGCCAAGATAGTCCAATGAATGTGAGTAATATATCACAAATTATACTCAGACTTACCATCTCTCAGTAGCAATTGAATGAGAGGCACATTTACATTTGCTCTATCTGCAAGTCTCTTGACAGAGTACGTGGCATGCCAAGTGGCTAGCAGGACAAGAGCATCGGAAACAATAACACATGTACGTGTAGCGACAGACACTGTCAGTGATTGTATATCAATTGCAGAGTAATCGCAATCACGGTCAAAAACAGATTCATACATCTGTTTCCGGGATCATCATGTGAGCTCCCGTTACCTACATTAGAAAGACCGGACCAACCTATGGGAAGTGGCAGCAGTCGTCTTTTCACTTAGGTAACAGAATGTTGTGGTGGACGATTCTGCTATCACCTGTAAGGTGGCCACAGCAACACTATACTATCACACAGTAAGCCTCGAGACTCAGCGTTTGAGAAGACCGCTCACGATATTGACAATAAACGGGACCAAGCTCAACGCACAGACAAAGGACGACAGTCGCCAATCACGACTGCTAATGGCATAGACGCGGAATGCCGAAAATACTTGCAGCAAGAGCGTCTTCATGTCTCAAACATGTTCATAAACAACTTATCTTACCTGCATTGAGGAAGTTCAAGATGCATTTACAACTGTTACTTGCACGGATTAGCATATAGTTGCTAGAAGAGATAATAGGAATATCAGCTCTTCTCGTAGCATATGAACTGAATGATGGCATGCAGACGACACCTCTAAACACAAACAACCTCTTTAGCGAGCGCAAGACATTGGAAAAGATACTAATCATACTTCACAAGGACCATCCAGAATCCAAGCAACAAGTTGTAAGAGAAGCCAAAGGGATCCAACGTAACGGTTCAAGATATATATCAAGCTGGGGCCAGTCGTCCTTCGGGACCATACAATCTGTATTTCTTGGCTGAATGTAAGAATGAAGTCATAAAAGAACACAGCTTCAAGACATCGCATTGAGCAGGAAGTGGAACTTATTCCTATCAGCGTACTGACTAGCAATAATTACGACAAGGTACTCTTCGCTAATTCTGGGCAGCATACAATATGAGCGAATGTTGGGGGCTGACCTCGGTAGGGAATTCGACAAGGCATCAGAGACTTACCCAATTTGTTCGGCTTTGATCCATTGCTGAAGTTCGGCTTCAGAAGACATAGCAACTACACAGTTGGAAGGTTGTGGGGATGAGGGTACTATCCCGGACAGGCTTCAGAAATGGGTCCATTATCAAGCTTCACCCTCCATCTGTAAGTTTCAGAGAACGAATGCTTTGACAACGGAAAAGATAGAAGGTCAGGAAGGTATGGCTGTGAACGATGAGTAAAATAGATGATCAGAAAGGCATGGCTATGAACGATGAGAGGCTGAGAGATGATGGTAGTCCCAAACATTGTCCTTGCTGCCGTTTCACGGTCCAAATCGAACCTTTCATACATAATTATCAGTGCAGTCAACAGACCCGTTAACTTTCTCTCGGGCAGTGAAGTTTGAACCACATCGCTATGCAAAGGACACCATGCGCTACCTTGGGTTTTTCTTGGACCCCAAGCTTAGCTTCCATGCACACGTGCGGTTTTATGCCAATAAGGCGGCTAGCACGTGCAACACACTCCGCATGCTTGGTAACTCGGCACGTGGATTCCATCCCATCAACAAGCGGCGGCTCTATATTGCGCACATCATTCCATTGATGCTATATGGTGCTCAACTGTGGTGGAACCCACAGTGGAAAGGCCTCAAATGGGCTGCAAAAGAATTGCAGACCGCTCAGTCGAGAGCAGCCTGGTGGATTACTGGCTGCTTCAAGACCACACCGATTGGGGCGATGGAGATGTTGGGTGGGTTGGTCCCCATCCACATCCAGGTCGACCGGTACATGGAAAAAGCTGCGCTTCGAGCGCGGCGAGTTCATGAAGGGCACCCAATGAGGGCCACTCTTCCACCTTATTGGGCAACCAATGTCACCAATATTACTGCGCCATGGCCGCTTAACTCGCGCCGTGGCAAAAAACAGGCTGTCACCCCCATGACGTTCATAGATCGCATCGGGCGGCAGTCATCAGAAGACTTTGCACCACTCCATCCAGAGGCGAGGCCCGGAGATCGGGTCGTGGATCGGTACATTGATCGCTTTGAGCGTGTGTTCCTGGACGGAAAAGGTCCAAACAAACGCTCACCTGAATTCGCCGATTGGTTGGAGTTCACCTGGTGGCCGGAATTCCGGTGCCAGCTGGCCCAGCCAGAAGGGCAAATGCTGTTCACTGATGGATCGTATGCAAATGCGCCAGCAGTGAGATGTTACGGGGGGTCTACGCCCGTTGATGAGTCCCGTAGCCTCCTGGGCCCCGAATCGCGATTTTAGGAGCTTTCTGATCCCCCAACCGACCACTCTAAGACTCTCCTACAGCCTACGACAGGAGGGATAGGTTCCTATAATATTCCTAACGCCCCCTCTCCTTCCTAAACCCTCCTAACACCCTACGAAGTCTTGCGAAGTCACACGAGGTGCTACGAGATTTCGAATGCTAGACGCGAAGTCCCTAACTCCTGCTAAGTCCACTATCGGACACTGCCGGCCCTCCCATACTGTTCCATTGGATCTAGGTCCTATCTACTACGTCACTCATCCCGGGCTTAGCTAAGAAGTCTTAGCTAAGTCTCTCCTAGCTCTTGTGATTGCAGCTACCTCCGATAGGCTCCGAAACGGTCCGAAGTTCCGGAAGTTGGACTTAGGAAGCCTTGTGCACCCCCATGGGTCTCGATCCTATGCCATAAGGTCATCCTAGGGCGTACCCATATGACCCTCCACCCATTTAGGACACCTCCTGCCCCGATTAGGCCAAGTCCCGCTGCTAAGGACTTCGTGCGCTCTTAGCCCACTAAGATAGGTGATCACGGCGCATGGCTGCTCTCGGATAGTCATCCCGCCCTCGTGAATGAACTTGGTCACCTTTCTACCGTACGTAGTTCCCCTGTTTCAGTTCCTAATTAGTTCCTATCCTCCTCGTGTTCACTTCGGAGTCCATGCGCTTTAGTACACATTTCGGACTCGTAAGGATCGCTTCGCGCAAGATTAGTTCACCTCACGTTCCCCTATTTAGTCAGAGGTAGCTTACTATGTACGAGAGAGACCCCTCAGTGTACGCTTCTCTCTTTGGAATACCAGTTCCCCTGTAGCTCCGATCTCAGGAAAGCGCCGCGAGTACAACCTTAGAAACGGTCCCAAGGTCCCTAAGTCTCCACCCCAGCTTCGTTTCAGTACCTTTGAACTACGTCTACGCTCGCGATATATCTATGAACTACGTCTACGCTTCCCGAACTACGCACTACAATCTACGAAGTCGCCGTGACTTCGTGCCCTTCAGCACCTCTTATAGCACCTATCCGGTGGGCCTCCGCCTTAGTTATACCCTTAGGCTCACGTTGCGTCATCCCTACGTCCTACGAATAACCCTACGACTCCCCCATAGCCTTCATTACAGGCTATAGTACATCTCTCTACGCCCTCGAACTCTCCGACCCACACCTCGACGTCATCAGACACTTCAGAGCTTCCAGCAACCTCGTTCCCTCATTCCTATTCCAAGTATTAGCTCTCCAAACCATCCGACCTCTCCTACAAGTCTCCTACGCCAGCCAAACCTCGCCCACCTCGCTCTAACAAACCTCTAAGCCTTACACCCTTTAGCTAACTCTAGCTAAAAGGACTTCGCAGCAGCCTCGTACCCTCTGCCGCTTAGTAGAAATTATAGTCCATTGGCTTATTGCTTCCTAACTCTATACAGCCTACGAAGTCAGCTCGCGCGACTTAGCTAAAACTTCGAAGGACTTCGCAGAATCTCGAAGGACTTCGCGTACTTCGGAGGGCCTCGCAAGGCCTTAGGGATAGTATAGCACTTAGGAACAAGATCCTGTTGTGCAGGACCCTTGACCCCTTACTCCCCCACTTACAAAACAAGACATACAGGTTTCCCGGTATCATACAGGTTGTAGCTCCTACCCTCACAGCCTCACAGTTATCACACTACCCCCAACCACGTTGCGGAGCACTCCCTAGGTACCAGGGTCCCCTAGGTCGTATCACCGTAGGTGACTACCGTGACGGGGGGGTCGTTGAGTAGTCAGGCGTGAAGTGTAAACGAGGAGTCAGCCTGGCTGACGACGAGTACACATCTAAGTCTTCAACCGCTAGCCCAACGGTCTCGAGAGAGTTGTGGGCTAAGTCACAGCCTAAGTCCTAGTGTAGTCACAAGGATATAGATGGTCTAAGGCGACCCATTGAATAGATGAAGGTATAGGGGCCTAAGCCCAGTCGTAAAGTACAAATGGTAACGACGGCACCAAAGTACACAGTGTAACTAAGGAGGACAAGATTGGGGTGCTCCGCAGTGAGCCAACCCCTTAAGTACTATGGTGGGTTTAGGGCAAGCCAGCCCTCACTCCCATGGGTACCAGCACCTAAGCGTCCATAAGTCAGAGGCCTGAGTGGCCCCTTCTGAGGAACAGTCCATAACCAGGCGGGTGACCGTCAGCCCGTCAGGAATGATGGTGATAATTGTAAGTGTACACGACCCGCTAGTCTGGTATAGTGAAGAGAAATGAAAATGTATGTTCGCACCATTACCGCCTTGTAACATGAGATCAGATAGCGCGTGGCTCGTCATTGACGGGGAAGACCATGTTGCCCATGGAAAGTTTGGGGCCGGTAAGGTCCAGAGCTTCGATGCGGAGATGATGGCATTGGCACGTGGGCTGCGTGAAGCGGTTTGTGACGTCCCTGCCCACATCACCACCCTCATAGTCTGTTCCGATAACCAATTGGCACTAGACCGTATCTTCAAGCCGGAGGTCGGGCCGTCGCAGATGGCGGCAGTCATGGCTTCCCAACACGTACGAGTGTTCCTTGATGCGGATGAACGCCGACACATTGTCCTTTTTTGGGTACCATCCCATAAAGGCATTTTTCAAAACGAGTTCGTTGATGAACTCGCGAAGAAAGCATTGGATGATCCTCAACCGGAATTCATCTCACAATCAATGGCTCTTGCTCGCGTCAAAGCAAGGGTCAAAAAGCGCTGGGGGACATTAGTTGACAATCCCAGCTATTGCGGTCGCCAGTTATGGAAAGTAACCGAAGACGCCCTACCACTGCACGGGACCATGGCCAAGGGCACGTGGGTCTTGAAGGCAGCTGGCAAGTCCAACAAGGAGGTGGCACGCGTGTGTCGTGTGCTCACCAACCATTTCCCAGGCGGTGAATACTGCTCTAGGTTCAACATCCCAGGCCCTCACCTCTGCTTGTGCGGAGTGGAGGAAACTTGCCCATTTTGGATCAGGACGAAGCGCCAACAGGGTCCTCATGATCCGCTTCTGATGGGGCCCCCTGAACAAAGGGAATGGACCCCGGATGACATAATGGAGTTCCTTCGGCTTAACCCGATGGTCTCCACCTTTGATTGGGCAGAGATTCTGGCAGAATCTCTGCTTAAAGCCAAAGCTGCGCGCACGAGAACATTTACTCGGGCTCGTCTTATGTGCCACACTGTCGGAAGACAAGCGGCATGGCAGTGGTTCCATGCGGACTGACATTTAGATCCCGGTATGACCACAGCCCTGGGTGGAAAATACCGTGATTTCTGTGAATGGTATGACACCGAAGCAAAGGCGTTTGAACTATACCATAATTGGGTAAACGAGGGGATAGCGGAACCCAGTATTCGTGATGACCCCCCTGTATACCCGAACGATAACTGAGGCCTGAAAACTGTAGGGCTACACTCAGTTCATTAGGTGATTTACTGACGGAACGGGTCCACTGGGCCGGGTAAACACACAGAGCGTGAAAAGCGGGTCGGGCGGGGGTCGGGTATGGCTTCCTATGGATGACTGTACCCTTCCTTTTGCAGGCCTAGTTGGATTATATGCCCACGCCACATAACGAGGCCACTGAAACCTGTAGGTGTGCCGCTCATGCGGGCGCGGATGCCCATTTACTATCATTATTACTCTACATGTACCTACGATGTATGGAGTATAAACCCGAAGAATAAAAAAAAAAAAAAAAAAAAAAAAAAACCACAACTTGAATCAACAGGGCGCTGATAGCCGTAGTTAAGGGGAAGTCGCATCGTCTGGCCCGCGTCTCAATCTCAATTCCCTGTCAGAACTGTGCTGGAAATGCGGCCATCTGGAATGAGCGCTAGCACCCGCGCAACGCGGATGTAAATATGCCGTCGCGAGACCGGATATGGTCAATTCTTGACCATATCGAACAGATCTATTCCAATCCTTCTCACCGTTCCTCCTCAAAATCTCTCAAAGTTAAGGCAAAAATACATACCTTTAACTCAAACATCCCACGTATTTGCACAAGCAATTGCTGTGGTTTTGCATGGTTCAATAAACATTGCTTGAGAGCGACAACTTCAGCCACACACTGGCGGGCTCAGAAAGGAAGTCACCTGTAAGCTCCGATTCGGCGTTAAGCTATCTTTGCACGGCAGATATGGGCTCAGCCGTAAAATATATGGTCGGAGGGTTACCGAATTTACCTTACATATTCATGCTCTGATTGGCCTAGAAGCCAATTTTTGAATGGATTTGTGAGCCTACCAAATTGATCTACACACTGACCATATTTACATAGGTATGTTAAGACTACTTATGTGACCCTTGTTGAGACTTGTGTCACACCTGCAGTACACATATCACAGTTTCGAGTTCTACTGGAGTGCTGACTAGCAAGAGTCGGCAGTAGTAAATGTCCTTATAGAAAGCTATGGAATGAAAGCAAGCAAAGTCGCGAAGATATCCTTTGCGGGCAGAGCCCGTACAATCGAAGTCACACCCCCATCTCAGGATGGACATCCCAAAGCCCTGCGTAGTCTCACTCACGCTCATGTCGTCCGGATGAGACTCACGCGTAGTGCACCGATTTTTCTTACAGGTACTATGGGTGTGTACGAGTATGAACTCTCATGTCGACGATGGGGGTGACAGTACCAATAATACCGGAAAGTCAAGACCATGTCACGTATTCATTCAAGGAGGGGTCGTTGAGCATAACTTGTAAACGATTGTCAGCGTATTGACGTCGCTGTTGAGAGCATGGGACATATTCTATCATTGTTTGACCGTGTGCCATGTATCACTTATCTTCGACGTTGTACAGATCCGCCGGGTCGAGTGAGGCCTGCATGGCAGTCTAACATTCACGATTGTGGAGTCGAGACCATGTTACGCAAGTCAGTGCCCACTGTTCAGAGCATCCTGCACATGGACTGCCATTATTTCACGCCGATCGTGCCTATTTGTACATCCGCTGCATCGAGTCTGCTGTTAAGTGCTACCCTTCGCAGACAGCAGCATGTACATCAGCTAACGGCGAGCACACTCAGCATTCTGGAGTATTCTGTCTGACGGGAGGCACCCACAGCATATAACCAGCATGCAATGGCTCATAGCCCTCATTGCACACTATGCCTTTCCCTTTCCCTACCCGCAAGATTGGCCAGCACGCCGTCTCCGCCATCGGATACGGCGCCATGGGCACCTCCGCCAATTACACCACCAGCAAACTGCTCCCGGACGAGGACCGCTACGAGGTGCGCGCGTCTGCCACTCGTCTCCTGTAGCCTGTCGCCCGCGTGACGGGCCCGACCGCCGCGGCATCTGCAGATCCTGGACGCACTGAACGAGAACGGATGCACCAACTGGGACACCGCGGACGTCTACGGCGACAGCGAGGAGCTCATCGGCAGATGGTGTGCTCCCACGTGCCTGCTGCGTTGCCCCGCCGCTGACCACAGCGAACACCCGCCCCAGGTTCGCCCGCACAGGCAAGCGCGACGACATATTCATCGCGACCAGGTTCGGGCTCGTGCCCGACCGTGACGCCAACGGCGAGCCCGAGTATGTTGAGCAGGCCTTAAATAGGTCCCTTGAACGCTTAGAGGTGGACGCTGTCGACCTGTACTACTTGCACCGGTGCGTGGTTGCCGTATCTGCCAGTGCGCAAGGGTGAAGACAGCTTGTGTGTCTGCAGGCCGGACCCGCAGGTGCCCATCGAGGTACGCGCTGAGCACCGCTTCAGAGCGGCTTGAGAGGCTGACGCGCGTCACATCCTAAGCAGCTGACCGTCCGTGCAATGGCTGCGCAGGTAAAGGCGGGCAGGGTGAAGTACCTCGGGCTCTCGGAGTGCTCTGCAGAAATGGTGCGCCGGGCGCACGCCGTGCACCCCATCGCCGCGCTGGAAGTCGAGTACTCGCGGTTCACGCTCGACATTGTGGACAAGGATATCGGCCTGCTAAAGACCGCCTGCGAGCTCGGCGTCGCGGTCGTCGCGTACGCGCCGCTCGGGCGCGGCATCCTCACCGGCAGATTCGTAAGCACTCAGCACACCACTGCCTCTGCTCGTTCTCGTTCCCGCTCATACCGACGGCGATGACGCATGTGCTGCAGAAATCCCAGGACGACTTTGCCAAGGACGACTTCCGGCGCGCCATCCCGCGCTACTCACACGCGAACTTCCCGAACTTCCTTAGGCCGTCGGCGATCGGCGCGCGCCACGGCGCGACGGCCAGCCAGGCTCGCGTGGGTGATGGCGCAGGGCGCGGACGTTATCCCGATCCCGGGCACGACGGGTCTCGAGATATGTTTTGTCTTGTCCTTCGGTTTTCCTCCTCCCCAACGGTCCGCACTATCCGCTCGGGTACACATCTGTCCTGTTAGGAGACACGCCGGCGCTCAAGGAATAGACTGTGTCTCCAGGAGGTGTGGGTCTCTTGAGTGGAGCTGGCATAGAGGGGACATAACTCGCGAAGACAGGATGTGCATTGTCAAGGAGAGTGTAACAGCGTAGTAACTACATTCGAATCTCGATTGCTCTTGATATCGTGCGGCGGTCGCATTTGCGAGAACATTGATGAGCAGACTTTTGTCGTCTGAACGTTTCACGTCTGGCCCTTCCGTTCAAATGCAAGTGCAAACGGGCATAGAACGTTGGCGTCATTATCCTAGCAAGCTCGTGCACCTCGCAGGTGGTTTCATCCTTGTTCAGACCTTAGCGTCATGTGTCGTGGCGGTAGCCTGGTGCACAACCGTTTCCTAATATGCCTGGAATGCCCCAAACGCCCGAGCCCGACGAATCCCGCGACGCCGTCCGAACTCACACATCAGGCCACACAACACGCATCACGCTCCGCTTGACCCCCGACCCCCGCTGCAGCACCGTCCGCACGACACCGCCCTTCCTCCCCCCCGCCGGGCCCGGGTCTTCAACGGCGTGGACAAAGTCGGCGACCCCCCCGCCCACGCCGAAGTACACGAGCTTCGCCGCGACGAGGCAGAGGTACTGCGGCGCCCCCGGCTCCCCGGCAGCCGGGTCGGGATCGGGAGGTGTCACTAGTTGGGAAGACGTGAGTGCCGCTGGGCCGTGGGCCCGGTGCGGCCGTGTCTCTGTGGGCCCGCCGCGCCCATCGCCGGAGCCGACACACGCGCGCCACAGGAGGTCGACGAGCACGGGGAGGCTCTCCGTGCGGTAGATGGTCTCGGATGTGATGAGCACGTCGTACGGCCCGCCGGCACTGAGCAGATCAAACGTTTCCCATGGGCTGGAGAAGAAGCGCAAGCGGACGCGGTGGGCGTGCAGGGACGCGCGGAAGGCGGCGATGAGCGCGGGGGTTATGGGGAGCACGCCGGGCTCGGCGGGGTTGGCGGCGGGGAGGGGGTCGCAGGGTGCGTCTGCGTCTGCGGCGGGCGCGGACGCGGATGCACGGTGAGCAGCGGACGCGGGGGACATATCTGGGCAGCCGGGACGCACGCGTCGGTCAGTCTGGCAGGAGGGGAGAGTGCGGCGTACGCACACCATGCGAGCAGCACGTTGGGCAGGGTGACGAGCCGGAGCACGAGCGCGTTGTAGTCTTGCAGGTGGATGTGCACGTCGCGGTCGGCCGCTGAGGCGTCCCCGGAGAACAGTCGGTGCACGAGGTATAGTGTCGGCACGGCTGTGCCGCATCCGAGCTGCGAGATGATAGTTCCGGTCAGCGTTCAGTCTGGATTAGAGTAGATGGCACACCTCCAAGAGCCGCTTTCCTCTCAAATCAGAAATTCGGCTCCCGCTATAGAAATCATCCAGGAATTCTACTAGGTCGAGACTGCACTCCCACGTCTTGAGACCGCCCTCATACACCCCAGGGACGAGGTCCGACGGAGCCTCCAGGAACTCGAGTCCTTCCGCGATTCCACTGTTTCCCTCACCCGCGAACGCAGGCTCGTCAAGCGACATGAGCTGGAAGCGCGCGTCGAACAGGTCTCTGCGTGCAAGTGTCACTGGGCTGCGCGAGGACAGCGGGATGGGGAGGGGGGAGTAGGAGATGACGGGCGGGAGGGCGGAGAGCTGGGGGCTTAGCTGTGTGAGCCGCGTCGCGCTGATACAGGAAAATGAAGTCCATTTACGAGCTCGTTGAGGGGGCATTCTATCCACAGCTTCTCAGGCTGAACGGCGTTTTTGGCATGGTCATCAAGTTTTTCGTGCGGGCTGGCACTCCGGCCGTCTACGAGTGGGTCGGCGTCCTCCACATCGTCCTCGTCCTCGATGTCGAAATCGAATTTGAACATTTTCGTTAGGTTCTCCAAAGCTACGGACGAACGTTCATATCAAAGTCGCTGCAGTGGACAAACAGTCGGCCTCAAAAAGTGGGTTCTCTTCTAGGGTTTGGTGTAAGTATTCAGGGTCAGGTGTAATTATTCGGGGTTAGGTGTCATTATTCAGGGTTAGGTGTAGGTGTAAATGGGACTCGCACTGACACCACTATGCACTATGACGACTAGGCTATGCTTGTCCGCCGTCTTGCATGTACAACGTCCCTGCAGGCTCGTCGGCTTTTGCAGAGTGGCTCGACAAAGGTCTCGATTCAAAGACTGCCTGTGTCAAATACATCTTGCCCGCGACATATCGGTGTGTCTTTAGGTGAAGTTAATCGCAACATGAGTACTGCCAGTACTCAGAACGTCAAACCTCGAGGCCCGAATCGATTGGCACAAGCTAAGAGTCCATATCTGTTGCAGCATGCAGAGAACCCAGTATGTATTTTGGTATGCAAATACGCTGATAGTTGCATTCATCAACTGTCCCCGCAGGTGGATTGGTACGAATGGGGAACGGACGCGTTCGAGAAAGCAAGGCTGGAGAACAAACCTGTCTTTCTGTCGGTACGAACATCCTGTCGTGTTCAATATCATACACTGAAACTGTCTGTCACGAATTGTGTCTTTTGCAGGTTGGGTACTCCGCGTGTCACTGTGCGTGCGGAGGAAACTGCTTACAAACACGGAGACGGCTTTACTCATAAATGTATGCCTTAGGGTGTCATGTCCTCGCACACGAGAGTTTCGAAGATGAAGTCACCGCGAAGCTGATGAACGAGCACTATGTTAACATCAAGGTGTGAACCAAATCTGCTGGGACCGAACTACCATGTCCTGAGTGTAGCGTGAAGCTTCGTCGCGTTTGCAACTCCGTAGTCGTCCCAACACGTACGATACGTTTACTGATGAAGCGGATATCTTGTCCAGGTAGACAGGGAGGAAAGGCCTGATGTCGACAGGCTATATATGACGTTCCTTCAGGCGACAAGGGGGGGCGGAGGGTGGCCCATGTCCGTCTGTTCGTGAACGCTCAATATTCCAGAAACTGAGCATTGGCTGATGCACCTGAGTAGGGCTTACTCCTGACTTGCATCCATTCTTTGCGGGGGTACAGTCCGCATGCTCACCGCTGATGACTCCGGGTTGACGCTCCTGAGCAGACATACTTCCCCCCAGGACAATTCAGACAGGCCCTCCTCAAGCTTGCTGATGTGTAAGTCGGTCTGTCGGCACACATGCGACCCGATCTCAGGTGTTCTGTGTAGCTGGGAGAGCGAGCCGGAGCGCTGCGTAGCAGCGGGGAAGCAAGTCATCGATCAACTGCGCGAAGCGACAAATGTCGGCCTAGTCTATCCTTCTCCTATCTACCACCCAGTGATTCTGACTGCTCCCCAGGTCGTCTCTGGGACCAGCGACATCCCCGTCTCCTCGCTCGCAGCAACGATCTTTGGTCGTCTCAAGAGGCGCTTCGACGCGACGCACGGTGGGTTCAGCGGCGCCCCCAAGTTTCCGCAGCCCGCGCAGACGATGCACTTCCTCGCGCGCTATGCCGCGCTGAACCGAGATGCGAAAGAGGGCGAGGGGAACAAGGAGGCAGAGCAGGCTCTGGACATGGCGGTACAGACGATGGTGAAGATCTACAGCGGGGGCATCAGAGATGTTGTGAGCGGTGGGTTCTCGAGGTATTCAGTGGATGAGCGATGGCATGTGCCGCATTGTGAGTGTCCAAGCCTGCTCAAGGAATATGAGTGTGGTAAACAATGCATTTTGTATAGTTGAGAAAATGCTGTGAGCGGCATGAGTGGCACGTCAGAGATTGGGATTGATCTTCTGTTACGTTTCTAGCTATGATCAAGCCCAACTTCTCTCCTCGGCGCTTGAGCTGTCCCTGCTCCTTCCTGCACTCTCTACCGACCGTGGCACCCTTCAGGAAATGGCGGTAGATATCATCACATACGTCGCACGACACCTTACAAGCCCCGAGGGCGGCTTCTACAGTGCGGAGGATGCGGATTCGCTCCCGACGAAAGACAGTACGGTCAAGAAGGAGGGCGCATTCTACGTCTGGACCGCGCAGCAGCTGAACGAGGTCCTTCGGGACGACGCGGACATGTTCAAATGGCACTTTGGCGTGAAGGAGGAAGGCAATTGCGATCCGCGGCATGATATACAGGGAGAGCTCAAGGGTCAGGTAAGCGTTACACCAGAAATGTGGTTCTCTCGTGTACTTGTACAATTGAACAGGATGCGTTCTTAGAATGTTCTCTATACTGCGCACACTGCCGCGGAGACCGCGAAGCACTTTGGATATCCTCCCATCGAAGTCTTCAGGAAGCTCTTTGGCTGCCTGGCCAAGCTCAGGCAATACAGAGATAACCACCGCCCTAGGCCGCATCTGGATGACAAGATTCTGACAAGTTGGAATGGCCTCATGGTGCGCAGCTTGTCGCATATTCGTATCATGCGTTCTTGATACTGTATAACCAGATTTCAGGCCTTGCTCGTGCAGCAGAGGTACTCGACGAGGGATTTGACCTGTCCACTCAGGCGCTCGAACTCGCCGAGGGATCTGCCGCTTTCATTCGGGCTAATTTGTATAACGAAACCAGTGGCGAGCTTCGGCGCAGCTATCGACATGGTCCGGGGCCGACTGGACAGACGGATGATTATGCCTTCTTGATTCAAGGTCAGTACATTCCTATGGGCTTCGAAGGGATCTGACGCAACACGAACGCAGGACTGTTGGACCTGTACGAAGCATGTGCCAAGGAGGAGTATCTGTTCTGGGCGATTCGGCTACAGGAGAAGCAGGACGAGCTGTTCTATGACGAGACAGGCGGAGGTTACTTCGCTTCTGCGCCTGACGAACACATACTGGTGCGCATGAAAGATGCACAGGTAAGTTATATCGTCTTCCACGCCTTACCGCGCGTGACGCATGGTGAATCGGCCCAGGATGGCGCGGAGCCCAGCGCAGTATCGGTGACGTTGTCAAATCTTCAACGACTGGAGCACTTTGCAGAGGACAGGCATGCGGAATACCAGAAGAAGGCGAAGAGTGTCCTCGCCTCCAACGCACAACTCTTGGGTGCTGCGCCATATGCATTAGCAACGATGGTTAGCGCGGCACTCCTGGCGCAAAAAGGATACAAACAGGTGCCATCCCACTACCTTTTTTTATGACCGCTGCTAATCCCTCGTCATTCTGTTGCCATCAGTTGATCCTTACGGAGCCATCACTTGCATCATCGCCATTCTTCAAGATCATCCGCTCGTCCTTCATCCCCAACCGCGTCCTTATACACCTCGACCCCGCCAACCCGCCTAGGGAACTGGCAAAGTTGAATGGGACTGTACGCAGCTTGATAGGTGACATCGACAAGGGCGATGTGGCGAAGCCAGAGCCAAATGTTCGCATCTGCGAGAATTTCGCCTGTGGCCTTCCCATCGAAGACCCGGATGAGTTGAAGAAGGCCTTGCAGTGAAGAATCTGAGGCATGATCGCATTGATTACCTTCCTATGTTTCGGTAGCTTCGAACAATGTATCAGTAATGATCTGCCTACTTTGTACTATGTATCTAGAAGCAATGGTGACATTGCAGTCTCGACAATGATGACCAAGGAACTAAATGCTTGTTCTTCACATCAAATCAACCCA
Source organism: Taiwanofungus camphoratus (assembly GCA_003999685.1). Lineage (NCBI taxonomy): Eukaryota > Fungi > Basidiomycota > Agaricomycetes > Polyporales > Taiwanofungaceae > Taiwanofungus > Taiwanofungus camphoratus. The sequence goes on from CP021229.1 coordinate 1,458,026, forward strand.
GGTAGGGTATGCATTACATGTATGTGCAAGACCTCGACATGCTAACCTCAACATGGGAAGGGGACTACGAAGAGAAAAATGTCAAGAAAACCTCTACATGATCAGTGGCTAGTCGCAACTGCAATCAACACAATTATAGACGTATGTGGCACAAACAAATATGAGAATAGTTCATACCAGATCGTTACTTTGCATTCCGTGACCTTTCATAACACGTTGACTCAGCCAGCAAAAATAAACATAAATAACGCCTAATAGTCCCAACCCTGATCTCACACGTTCAGACTTAGTGTAACTTGATGTGACATTGGTACAGGGGATCGTGCTCCCCCTTCCAACCGACACATTGCCAACAGTCTAGGAGACCATATGGATCACTGGAGAACGTTTCAGCCCCCATATTCTGGTAATATCAATTCAAACGCAGCTCACTATTTTTGTTTGATTAAGAGCAGAAGGGGGTAGTTATCGCCCCAGTATGAGTACGTGTGGTCAGGTTCGTATACATCGCCCTCATTCTGCAGTTAATTGATGTCAGTGACAAGTCGTTCTGTGAACCATGCAAAGGGCTCACAAAGTATGCTCCGCTGCCTGGTGTGATATCGCGGAAAGCCTGGGCATGGTCAGTCACTAGCTGATACTGTTCTGTCCTTTCCTCGAGAGTACTGTTCCAATTCCAGTGCCCCTTGACTGAAAGCTGGAGCGCGAGTAGCATAAGCAAAGTTAATTCCTGGGGGTGGCTTATAGACATACATGCCACAACGAGTCCCTCCATGCAGGAGTGACACTCGTCGATCCCTCGACATAGTTATACAGGAACGGAGTGCCAGTAACGATATACGGACTCGCGAAGGACAAAACATCCTTAATAGTGTTGGACAGCGTTGCGCGACCCTCGTCGGTCTGGAACAGCGATGTCGTGATCAATCGAGTGCCGAGCGTGAGCTCCGGACCGACGGCCTAGTATGTCCAAAGTCCCATGAGCATATAACAGGAAGAGAAAAAGGAGAAGCACTTACGGCTTGTGCTAGGGTGACATATTTCTGAAAGAATGCATACCAAGATGGCAGTTCCTCAACGACAGCTGTGCCACCTTGCGAGAGCGCGAAGTCGGTCGCGGCCTGCATTGATGCATTCGCTTCGGCGTTAGAGAGTAACGGGTTCACGTAAATCAGGGTGGGGCCCTAGACCATGAAGACCGTGAAAAAATGCAGGCCAGGGATATAACAGGATACTTACGACAATATGTCCTCCCCAGCCCTGCGTGCCCCATTCGTAAGTACTATTGACCATAAGTGAGTACCATTCCGCCAGATTTCCGCTGCTGGAGTTGGAGGTGAACGAAATAGATGCACTGTGTTGCGTTTTATAAGCACCATATTGTTCGTGACGGAGGGCCGTGAACGATTGCTTACGCTTGGAGGGTCAGCTGCGGCTCCAGCCTGTGAGAAGACTCGATTACAACGCCGAACGCGCTTCCGCCACCACCACGAAGGGCCCAGAATAGATCGGAATTCTGGCATTCGTTCGCTACGCGGTACTCTCCGTCGGGAGTGACGACCTTGACTTGGACCTAGGGGCGGTCGACATCCGAAGATCACAACGCGAGAAAGATGTCTATACTTACAACTCGGTCCACTCCCAGACCATACACCGGTGTTAGGATGCTGTGACCACCGCCCTGTATGCAATGAAATGTTAGGGACTTGACCCCTGTGTCGATGATGTAGGGCTCACCAGGAACCAACCGCCTCCAGTTCCAATGGTCTGGTGATAGCCGCCGATGAATGTTCTGTTGATGCTGTCCACAAACTCGTACACATCTTCCAGGAGGGCACCACCCTGAGCTCAAATGTCTTAGGATCGTTGCGTAATCGTGTCTGTGTAATGTCCACTTACACCGATGGTGATGGCATCATAAGTGGAGGAGCATCCCTCTGGCCTGAAGGTCGCGTTATGGGCTATCTGCCATGACCAACGATCTCTTAGCACCCACATCGACCAACACCATATCGGGCGCTTACCGAGTTGAGGTTGGTGACCTTTCAGGCAATCAAATGTTCAGTCTGATCGGCTGCCAAGACAGGTGACAGACCGAGCGTACCCAAAGAGCGAGCGTGTTTTTGCCACTTGACCGGCCCTTGTAATCATGGCCCTTGTTCTTCACGGAGAGCCGGACGCCGGTTGCGAGCGAGAAATCCAGCGCTGCTTGGACATCGGAGGGGGAGCGAACATCGATCTGCGCACACAAACAGGCATGCAGCGATCGAATGCTGAATTTTCAAATTCTCCATCTGCACACGATCGAGGGCGACTCACGTAATACGGCGGGACGTTCCCCAGTCGACAGTTGACGCTGTCGTACGCGAGGGCATCCGACGGGTCGCTGGAGTCCAGCAAACACCCGTGGTATGCAGCGTCGGACTGGCACGTCTCCCATTGCGGCTTCGGAACGGCGCGTCAATGAATCGTGCCCGAACGTACCAGACAGCGGACTTACCATCATATACGCACCAAAGTTCGTGACGCGGAACGTCGGTACGGTGTAATATTCCTGGATCGTAGCGCACTCTGTTTCGTTGGGTGTGACAGACGTTCCATTGTATGTAGAGAAACACGGTAGTTCCCAAGGAACTGCCGTGTTTAGTCTGCCTCCAACAGTGTTATTGAGGACCATGAGTTGAGACCAAACGTCTGAGGGGCTTGTGTCGCGCCGTCGCACACGTGAAGAGGTGGGACCGCCAATAGCAGGAACAGCACCGCTCCCGAGTAGAGCAAGGACCTGCATAAGGACCAGTATCCCGTTCATCGTGGCTGCAGCAAACTGTCCGACCGTGAGAAGGGGGCGGGAAGTTGGACCAGCGGCTTCTGAACGAAAGATGAAGGCGATGTTGTAAGCACTGAGCAATCTGAATCCGCACCACGTCCGCTCTCAGCAGACAGGGATGAGTGCGCCTTCAACGACGGCTAAGGCGACGGGTATGGACGAGCCTTTAAATCTCTGAACGATTCAGACGCGTTGTCATGATCATAGGCACCACAAGGGGGGATTCATTAGAAGTTCGATAAAGAAGGGATTATAAGATGGGTCGCATCGGCTGCACATCGTCCGCGTCGGCTATTCTTGAGTCGTATCCATTTTTGAAGGCGTACACGGTATGGTTGCTTGATCAGGCACGCTCCTTAGCGCGGACCGTAGTTATTGATTTTATGCTGCTCGGCATCCTTCGGCATCGCCAGGGTCTGCATTCGAATATGTCGCCATCTGTATGCAACCTAAATGAGTGGGACATAAGACTTCCATTGAGTATGTATAGCGGTTTCTCACACCTGTGAATGCGACTTTGGGAAACCGGTGGGCAGCACTTGTTCTGCTCGCGGGAAGCCCAAGTGAGGTAGACGTGCACGTGGTTTGTTTTGCCTCCGCGGACCGACTGCGTCTCCGCTGCAAATATGTAGTGGCTGCTTGAAGCTCCGAGCGAAAATTGCAAGGAGTCCACAGATTATGCCGGCCGAGATATGTTGGGAGATCGCAGTGTCGGCTTGACTGCCTTGACACATTTTGTTGATGTTGGAGCGCCATTAATATTTGATCCACGGCCGAGGCCTGAACAGTTCATTTTCGTACGTGTCCATACAGCACTCGAGTCTCTCAAGTAATGTTCGTGCAATTATTTTGGTTAGATGAGCCCACACTGGCATTATGCCGTTGCCTAGTTGCATTCTATACGACTAGAGCCCCTCCGGTCGCGCCGCGGTTTCTATTGCACTCGCAAATGGACATAATTGATAGAAGCTAAGCGAGCATGTGATCCTTCCATTACGCGTTGTGCAATGTGAAAAGCTTCACTCCGAATGCAACAGCTTTTATGGTGGCCAAGTTCCTTAAGGTTATGTAGCTCTGATGCACCTTGGTGGTCCAATGCGGACTTCCGTCGCATACTCGGTGGCTGGCAGATGATTTTGATTAGTTTTCCCAACATCCGCGTTGTTGCGTAAAGGCGCGTAGTCTGCGTACAGATTTTCCGCGACGTCCGAAAAGCATCGATTTCGCTCTCTCTGAGATGCAGTCACGACATCTCTCCCTAGAGGAAATGGGAAGGGACGTGGTCTGCTTTGCATTGGCAGGTCTCTGCGATCTTCACGACCTACGATATTGTATAGTATGCCGTCATCATACATGGGCGAAGGACCAAATGGAAATGTGCCTGATCGGGGAAAGTGCTGCCCATAACCCGCGCGATGTACAAAGCTGAGTTCGGTGAGTGTCCTTCGTCCATATGCTCAACGCTCTCCAAGGAGATAGCAATTCACAGGGAAGAGACCACCCTCCTGTGTTCCGCCGTCCTGCGTTGCTCGCCACAGGATCCACCATCAACCGATGTTGCACGAAGGCATCCTCTCACTCCGTGGGCTCATCACCACCCATCTAGTAGAACCCTAGTGTACTACGTGCTATTCACGTATTGATCACGTCTGCTGTATTATCCGTCATGTTCTCAAATCCAAGTCGTTCTCAGGGCCCGACGTATTGACCAAACCACCAAACGCCTCAGGGCTACAAGTGTGTCCCAGTGGGTTGAAATTGGAGCCCTTGTCGTCGCATCGCTGGCATCATGCTGGCCTGACTTTCGGGTAGGTGGTACTCCTGGACTAGCCTGATCCAATCGCCCTATGGCTTGTTCTCTTTCTCGAAGCGAGATCGCTTTCTGACCAAATCCAAAGCACCAATACATTACTGTACATCGTTATGCAGCCCGGGCATTCGTTACTCGTTCTGGTTTATTAATCCTATGAAAATACACCCTCTCCTATGTAGAGCCTGTTGGAGCACGACAATCCGTGCACCGTCCGGCCCCGGCTACGATACAATACCTGTTATAAGTTTTCTTTGTGCTGCGTTGCGCCTTACCGCATGACGCACCCTCTTGCTTGTTTATCCCGCCGTGCCGCCGTCTGTACCTGTTCGTTTGTTTCCTTTTACGGTACGCTGTCGTTCCTGTTCCTTGTTGTCGCTGACCACATAAGTCGGCCGTTTAGTGACCGTACCCTCAGTCTTGCTCGCTTGTATCGAGCGCGTACTGAGGGTGAGTTTGTTGGCCTTGTATCCCTTTCGCATACCGTAGCTCACGTACCTTGTAGTCGTCCCGTGTGCTTTAGCCTGACGACTCGCGCTCTCGCCCTGTTGTTGCTATAGAGCCTTCCAACGTGGCTCGCTATGCACCCTGTGAAGCGTCTCTCGATCGCGTCGCGACTGAATCACATGAGAGGATGGAATGGCATCTAAATTTGGAAACCGCAGTTACTCCCGTCTTTTCTGCCGCCGTTTGAGTTCAGAGTTTGCAGCGCTTGTCTTCGTTCCAGTCTGCACTCTGCTGTAATTTATTTGCTCGGACATCTTTGAACTCCAGGACTTAGTATCATCTAGTCTCTTGTACATGCAAACTACTACGTATGCCTCACTTCACTATTAGGGAGAAGGACGACTCGGGACGTTTGATCGCGGCCTATTCGACGTCCACAAAACAAACTCGAGCATCGGTGAGTTTCTCGTCGGAGTTTTTTTCCCTTCATATGTATCAATTCTTTCATGCATTTAGGGAGCCAGACCAGAAGTAGTTACGGTCGAGAGAAACCGGACGGACTGGCGACGCTTGTTAAGCAATATATTCCTCCCAGCGGGTTACCCTACGAGCGTTTCCCCAGGTACAGTACCGTATATCTCCCCTCATATCTGTCCCTGAACTGCATACGAATTTATGATTGTCGATTCGTGCCTCCAGATTATTTACAGTACGAGTGATATACCCGAATGGTGTGCGGGCTGATCTTACTGCTTGCTGTGTTGTAGATATCAGATATACAATGCCTTGCAAGCGTTTTGCAGTTCTTTGGCTGGACTCATAGCATCTCGTGCTGTACTTGAAGGTAAAGAAAACTCACTGGTAGAGGCTGTCTTGCCGGGTGATCTCAATAAATGGCCCACTTCATATGTTTCTAGGTCATGGAGTAGGCAAAGCAGATGCCTCAGCTACTCGTGCAATTTTCCTGACCGTCCTACAAGACGTATTCAGCCGCTTGACAAGTCAGTCTTCATATTTGAATCTGATTCTAACAAAACGCCTGACTCCTTCGCTTACCATCTTTTAATGGGTTTACATTTGGATAGCCATAGCGTCTGCATACTACCTTGGAACGTCTCTATATCCTGAAGCAAAAACATATCGCCTGCTTGCGGACATACTCAACGATGCGGCGATACTGCTCGACTCCTTATCTCCACACCTCACAGCCATCAGTCTTTCCCTCACGGGATCAGATTCATCATTGCGGGTGGCATCACTCTGCCTCAGTGGTGCACTGCGTGCCCTTTGTGGTGTCGCAGCCGGAGGATCGAAGGCTGCGCTCACGGTGCACTTCGCAACGTCCGGAAAAGCGAAGGGAGACATTGGCGATTTGAACGCGAAGGACGCGAGCAAGGAGACGGTGCTAGCGCTTCTCGGCATGTTGGTCAGTGCATAAGCAATGTTCTGGATCGGTATCGACTGACTGGGTCGTGGCGCGATGCGCAGTGTGGGACGTTCGTCATGCACCACGTGCACAGCACCAGCGGCACCTACGTTATCTTATTTATACTCATGTTCTGTCACCTTCTCGCCAATTACTTGGCCGTACAAGCGGTGGCTCTGTGCACTCTTAACAGACGGCGAGCCAACACGGTATGGATGATTTACCGTTCGCCATGGCCAGGTGCGTCTCATCCTGTCTGTTACACGCATGAGTGTTACTGAATAATGCATGGCAGGCCAGGAAAATACCATTAGCAAGTTGATTGCTGATCCACATGGCGTGTCGTTGAGTGAACCCATCTTCTACAATCCTTCAGCCTTGTCCGGCATAGAGGGGTCAGAGGACCTGATAGGATTCTGTGACATCGGCTCTCCATTCACGTCCATACTATCCGGATATCCTTCCACATGGAGTGCCTTTGTCGGTCTGTCTATTTCCAAAAATGCAGATTCCCACAATGGGCTCTCCGCCTCTGAGGTTCATAGCGTTCTAGAACTCTTTGCAGAGGAACGATACGTCCTATGGTTCGACTCCGAACTATCAAATAACCCATGCAGGCTGCGAATTTGTCTGAAGGAAGGGCACACTCCATATGATGATCTTAAGGCGTGGATCCACGCGCAAGAACTTGCATTAGCGATGCATAGGGGGTCGCCGGCTGGTACACTCACGTTCGATGAACGCGTGGAAGCTGTTCGGACTTCTTATCGAAATGTCGAAGACTTGTTTCCTTCCTTTGTCGAGGCTGCTCGTGCTGTGGGATGGAGGATAGACGAAGGCGGGCTGCTCGCTGGTTCACCAAAGACGATCTCAATTGAATATGCTGAAGAGGACGATGCCGACGGTGTTCCAGTGGAGAAAGAGGATCGGAAAAACGTTTAAACTGGAATAGCTACATAGACAAGCCTGGCATATCGTCAGTAAAATAAAGTACGAACCGTGCTAGGTTCAGTCCTTATAATCATTAGTGTGCACGTCGCATATAGTCTTACAAAGCTTGATCGTCGAGAATTGTAGATACGTGGGAGTCGTATATAGGTGCTGGAGTCTAGGACAATTTGGGCTCTGAGGTGAGTGCATCAAGCAGGCGTTCAAGTATGAGCTGAAAGGCGATTCACAAATTCCGTATATGGCAAGTTGCCTGCCCGAAAAGGGCCTTCGTGTTGCTTCGATCCCGTGTTTCAAACGCTGTGTCGATAACGATGCATGACTTCGGGCAGAGTTGATTTGATCGTAGTCTTTATGGAACTCATAACCCTTTTCACGGTCTTTCGGGCAGATACCAACTCGGACAGCTTCTATCAACGTAACGCTCGTTAAGGAACAACGGTGCCTCTGCTGTCGGTGTCTACGATCATCGCCACTTTGCACCACCCTTAGGCCCGCAGAACTTTAGTCGCAAAGTACAAGGGATACTCTGGTTTACATTCTGCCATTTGACTACTACAAAGGGTTGGACAGAGAGGTGCTGCCAGTGGCATATTGAAGGGGTCATGATTGGTTCTAACTGACAAAGTGCGCACCACATGTCTCTTTACAATCAACGTCATGGTGAATGACTACAAAAAAGGTGTGGTTTAGATCTTGTCTCAGCGTTGGTAGGAGAAAATGCAGGAGGATATGCCGCATCAGGCTCATGTTACCGGTTTCACTACTCCCGTGAAGTCTGTAACACAAGTCTCGAATCGTGACGTGACTATCCATTCGAGATCAGACCAGAACCTCATGTCAACGATGCTGATATTGGATGAGTCGAATTGCGTCATGAACTGTGATTGATTTGTGGCACAGTTTGAAGAAGGGCAGTCACTGTTGGTGTCCTTGCCAATCGCACTGTGTCTATCGACGAACACTCGCTCATAGAACATGACTGTTTCCGAGTCGGATGTTGTCATTCGTCAGGTATAAGCGACTCATCCTTGTATGCCTAGTTTGGATGATGTACTGACCATCGGTAGGTTACCCCCGACATAACTATCTTTTCCTGGTACGATACAGTGACTCGTATCGTTGTCATACTCATGCAGCTTGCACTCCAGCCCCTTCACTCGTTTCTTTGGCCTCTCCTCAAGGCGGTCGCTCGACGGCGGTCAGGCTGTCCGATGGTGGCGTTTGGCTGATTGGCTCAACGTCTCTGAACGGGGAAACAAAGCAGGCGATCGAAGAACTGGGACCAGTAAAGTGCGTGTACCGTTCAATTGATTATGTGACTGCTTACGCTGGAAATGATGGCAGATACATCATAGCGCCCGATGCAGAACATCATCTGTTCTTGAGTATGCCTTTGACCAGAGATCATATCTTCCTTCGAAGATTGAGTTTCTGATGATTAATGCTAGCCCATTATTAGATAGCATATCCCGAGGCGAAGATGATTGGCGTCGAGCCACTGATCGGGAAGATGAAAGAAGAGGTCTGGAAGTTTGATGGGGGTAAGTGCTTGCTGCTCTGAGATGCCGACACACCGGATCTCATCGAAATGTACACAGCGTACGGTGCCGTATGGCTACGAGGAAGGGGTATGTTCTCCGTGTGCAGACAACTCCGGTAGTGCTCCCCAATTGACAATGATCTTATGATATTGTAGGTCCAAGCCTGGTCAGATCGTCCATTTCGCTCTGCGTTCAGAATCTCGACATGTTGACGACCGTATCAGCTACTTTTCTGGCTTCGGCAACAAGCTTGTTGCCTTTCTGCACAAAGCGTCTAGGACACTCATAGTCGCGGACCTCATCTTTAGCCTTCCTGGCACAGAGCAGGTATGCATCTCGCTTCCGTATCGAAGTAGCCTCCGCGCTCACTCCGAAACACCGTCAAGTATTCCAAGTCATCGCAGTCTGCAAATCGCCCCTTCTTCGCGCCGAACTTTGAGCCGTTCAGTAGCATGCATAAGGAATTCACGGTGGGGTCGGGTATCGACAAGGAGTACGTTCGCGACGCTCATTATATTCAGCGGGGACTAGATTACTAACGGCCGAGTACGTCAACATAGAGCGATGCGCCGGGACGCGCATACCGTGGCTCAGTGGGACTTCGATAGAATCATTCCTTGTCATGGGGTACATCGTAATCCTATATGGTTAAGTATCGTTGCTGATGCACATTTCTAACAGGACGTGATCGAGACTGGAGGGAAAGAAGCATGGCTTTCAGCTTACGGCGCATATTTCACCTGACCATGACATTGTCCGCTTGGCTTTTGGCTTGTTGTTTTAGTGGTTCCCAGAATCTTGCTGTTGTGTTTTTCATCGTCTTTTATATTACGGGTTTCATGTAATCGTTGCAGTGCCTATGGACCACCGTCTATGGCTCAATGTTCTCATTGAAATCGGGGGCGTATGTTTTCCTTGGCTTGTGGTCATTTCCTGTGGGTTATATGCCGCAAATCTTTCGCATCGACAGTAATTAACAGGCGCCTGTTCACGCTCGTCCCAGTGGCATTAAGGTTCAAGCTGGTTTCGAAAATCACCATCTTTGGCATGTCCCTCGCTGCTGCTCTTTAGCTTTAACGCTGGCCAGTTGATGAGGAGAGAGATACAATCGAGTCTCATATCGGTCCACGCCCAAATGAAAGTACACTGCAATAACATTAGTACATGGTACGCTCTCTGCTGCCATCGCATCCTTTCGATTCTAGAACTGGCACTGCAGTGAACAGGAGCCAGATCGGTCAATTCTCGTCAGTCAGTGAGGGAACCAACAGAACGACGACACTATGCACAGCTCAGCGTCCATACCTCCTCGCGACACTAATCCTGATGTGTTTTTGGCTTGATCAGGCCGAAAAGCTTGCCGCGCTTCTCCTTGGCCTCTATGCGCTGGCGCTCCTCGTGCTCGAGCTCGGCCTCTGAGATCGAGCCGCCCAGGGCGTACCAAGTAACGGTGGCCATTCCAAGCACGGCAGTCAAGACACAGCTGTTGGGGGGGGAGACACAATACAGTAAGTCACTTCCGCATGCTGAACGAATCGACCGCAAAACGTATGAGTACAGATGAATATGTGGACGTACCCGGCCATAGCACCAATGCCCTTCGAGTGCCAGCCATTGTTCTGGGGGAACGGCCCTAACGGCAGGCCGGTCAGATCCGTCGTCGACGCGTAGCCCGCGGCGTTTCCAGAGTAGGGGCTGCCGACAGCCTGACACTGCTCGATCATGAACGACGGCATCGTGTTGCGCTCCTGCGCCACAAGGGGCGCCTCAACGAGCTGGATCGCGAGGCCGACTTCCAGGTGCCACTCGATGTGACCTGACCCGCCGCGGAAAGAGAGGAACGGGTCAGCACGGGCTGGACACGCGGAACCGACGAGCACGCACAGTGGAAGAACCAGACACCGGGGTTGTCTGCGATGACGCGGAACGTCGCGGAGCTGCCTGCGGGCATCAGCACGGTGTCGCGGCGCATGGGGTTCGTCTGCGACTCGTTGATGGGCGGGTTGAGCACGGGGTCGTCGGACGTGTAGTCGGCCGCGCGGTTCACGATCTGCATCGTGTGTCCGTGCAAGTGGCTGTCGCGCAAAGCAAGATGCATCAGATGTGCGCGCCGGCGCAGCAGAGCGAGGGGCAGGGACACGCGGGCTTACAAGGGGTGCTTGCCCGTGTCCGCGTTCTTGAGCACGATGTCCACGACGTCGAGGTGGTTCACGACGAACGAGAGCGGGCCGTACGCCTCCGCGACGCTCGCGTTCGCGCCGAGCGTGAGCTGGGACAACACCGCGGGGACCAGGGGCGAGTTGTACGTGACGCCGTTCACGAGCGCGTGGTTCGTGCCGTCGTCGAGCGTGTCGAACTCGAACTCGAGCTCGATCGTCGTCGTCGCGGGCACCATGGGGACCACGTCCACCGGCACGAGCGCCGTGTCGTTCGTCTCGAGGTACGCGTCGACGTACGTGTAATCCGGCACCGGCGCGGACTGGTTGTACACGATGTACGACGTCGCGTCTGCGGCGCGGGCGCGGTCAGTCTCGCGTCTGATCGCATTTGTGGTGGCCAGAAGCAGGGCTTACTCGGGTTCAGCGTGTCGGGAACGGTGTCGAACATCGTCGTGTCCATGTTCGCGTGGATCGCCCAGTTGGCGCTCGTGTCGTTGCGCGCGGTGACGAGGATCGAGTAGCGCTGCGCGACGCCGAGGTTGATCTGGTCGATCGGGTACTCCTCCGTGTCGATCTGAGACCGCCCGTGTGAACAAGCCCGCTCGGGAAGGGGGGAAAGAAGGCAAGAAGGAAAGGCACGCACCCCGTCCGCTTCAATGATGCGCATCTCGTGGCCGTCGATCCAGAAGTAGAAGCCCGCGAACGCGCCGATGTTCGCGATCCGGAGGCGGTACGTCTTGCCCGGCTGTCCCGTGCGGAACGCATCGCGAGTCAGCTGCGCGCGGTGATATCGCGGTACGGCAGAGATGGCGTACCTGGAAGTTGAGCGTCGCGTTCTCGTTGTACCCGACTGAGGCGGTCGTCGGGTACGGGTTGGTCCCGGGCGCGGGCGGGAGGTACGTCGCGTTTTGGGAGAAGTATATCAGGGCCGCGTCTAGACAAGGTTTAGACGCACGGACGCAATTAGCATTCAATGTCCAGGGTGCATTAGGTCGACGGGTCACATGGCGCATGGTGATGGAAGGCTGATGGACCGGGAGAATGGGATCGGAGCTGAAGGCCCCATGTGGTGGAAGGTAGAATGTGAAGGGCAAACGGAATAAAAGCAAACAGGGCAGACGGAAGCGGCAGGGGAAAGAAGGGCCGAGGCGAGCAAATAAAGTAAGAAGACGCACCAGGGATAGGCTCAGCGCCGCCGGGGTTCGCCATGTTGATGAACTGCTTGAGCAGGGTGGTGTGTTGGTCGTGGTACCAGTCCGAAAGCGCGATCGTGAACTCCTCGTCGTACGAGTGCTTCTCTACGGGCGGGTGGATGAGCACGGGCGACCGCAGGCCGTCGACGTATTGGCCCTATATAACATTGTGGTTGGGGGGATCGGTGCGAGGATAGAATAAGGGAGGGTAAAAATGCGAGGTGAGTCGTGGCTAGAACAGGAGAGAAAGGACGTACGGTGGAGTGGGCGTGCACCCAGTAGGTGCCGTGCTGGCCGGAGTTGTTGATGGGGACGACGTAGTCGAACGTCTGTCCTGGGGGAATACCGCTGCACGGAGAGGCCGTCAGCTCTGGAAATACAGAAGGGGCTCGGGGAACGGGGGGACTCACCACTGGCTGACACCGAGGGCGCCGTCCATCCAGGACGTGGAGTTGAAGTACATGCCGTGGTGGTGAAGAGTCGTGGGCGTGTCGAGCGAGTTGGTCGCGTGCAGCAGGATGGAATCGGTCGAGTTGACGTTCAGAGGCGGCGGGCTGTGGACGGAGGGTGTGTCAGAGAAGAGGTGAAGGTAAAAACATCGGAAAAAAAATCGGCGCAGAGGCAACGGCGCACAGTACGACGAGGTAAGTCCTCGCCAACGAGGCAGACCGCTACGCCTGATGGAGAGCGAGCGAGCGGATGACTTACGGCCACGATCCGTTGACACCGATGACCCGACGGGGGTGCAAGCCATCGGGGTTGGCATTCTGGACGTAGGTGATGTTCCACCAGAGCTCCTGCACGCCGGCGAGGGCAGGGGTAGCAGCGGCGATGAGGGCGAGCACAGACCGCATCGTGTCGTCTTGTCTTTACTCGGGCTTGGGTGGTTGGGTGCAGCAAGGGACGAGGAGGACGGGGGAGAGAAAAGATAAGATGGACGGGAGAAGGGGGACCGATTAGATCAAGAGAAGACGCGCGAGGCAGTTATCAGGGCTGGCGGCGGGGTTTGGCAGTGAAAGGTCGAGCAAGGCACCCGAGTGCACCAGGAGCAGCGTGCGGTTCCAAGATGAAATTTTATCTGATAACGAGCAACGGCATGCGATCGGGATCTAGATTGTGCTTCTTATCAGATAATCGGAATAACTCGGCGTGTGCCAGCTTGGAACGGCCGCACTGCCATCTCGTCTGCCGTGCTTCGCCATTCAGTCTGCGATCTAGCTATAGCGGGGATCACTGAGCCAGCACAACGTCTGTATCCTAATCCACGACTCGTCCATGGCTCGCCATTATATCTCGTCCTCTGCGCTGCCCTCGCTAGCGAGTTTGGATCCAGGTCATAACGTCACACGGGCTGTTTGGATTATCACTTATCAGATAAGATGGCCCTGGTGATCGGAAAAATTATCAGATTGCAGGGCGCGACCAGCCCGTTCATATACCGTCCCTCGTTCGCCTCGTCTGACTTTGCGCCATTTTTTTCCGGTCGCACTTCCTCCTCAGGTCGTGCCCCCGCTTGGTACCAGCGTAGCACGCGCTCTCTAACGTCTACGCCGCAACACCATGACCAAGAACTACTTCTCCGTCCCCATCTACTTCATCGTCTTCCGAGAGACCCTCGAGGCCGCCATCATCGTCTCCGTCCTCCTCGGTCTCGTCGAGCAGATCATCCACGAAGACCCCTCCGCCATCACGGGCGTCCGCCCAGATACAGTCACAGACCCGGTCGCGGACACCGTCGCGGACACCGTCGCGGACACCGCCGTGGACGAGAAGTCGCCCGTGCAGCAGGACTCCGCGTCCAACTCGCAGCGGGACGATACCTCCTCGGGCGAAGACGCCTCCGGCGAGCCCGAGCTCACCAGCGAGGAGGACACGGCGCTCTCCGCAAAGCGCCTCGTGCGCAAGCTGCGCATCCAGATCTTCCTGGGCTCCGCCGTCGGCCTCTTCATCGCGCTCGCCGTCGGCGCCGCGTTCATCGCCGTGTGGTTCACGCAGGCGTCTAACCTGTGGGCCAAGTCGGAGGAGCTGTGGGAGGGTGAGTGCATGCTCCGGCCCGCGTGCGTGCCCCGCTTCTGATGCGCTCACTTCCCCCAGGCATCTTCTCGGTAATCGCCGCCGTCATCATCTTCGTCATGGGCATCACCATGCTCAAGATAGACCGCGCGAAGACCAAGTGGCGGATCAAGCTTCAGCGCTCATTCTCCGGACGCAGTGCGTATATCACCCGTTCTTCCATCGCACCTTCCTGAACTTGGCCCGTGAACCCCGAACAGAGGTCGATAGGGAAGGCCGCGCGGGGCGATGGGTGCTCTTCCTCCTGCCCCTAATCACTGTACTTCGTGAGGGTACGTGTTGCGCTGCCGCCCCTCTCCACGCGCCACTGATCGAGCACTACTCCCGCTCCCTCAATGTCATTCGTTTACCTCAGGCATGGAAGCCGTGATCTTTGTCGGTGGTGTATCCTTGGGACAGCCTGCAGTCTCCATCCCCATTGCCGCCATCTGTGGGTTCGTCACCGGACTCGTCTGCGGATACCTTATCTACTCCTTTGCGAGCCGCACGAGTACGTCCCTTCTCCTTCCTCCTTCCTCCTTCCTTATGCCTTATTTTACGCGGATCCGCATTCTCCATCCGGCTTCGCGCCTTCGCGTGCTTCTGTGATGTGGCCCGTGCTGACGTACACCTTGCGCCTTCTAGCGCTGACCGTGTTCATGGTCGTGATGACGAACTTCATCCTCCTAATTGGCGCAGGCCTCTTCAGCAAGGCGCTCTACGCGTTCGAGGAGCAGCACTTCAACGACATGTGCGTGCCCGTCCGCTTCCCCTCCCTTCTGTCTTCCCTGATCGTAGTCACGTTGCGCTGATACGTCCCTGTCCCCACGCAGCGTCGGCGCGGACGTGGACGACACGCGCGGAGACGGGCCGGGCTCGTTCAACGTGCGCGGGAGCGTGTGGCACCTCGACTGCTGCAACCCAGAGAACAACTTCGACAACGGCGGCTGGATGATCTTCAACGCGATCTTCGGCTGGACGAACAGCGCGAGCGTCGCCACCGTCATGTCGTACGTCGCGTACTGGGTCGCGGTCATCGTCGTCCTCATCTACCTCAAGTTCAAGGAGGTGCGCGTCTCCTCCCCCCTTCGTCCCATGTCCGCTTGCCGGGGTGAGCTCATGACCATAACCTTCTTTTTTCTGTGTGCAGGGCCGCACGACGCTGTTCGGCAAGGAGTCTGCGGCGGGCGTGCGCCGCCGCGAGCATCGCGTGCGCATGGAGCAGACGGAGCGCGAAAAGGAGGGTCTGCAGGAGGAGGGCCTGCAGGTCGCAGAGCTCCCCCAGCAGTAGGAACGTTCCGGAGCCGGACTCTATCACCGTTCGCGTGGCCGCGGCCGCGGCCGCGCTGTCCAAAAAGCTGTCTTTGTCTCTGTCTTTGTTCCACCTATCATTATGGTTGTGGGGGCGTATGTACGTTAGCGTAGTCACGAGGACACGAATGAGATGCGAGGTCCAGATGCATGCAGCTTGGCGCGGACGCTCGGTTTCTCCTGGGGCATCCGCAGTCCGGTGGTTTTTGCTGCGTCCTAGGCCTGCAGGACGTGATGCGGCGAGAGGACGCCCGCGGCGCTGGGGCGTGGCCTCATGACGAAGATCGATTTGGCTAGCGTCCGAGTGAAGTGTCCGCTAGAATGGTTCGACACACGGAGAGCCCTGAGTGCGCATGGATTCCGCTCGGCAGGCCATGGCGTTCGCTCATGCGTCCAGACATGATCCGGACGCCAAGCGCGCCAGGAAGTGCAAGTGGTCTGGAGCGGGAGCAAGAAAACGGAACCGTCTGGAAGACTGGAACGTCGCACTCCGTCCTGGTTTATCGGATATGCCAGAGACGGTGCAGACGCTCCCATGTTTAGCGGCTAGAATCGTTTGTGCACGACCTCGGCGTGTTCCTTTGGCACACTCCTTGTCACTTGGCAAGTCTTCGGCGGTAGTAGCGGGTGCAGACAATCATTCAGTTCTGCTAGCGCATCGTTGGAAGTGCGGACGGCCAATAGCCTATCAGTGGGCGGGGATGACGAGTGTTATATCAGATAAGGGGTTCTTGCAAAGCTTAATTGAGTATCAGATAAGATGAATGACTGAATTGAGAAGGAAACAAGAATGGCTCAGCTATTTACGGACGGCGCATGTCCAAACGGGAGATTGAGTGGATCAGTGGCGATGTGTTTGGCCGCCCTGATAAGATATCCCCACGAATCTCGTCTGGGCTTCCAGGAAGACATCGTGAGGCCGGTGAACGGCGACGGAAACGACGAAGTTTGTTTGACACGACCCATAGCTGCCCTTCTTTCATTTGGGGAGTCATATCAGCACCGGTCCGAGCGTTCTCCTAGCATACAATTGCCTACAGTTGGTCTCGACAAACCTGATCGTAGCGATGTCACTCTTTCGCAAACAAGGCACAGAAGCAGTCCGTAACTGTCTGATGAAGGAAGGTGTTATTGGTGCCTGAATATCAGTCTCCGCCCTTGATGACACACTTGTCAACTAGCAAGCTTCCCACCTCTTGCAGGACATGTGTTCCCACAGTGGTGCACATTAGCTGAACCCATGCTTCATGCTGACCTTGCCTTGCCAATTCACTTGCTGATAAAAGGTTAAAAAGCCTTAGCAGTCAGCTCCTCTCAGTTCTTAGAGTCGGGTAATTGGACGTGTTCCTATTGGTTTGATGCGCCTTGCTGCATCATGTCGACTGATGATAAGAGCTATAATTGAGAAGATCAACGGATAACCTTCAGTTCTCGTAAGCATTTAAGGCGACACAGGTATCTAGACACGTAACAGAGGTAGGGCAAATTTTCTGTGTGGAGGTCGGAGTCGGCTCGGCCTAGAAGGAAACTTAACTGTAAATCGGGAGCTGGTCCGAAGAAGCATCATTTATAGCCTGGTGGATCAGCGGCGGTCATGATGAAACGCGGGGGCGTTGGAATGAGTGTCTACGCCCTAATGATGAGAAATTAGCGACAAGCATATAGCTTGAACAAGCCGAACCGATTGAACGATGCTTGCAACATCACATGGGAAGAAATTCGTGTCATACAACCTGAATCGTATGACCAACAGCCGACGTTCTTTTCTCTTAAGTTTCGAGACGAAGTAGAAGGCAGTGCTCAAAGGGACATTATTCGCGTGCCTTCAGAGTCACGATCCGCATCCCTCAGTACGGAAATGCCGGTAGCCTCGGGTGAGGATCTTCGAACTAACATTAGTCATCGATGTGGTCCGCATAGAGCATCTGAGTCTTTAGAGCCTCGCATGTAGGTGGGAGAATGTCGGCTGCTGGGATCTATAATAGGATTTGGAAGTAATCCTTCTCCAGGGAAGTCATCTCGACCGGGTTCAACTTAGAGCAGTGATGAAGGAAGTCGTCTGTCGAAAGCATGTCGACATTTGACAACTTATGCAGCATTTGAACGAGGCAGTATCAGAAGCGGGCATTAGGATTCCAAAAATACTTACGACCTTATGAGAAGAGTGAGTAATTGCAGCAGCCGGTTTGAAACACGTACAGATGAATCATATTGCATATCCGTAAGGCTTGCGCCTTGAAAACAACTACGAAGTCTCATACCGGAAGTAGAAACAGCTTGCGGAGAATGGGTCGGGTGGTTCTGAGTTCTATCACTGCTGTTGCAGGAAGACTACTTTGGCTGAGAACTAGCTCAGATGTGCACATGAATCGCTGGGAAGAGACCTCTCCTACAATCGAAATCTGTACCTCTAAGCCTGGAACAGAGATATAACAAATTGGGCCGACCATTCTTCGTTAATTAGAGGCTTGCAACCCGAGGGCAGCGCCTTCTTCCTGTACGACCCAACCAAGGAAGTTAACCCATTGCTCTTCCCAGAGGCGAAGAGCATTCCGCTTCTCTTCCTCATTAAGTGAAGAATGCTATACCGGTTCATGAGTTGATAGCATACATAGGACTTTCGGATATATAAAAAACACACCCTAATACTGTCGCGGGCAAACTCGCCCATGGTAAGAAGTCCAGTCACTTCACTGGCCACGAGGACCTGTGTATGATCGAAGACGTCAAAGCAACCAAAAATATCAGGGGTCAAGTCCATTTTTGAACACCTGGTCTAGACAGACCTGAAAATAGTCAAACGAAAGACCCATGTTCCCGAAGACGGCGGGATCATCGGAACATAGTGCTACACGGACGCCGTGATTCACCAGAATAGGAAGAGGATGCATCGGCATGGATGTTGTGAGGCGCTTGAAAAGACGAGGCTCAATCGCAACCGTCAAATTGAGTGAAAGTGCATGCTACCCACCAAAATTTCGTTCCTGTTGTACGTTCAGTCCCAGAATCAATTGACTATAGCAGATTCACGATGATAATAGTGGTCATACGAGATGGGGCACACTTCTACCGCAATATCCCTTTCTTTGCATATCTCCATCAATCGTGGATGCTTGACTAAAGAAAAACTGAATAGAATATGTAACGTAAGTGCTATCTCACAAATCAAGTATCAGACTGACCCATGACCGATGCGCTTGGTACCAAGAAGGATAGCATCATAAAGGTTCATGTCTGCGGCAGTACCGTCGCCGAGCGTTTCTCCTGCATGAAAGATGAAGGGAATATTGAGACCCAGCTCTTTTTGACGCTCCATGAATTTTGTAAGTGGGGCGACATAGTCGATAAGAGGCTTGAGGGAATCTTCATGCCCAACGAGGTCAAAACCTTTTCCACATCGAGTAACAAGATAACGCAAATTTCGAGAGTCGGTATGAATATGCAATGTGCACAGCGAGTTCAATTTTCACCTGCTACCAAGTGCGGAAATTCCCGTTTCAAAGCTAGACAATCTTCTAGATACCACTCCAGCTCTTCAGGGGTGATGTGGCGGAGAGTGGTATAGATGATCTGGACATTAAATGGGTGAACAATATTGCCGGAATATACACTGCAACATTGAAACCGTGAATGCCTTACCTTCGAACCAATAAATTGATTCTCACGGCCCTGTCGCTTCATTTCTTCCCTGACTTCATTGAGAACTTCACCATACATGACGAACCATTCCCTGTGGGGGACATTTTCTTCGCCATCGGATCCAGTCATGTATCTTTAAGGATGTAATATTACACCCAGAACCAACCAAGGGTAGAAGCAGTTGCCTTACTTGTACCAAAAGTTGATTCGAGCTTCTACATACGAGATCCCATCTTCAATCGAGGACACAAAAAATTGTCTTAAATACTCTCTCCAGACAGGGACAAAATAAACGAGGTTCTTCGTCTCCACCTTGAGCCTGATGTATGTAGTGTAGAATGTAAGGGTCGCTTACGTGACAAATTCGAAATGTTTTTGTGAACTTAGCCCATATCTGGATACAGCTTTATCGCTAGTAAGGCACAGCGAAATCATCGAATATCGACACACCTTAGAGGGGGAGTTATGTGTGCCATAGGCTTCTGAGGGGCTTATCATAAGTGCACTGATGATCCACTCATCGAATCCATCAGGGCCCCCGAGGCTCGCATCGAAAGTCTCTCTGGCCTTGTGCAGCGGCACCCATTCCCCTGGAATGTACGTGAAATCTGTCAAGGAGCTCATATGGCCGAATTGAGCCCTGGGTAATGCTTTAAATTCGGGCAAAATGGTCTTGATGTTACGCGCAGTAAGATGACTAGATACACGGACATGTATCGCGGGTTGTTCAAGGCAAAGCTGGAGCAAGATCCGCGTATTCACTGTTGCATCAAGATGTGCATGTAAGAGGGCGCCTTTAGGCATCTAAAAACGCGTAAGACATGGGAGATGGACTGCTATGATAATGAGCTACCTTAGTCAAAATCTGAAACAACTTCGTCTGTACAACGGTCTCTCGGGCTTCAAGTAACAGAATGAACGAGGCGTGAGGAAATATGTCAAAGAAAAGTCCGTACACGTTAGGAACGCCATCCCAGGGAAGACGTTGGGAGATGTGTCTTCTGGTACATAGTCAAAAATGGTCTTGCCCTCCGTGCCCCATATAGATTGAGCTTCATCAGCGCGAATCCGACGCACAATGCGGTCTGCTTGCGCTTCTACATCCGTAAGGTTTTTCAATCTCGAGGAGTCCACACGGTGAGCCCTGTCTTCGTGAATGAGCTGTTCCCGCCGCTCCAGATAGCTATTCATCCTAGATCTGATAGGTATCTTGGGTCCCGACCCAATCGAATGCCGTTTGCTGAACTTTCCTGCTTGCGTCCGGCGTATATTTAATGCCCACCCAGTTAGTAAGACTTAAGTAACGGCTGACTCTAGCTTCCAAGCTAGAGATCGAAGAATTACCCAAGCTGTGAGCTTGGCTGAATGGGAGTGGAAAAGAAAGTAGGCCTGAGACGCGTACGCAGAAGAGACCTCGACGGCAAATGCCGAATAGCTTGCAAATGACTTAGACAAAAAAACCACGAGTGCTTCTACACTAAGTGGAATAAGCCAAGACGTCTTGATCATATATTTTGGGGGAAGCACTATGGAGAACCACGGAGGGCACTACAATCCGAGTAGCAAGGAGTCGGGAACTTAAACAATGGCGATTGAATTGCAGGTTTCCAGTCGACCATGGTATAAACGACAACAACAACGCATAAGTTAATAACAAGGAAGAAGGGAAAAAAAACAAACACGGAACTGAAATGGACAGCGTCATACACCGGGAGCAGAAGAATGCTAACCAGTGTCCTCTGAATAAATACCAACTAATCGGCGCCCACGTGTAGTCGCAGCAACATGATCCTTTTGCAGACGGGGCATTGCATATTCTCAGAAAGCTCCTTCAGGATGCAACTGTCACAGCAGACACAATCAGTTGTTTATTATTTTGGATAGTTCTAGTGAGTGATTCATACCTATTACAGAACAAGTGACCACACATTGTTGCAGTAGGTTGATCACAAGGATCCTTGAAACAGACCCTACAATGCCAGGAAATCCCTTTGGGCGACTTCGGCCTCCGAGGTGGATGTATCGGCGAACGCGATGTGTCTCGGACTGTCATGTCTGTATCAGTAGAAACTGAAACAGAAAATACCAAAGCTTAGTTCAGGAGAACACGATGACTACCTGCAGAGGGCTTACTCTCATGCACGGACTGAGTGGCGACGGTGGCAGAACGGCGCACGTTCGACGGTGGTAGGGAGATGATGGAAGCTGGCTTCGAGACTGATGAACGCACTGACGCAGGCACCGGAGCGCTCTGTCGTTGAACATGCTCGGAGGCTATCTCTACAGGTCTGAATGCGGCACTGCGAGAAGGCACATCGGGGACAACAGTCACGGTATGACCATCATGTAAAGTAACAGTGTTAGGAGTCTTGACTCTCGATGGCGCAATTTCATCCCGCTCAGATACAGGAGGAATGACCGGTGTCCGGGGTGAGTTGAGGATGTCATACATATGCGAATGGATGTCTGAGTCTGCGTCGGAACTGTGCACAGACCGTAAGGACACCGAGGAGACACTGGAGGAGCTCGCAGAACGGGTGGGCGTCATGCCTGGCCGGCTGCATAACAGTATGAGCACGGAACCCAATGTTCGTGTTAATCATCGCTCGCCTGATGTAGTCGAGCGTCCGCTCAGTCAGGGCAGGCGACGTGGGATTGCCTGAGAGGTGTGAAGCGACACTGCCTGCAACTGAACAGCTAACACTGTAAGGACCCACGACATCCCCAACGATAGAGGCCTCACCCAAAGATGATGCTGAGGGCAATGTTGGCTCCGAGACTGCACGTGCCATAGACGAGGTCGATTCAGCGCGATCGCGCTCCTGAGAACATCTATAGTCTAAGTGCGACACAACGGAGGGGAAATCACCGACGAAGCTTGCCTGAAACTCGAACACTGCCGTCCCCGGTGAGCCAGGTGCTGATGTCCGTTCCACTACCAGGGCAGGTCGACGTAGCAGAGGAGTGGACGGCAAGGACTGCATCTCAGCCGCTGTAACTGATGACGGCCCGGCAGATATCTGTGACAGAGGCGGGTAGCAAGACATACGCGCGACCAGCCATGAGGCATCTCTCGCTTCTCAGATCCCCAGAGCACTTACCATTGTGTGAACACTAAGAGGCGACGACGTAACCTTCGACTTGGGGTGGACCGAAACCATGTGCTACGTGACCATGCACTTGTCAGGACAGGAATATACTTGAGTGAGAAAAGAAGGCCATCGACGCCTACCTGCGCGTAGGCACTGTCATCCCTGAGGCCGACTTGACAAAGGTTACAGCAGAGATGGGCAGAAGAATTGCGGTAGTGATCCTGCAACGCTTGATTGGTTCGAAAGATTTTGTTACAAGGGCAACATAGCACAGCAGAATGGGCGGATGTCGTATGCTGAAAATATGGACACGCATGAGTAGAGACTCGGTCGCAGCATGCTACAGACCAACGCTGTCAAGGAGCTCGCTTGTCTCAAAAACCTTGGTACAAATAAAGCAGGTATGACGAAGCGGAATAGCGAGCTGAGCCTGAGGGGAGGCACCAGGCGTGGGTACATTATGAGCGGCTTTGATATGCTGACGCCCCAGCGATATACCGGTGGATGGTTCAGCCAGAAAGAAAGGTTGAGAGAAGGACAACTTGCCACATCAAGAGCAGTCTGATCTCTGAATCCTTCAGGACAACAAGGACAATTGGGGTGCACGTTGGCTTCGCGATAATGGGTCTTCAAAGCCGACTCGGACTCCACGTTGACAACACAGATAGAGCAGTGCACACGCCCCTCCAACTGCTGGGCAGTGCTGGTCTGGTTGTCGCTGACTCCATTGCTCGACGCAGTCTGAGGAGCGCTTTGGACTACAGTGACGGTGGGCACCTCGTATACATGACCTTTGTCTCTGGCGTGCTGCTGACATGCCTGGATGGTCTGAAACTGCCTCTGGCACGATGCGCATGCGACCATAGTAAAACTGTGTCCTCGACGACGAGAGGAAGGAAGATGCCATATGCGAACCTAGCTCCCAGAAATATAAGGTCTTGCATCCTCGTGTGTGCCTCGAGGACGGGAGTTGGTTCTGAACCCACAAGAGGACGCTGGGATGCGGCACCACTTTCTCATGGCCAGTGAAGACATAGCAAGCACCCATCAATAAACGGGAACAACATGCATTGTAGGTTTCAATCGTGTACTACACGATTGTGTCTAGGGCCGTTGGCGGTTATCCGAATGACGAGATGCTCAGCGTCTGAGAGATTACCGAGACGTGGACGATACCAATTGAAGCCCAAGATAATAGTGGAAGGAGCACCCATGTTCAAGGGAAGAAAAACAGCGACTTGAGATAATGGAAAAATTCACAGAGAACCAGTATACATGGCGATGATAAGTGCAACAGCCAGGCAGATCGCAGGAGCTCGAGGCGAGGGTGCGGTCATCCATGCATACCCTGAGATGGCTACAGCGCGCACTGTTATGAAATCAAATGTAGGGGACCTCACAAGACTTGTTCGATTCTTCAAATTCAAGCGCAGAACGTGCAGTCCGGTCAATTTATAAGTAGCCGATCAAGCCTTAGATTTAAATACGTCATTTATGCACCAACTTGTTTACTGGACATCAAGCTTTCAAGCTATGTGCCTTCCGCATGGTCGGACTCGCAACACCCTCAAATTCGTTGCTGTTTATCCCGATGACATCTCTGTTCTGATAATTTCACATTTGAGCAACCTATCCACCCCGAGCCGTGGTAACATGAACCCCAAGCCGTGGTAACCCCCCCAAGCTATATACGCAGAAGCCCCAACATCATCTCGCCACGCCTACTTCTGCAGCGGTGGCGTGCTCGCGAACAGCACCGAGCCGAGCTCGGGCGGGTAGCGTGGGCCGTTCGCGGCGCTCGCGCTGTCTGCAATCGCGCGCACCTCCTGTACCTCCTCAGGGGTGAGTTTTACGTTCACCGCAGCGAGGTTCTCTTTCAAGCGCTGTGCAACAGATCGCAGCAGCCCAGTCAGCCTGTGTCCTCAGAGCGTCGACAGAAAACGGTAGAAAAGGGGGCCGAGACTGCTTTCAAGGTGGAGTGTGGACGTGGAAGAAGGCGGGCACGCACCTCGACGTTGGTTGTGCCGGGAATGGGGATGACGTCTGGGCCCTGCGCAAGCAGCCACGCGAGCGCGACCTGGCCTGCCGTCGCGCCGTG
The DNA here is from genome assembly GCA_003999685.1 of Taiwanofungus camphoratus. Classification (NCBI taxonomy): domain Eukaryota; kingdom Fungi; phylum Basidiomycota; class Agaricomycetes; order Polyporales; family Taiwanofungaceae; genus Taiwanofungus; species Taiwanofungus camphoratus. The sequence continues at coordinate 1,482,572 of CP021229.1, forward strand.
TCTCTTGCCAATCTCCGCGAGCCCGGCCGCGAGCTTGAGGATGTTCGGGAAGTTCGCGTGCGAGTAGCGCGGGACCTTGCGCCGGAAGTCGTCCGCGTCGAAGTCATCTGGCGATTTCTGTGTGCGAAGGAAGGGATTTACGAGCGTGGGGATTCGGGTGGAGTCAAGAGTGCTAGAGTAGGAAGAGGAGGGGAGAAGAAGGGTATGGACGTACGTATCGCCCGGTAAGCATCCCACGTCCAAGAGGCGAATACGCGACGATCGCAACGCCGAGCTCCCGCGCGAGCTTGAGCAACCCGATTTTCTCGTCTTCGATGTCGAGCGTGAACGGCGAGTACTCGACCTGCAGCGCGGAGATAGGGTGCACGGCGTGCGCGCGGCGGAGCGTGTCCGCGGAACACTCGGAGAGGCCGAGATATTTTACCTTGCCCGCTCTGTGGCAGAGGCAGCATGAGCATACGCACGTACTAGCAAAAGGACAAGCGGGCGGTGCACCTGACGAGCTCGGCCATTGCGCCGACGGTCACCTCAATCGGGACCTGCGGGTCTGGCCTGCGGCGTCCACATCAGCTATTCCTGCCTTCATCACGAGCCGGAATCGTGACACACCGATGCAGATAGTACAACTCTACATTGTCGACACCGAGCCGCGCAATGGAACGGCTGAAGGCCTCGTGCACGTACGCCGCGTCGCCATTTATGACGCGCCCAGGTACGCCGGAGCGCAGGCCGAACTTGGTCGCGAGGAATATGGAGGAGCGCTTACCCGTGCGCTCGAACCTGGAGTTATCGCGTCACGTTGGGGGAGGGAGGTGTTAACGAGAAAGAGGAAACAGCGGAGGAGGGCAAGGCAGAGAGGCAGCGCACCATCTCCCGATGAGCTCCTCGGAGTCACCATAGACGTTCGCGGTGTCCCAGGTCGTGCACCCGTTCTCGTACAACGCGTCCAGGATCTGCCAACATCATGCGGCTAAGCTGGCTACTTCTAGACAAATAGCTGGCTCAACGCACCTTGAAGCGCTCCTCGTCGGGGAGGGGCTGGCCGTAGAACGCGGAGATGCCCATCGCGCCATAGCCAATGGCGGAAACGACGTGCTCGCCGATCTTGCGTGTGGGGAAGGGCAGCGCCATGTTCGAGTCTGCGGGATGGTGAGATGGCAGGGAATATCGAGATATGGGCCGGGATCAGTGAGTCGAGCTTATATATCTTTCCGGCCTTTGCTTGTATGACTGGATCTGCCGGTGCCGGGAGGGGGCAACGTCAGCTATGCAGCACGGTACCGCGTATACGGATCGGCGAGAAGGAGCGTAAGGTTCCGCTGTAAGTAATACTATCGTGGGCGATCGACCTTGTATCTGTTCTCAATTCACAAGGTTCTGACGCCAAATTCGGTCTTTGTAAGTGAGCCCAAAAGGGATTTGTAAGATGGCATCCACTTGCATGTCCGAGTCCGAGCGAATCCTCTGGAACGAGAACAACTAAGCTAGCATTCGTGGGTTACTACAGCCTTGAACTGGAAGTATGTGAGCGGCGCACCTAGCATTCCCGTCCGTCCGTCAAGCCTTTGCAAATGGAACATGGTGATCTACCAGTGAACGTGCAATCGCACACGATGACCGGACCTCAAGCGTTCTCGGCGTTGAGGTCGCGCCCGTGCATGACACCTATGGTAGACTCCGCTTAGCTACTTACCGTGATAACAGCTTCCTACTTGTTAGCAACTGCTTATACACACGGCAGACATGGCCCAATCGGTGAGGGTAAAAGAGCAGTAAAATATCGATTGAAATATGGTCGGTATGTCAAAGAACTTGTGAGGGTTACCAAATATGCCTCGCATATTCCAATCTCTGATTGGCCCAATTTTTGATACCCAAAACCGAGGACATCACATGACCAAGAATTGTCATGCTTACACCTCTTTGGCAGAGGGTGCACACCAAATCACCTAAAAATGAGGCTTGAGCATCCTGCATCAAAAATAAAGCCTGAGAGTCCAAGATTAAGAATTTATTGAATTTTCTCAGGTTTCAGATTTTTGATATCCATCATGGATCTTTAGTTTTTAGAATTTCTAGAGAGAGTAAGTTGTTTAGTGAGCAAGAGATATCACATAAGATTCTATGTCATGTATTGACCAGAAGAGGGAATGACATTGAGTGGTTTTACCATTTTATGACCTGTAACTACTTGTCTGAGAGTGATATGCTCTACCTTACATGATAATTGTGGGGTCTAGTGATATAGGGGTTAACTACCTGGAGGGCATTATGACACTTGCTTGGTAGACTCATGAGTTTAATTTCCACAGCCCCATCTCTGTTCTTACCCCACCCAACTGTTTATAATCTCCCCCTTAATTTATTCTTTAAATTGATTGCATAACCCCATCTAAATTTGGCCAAGCTAACAACCCACCTTTAATGCTGTTGCAATTGGAGATTCAACTCACTAGGCCTTGACAGCCCTAGTCTGGGTATTGTGGAGTGATCTTCAAATGGCATGGGCCAAGACCATATCTCAGTAACCATTACTTTTTGATGGTATGAGCCAAGGATAGCAACCATTTGGGCAAACATTATGAAGGAGTTGGGGTGAAAAGAGGCATCACATGATTCAAATTAGTAAAAATCCAGTTGTTTGTATGGATTTGGCTAGACTCCACCATAAGAAGGAGGATAATTGAATATATATACATATATATATATACACACACATATATACATATATACACATATATACACATATATATATACACACATGTTATGGTCACAGTGTGATGACCCTCTTCAGTTTTGAGTTGGGTCTATCTTAGATTTGTGAGCCTTCTAAATTGATTTGCACATTGGACTGCTTTATATTCAGCCACTGAAAGGCAAGAAATTTGACTAGTTATGCAATTTTGGTACCAGAACTAAGGCCAACTTTCTTTTTTTACAGAGTATGTTACCAAGGGGTTCACTCTGATAATGTTGCAGAAGCTTAGCACTGTGTGCAGCGAAGGGTCGAGGAGGAACAGCAGTGACAATGAGTCATGATCCTCAGTAGTCTTCAACTACAAGCCCTATGTAGTCATGATAGTCTTTATGGGCTCCTTGTGAGTGCAAGAAGATGTGTAAAGAAAAGTGTATATTGGTACTAATGTGTAGTACACTTTGAAATGGGTGAACAAAGAGAATACAACTAAGGAAACCTTCAGCAGAGGGCCCTCCTTTATACTGCTACCGCTGACCCCTGAATATAGTTAAGCAGTCCCCCAGAGACAGCGTAAGGCGAGAAGAGTCAGCAGCCCAAAAGTACATAACTACCATGGCATAAGCGGGGACGGTGATACGACCTAGGGGACCCTGGTACCTAGAGAGTGCTCCGCAACATGGCTGGTAGGTAGTGTGTGAACTGCGGGGATGTGAGGGTAAGAGCTACAACCTGTATGATACCGGGAAACCTGTATGTCTTGTTTTTTGTAAGTGGGGGAGTAAGGGGTCAAGGGTCCTGCACAACAGGATCTTGTTCCTAAGTGCTATATGATCCCTAAGGTCTTGCGAGGCCCTCTGAAGTACGCGAAGTCCTTCGAGGTTCTGCGAAGTCCTTCGAGGTTCTGCGAAGTCCTTCGAGGTTCTGCAAAGTCCTTCGAGGTTCTGCGAAGTCCTTCGAAGTTTTAGCTAAATCGCACGAGCTGACTTCGTAGGCTGTATGGAGTTAGGGAGCAATAAGCCAATAGACTATAGTTTCAACTAAGCGACAGAGGGTACGAGACTGCTGCAAAGTCTTTTAGCTAGAGTTAGCTAAAGGGCGTAAGGCTGAGAGGTTTGTTAGAACGAGGTGGGCGAGGTTTGGCTAGCGTAGGAGACCTGTAGGAGAGGTCAGATGGTTCAAAGAGCTAATACTTGGAATAGGAATGGGAGAATGAGGTTGCTGGAAGCTTCGAAGTGTCTGATGACTTTGAGGTGTAGGTCAGAGAGTTTGAGGGCGTAGGGGGATGTACTATAGCCTGAAATGAAGGCTATGAGAGAGTCGTAGAGCTATTTGTAGGACGTTGATATGACCTAGGGGATCCTGGTACCTAGGGAGTGCTCCGCAACATGGCTGTGGGGTAGTGTGATAACTGTGAGGATGTGAGGATAGGAGCTACAACCTGTATGATACTGGGAAACCTGTATGTCTTGTTTTTTGTAAGTAGGGGAGTAAGGGGTCAAGGGTCCTGCACAACAGGATCTTGTTCCTAAGTGCTATACGATCCCTAAGGCCTTGCGAGGCCCCCCCGAAGTACGCGAAGTTCTTCGAGATTTTGCGAAGTCCCTCGAAGTTTTAGCTAAATCGTGCGAGCTGACTTCGTAGATGCTGCGAAGTCCTTTTAGCTAGAGTTAGCTAAAGGGCGTAAGGTTTCGAGGTTTGTTAGAGCGAGGTGGGCGAGGTTTGGCTAGCGTAGGGGACCTGTAGGGGAGGTCAGAGAGTTCAAGGGCGTAGGGAGATGTACTATAGCCTATAACTAAGGCTATGGGAGTGTCGTAGGGCTATTCGTAGGACGTAGGGATGACGCAACGTGAGCCTAAGGGTATAACTAAGGCGGAGGCCCACCGGATAGGTGCTGTAAGAGGTGCTGAAGGGTGCGAAGTCACGGCGACTTTCGTAGATCGTAGTGCGTAGTTCAGGAAGCGTAGACGTGGTTCGTAGATATATCGTGAGCGTAGACGTAGTTCAAAGATACTGAAATGAAGCTGGGGTGGAGACTTAGGGACCTTAGGACCGTTCCTAAGGTTGTACTCGCGGCACTTTTCTGAGATCGGAGCTACAGGGGAACTGGTATTCCAAAGAGAGAAGCGTGCACTGAGGGGTCTCTCTGGTACATAGTAAACTACCTCTGACTAAATAGGGGAGCATGAGGTGAACTAATCTTGCGCGAAGTGATCCTTACGAGTCCGAAATGTGTACTAAAACGCATGGACTTCGAAGTGAACACGAGGGGGATAGGAACTAATTAGGAACTGAAACAGGGGAACTACGAACGGTAGAAAGGTGACCAACTTCATTCACGAGGGCGGGATGACTATCCGAGAGCAGCCATGCGCCGTGATCACCTATCTTAGCAGGCTAAGAGCGCACGAAGTTCTTAGCAGCGGGACTTGGCCTAATCGGGGCAGGAGGTGTCCTAACTGGGTGGAGGGTCATATGGGTACACCCTAGGATGACCTTATGGCATGGGATCGAGACCCATGGGGGTGCACAAGGCTTCCTAAGTCCAACTTCCGGAACTTCAGACCGTTTCAGAGCCTATCGGAGGTAACTGCAATCACAAGAGCTAGGAGAGACTTAGCCAAGACTTCTTAGCTAAGCCCGGGATGAGTGATGTAGTAGATAGGACCTAGATCCAATGGAACAGTATGGGAGGGCCAGCAGTGTCCGATAGTGGACTTAGCAGGAGTTAGGGACTTCGCGTCTAGCATTTGAAACCTCGTAGCACCTCGTGTGACTTCGCAAGACTTCGTAGGGTGTTAGAAGGGTTTAGGAAGGAGAGGGGGCGTTAGGAATATTATAGGAACCTATCCCTCCTGTTGTAGGCTGTAGGAGAGTCTTAGAGTGGTCGGTTGGGGGATTAGAAAGCTCCTAATAATCGCGATTCGGGGCCCAGGAGGCTACGGGACTCATCAACGTAGGGATGACGCAACGTGAGCCTAAGGGTATAACTAAGGCGGAGGCCCACCGGATAGGTGTTATGAGGTGTGCTGAAGAGTGCAAAGTCACGGTGACCTTGTGGATTGTAGTGCGTAGTTCAGGAAGCATAGACATGGTTCGTAGATATCTTGCGAGCGTAGACGTAGTTCAAAGGTACTAAAATGGAGCTGGGGTGGAGACTTAGGGGCCTTAGGACCGTTCCTAAGGTTGTACTCGTGGCACTTTCCTGAGATCGGAGCTACAGGGAAACTGGTATTCCAAAGGGAGAAGTGTGCACTGAGGGGTCTCTCTTGTACATAGTAAACTACCTCTGACTAAATAGGGGAGCGTGAGGTGAACTATTCTTGCACGAAGTGATCCTTGCACTTCCGAAATGTGTACTACAGCGCATGGGCTCCGAAGTGAACACAAGGAGGATAGGAACTAAATAGGAACAGAAACAGGGGAACTACGTATGGTAGAAAGGTGACCAAGTTCATTCACGAGGGCAGGATGACTATCCGAGAGCAGCCATGCGCCGTGATCAACTATCTTAGTGGGCTAAGAGTGTACGAAGTTCTTAGCAGCGGAACTTGGCCTAATCGGGGTAGGAGGTGTCCTAACTGGGTGGAGGATCATATGGATACGCCATAGAAGGACCTTATGGCATAGGATCGAGACCCATGGGGTGCGCAAGGCTTCCTAAGTCCAGCTTCCGGAACTTTGGACCGTTTCGGAGCCTATTAGAGGTAGCTGCAATCACAAGAGCTAGGAGAGACTTAGCTAAGACTTCTTAGCTAAGCCCGGGATGAGTGACATAGTAGCTAGGACCTAGATCCAATAGAACAGTATGGGAGGGCTGGCAGTGTCCGATAGTGGACTTAACAGGAGGTAGGGACTTCATGGCTAGCATTTGAAACCTCGTAGCACCTCGTGTGACTTCGCAGGACTTCGTAGGGTGTTAGAAGGGTTTAGGAATCAAAGGAGGTGTTAGGAATATTATAGGAGCCTATCCCACCTGTCATAGGCTGTAGAAGAGTCTTAGGATGGTCGGTTGGGGGATTAGAAAGCTCCTAAAATCGCAATTCGGGGCCCAGGAGGCTACGGGACTCATCAATGGTTGGCCTGTCAGTCAGTCTGGGTGAGTAATATGTGGAAAGGATGTCACGCATCCATGGTGTGATGAACAAAGAAAAAGAAAAAATGATTAAGTCCCTAGTCCTACTCATTGGTAACAGAGTATGACTGAACCAACTATAGTGGCATAGTATCCTAAGGCACAAAGATTGGATAAAGTATCTACTGAGACCACATTAGCACCCTATGGATGCTTCATGTCGCTTAGAAGTAGAAGATGCTGTCTTTGGTGCCAGAAGTTTGCAAATTGGCTCAAACTTCTGTTACTGCTGATGAGTCCTGTAGTCTCCTGGGCTCCGAATCACGATTTTAAGAGCTTTCTAATCCCCTCACAGACCATCCTATGACCCTTCTACAGCCTATGACAGGTGGGATAGGTTTCTATGATGTTTCTAACACCTCCTTTGTCTCCTAAACCCTTCTAACACCCTATGAAGTCCTGCAAAGTCACACGAGGTGCTACAAAGCTTCAAACGCTAGCCATGAAGTCTCTAACTCCTGCTAAGTCCACTATCAGACACTGCTGGTGGTACGCACTATAACACTCCAACTCCAACTGGGTACAACCTAAGAGAAGCTGGAAGGCTATAGTACTTAGTTAGTGTGCTAGGGGAGAGTCAGTGGCAAAGGGTTCCTGATCTCAAATGGGTCGAGAGACGTCTATGAAGGTCTTTGATGACCTACAATGTGTGTCGTGACTGCTCAATGTAGCTTTGATGGGCTACTATGCAGTACTGTACTAAGGGGAGGCTAAACAGGAGGACTTAGCTGATACACAGCCCTTCAATTACTGTAGAAGGTGGACTGGGGTTAGAGATGAGATGTTAACGCAACCCTTAAATGTGACTCGAAGATGGACGTAAGACTGAGCACAACCCTTCGACGGATGTTGAAGACGGACAAGATGCAATCCTTCAAGATACTGTAGAAGGTGGATTGTAGATGCAACTCTTCGAATGTAATTGAAGATGGAAAGATGCTGTAGAACGCGGTAGGAGACTGTATCAAAGGTGCTCTTCTTGAGCCCTGCAGAATGGGGGAAAACTTCTCTGTTGGTCCGAGACGTTGTACATCACGTTTATACTACTTTACTATAATGTAAGGCGCATCAGGAGTGGTGTAGTATAAGTGGCATCCTAACTACTTGCATACTACAGAGTAGCTCGTAGAGGGAGTGGTTACTATACTGACATCACTAGAAAGGCTGAGATAAAGGAATGTACATAGACTAAGATGAAACCTGTGGCCGTAGCATTATCGAGCGCATCAAGTGGTGCATCGAAGCTGATTGAGTGATATCGGGGTGGCATGACCAGTCACGTGTGAGGACCTTGAGTGGCAACTGCATATGGCGTATTGTGCGTAGAGGGAACGGTGCACTGGAATGTCGGACCAGAACTGGCAGAGTGGCTGTGGCGTAATTCAAAGCTATCGGAGAGTCCTGTAGTGGCTTTTTGGGCTATATTGGACATGTTGAGTGGTGTCGAAGTCCTGACTAAGGTCCTAGGGTCGAGTGAGGGTGCTCCACAGGGCCTAGAAGGGCCTGGCACCTATCACCGGCCCTCCCATATTGTTCTATTGGGTCCAGCCCCAGCTACTACGTCACTCATCCTGGGTTTAGCTAAGAAGGCTTAGCTAAGTCTCTCCAATCTCTTGTGACTGCAGGCACCTCTGATAGGCTCTGGAACGGTCCAAAGTTCTGAAGGCTGGACTTAGAAAGCCTTGCGCACCCCTTGGGTCTTGATCCTATGTCGTAAGGTCCTTCTATGGCGCATCTATATGATCCTCTACCCATTTAGGGCATCTCCTACCTCGATTAGGACAAGTCCCACTGCTAGAAACTTTGTACGCTCTTAGCCCACTAAGACAGTTGATCACGGTGCATGGCCGCTCTCGGATAGTCATCCCGCCCTTATAGATGAACTTGGTCACCTTTCTACTGTACGTAGTTCCCCTGTTTCAGTTCCTATTTAGTTCCTATCCTCCTTATGTTCACTTTGGAGCCCATGCGCTTTAGTACACATTTTGGACTTGTAAGGATCACTTCATGCCAGAATAGTTCACCTCACTCTCTCCTATTTAGTCAGAGGTAGTTTACCATGTACCAGAGAGACCCCTCAGTGCATGCTTCTCCCTTTGGAATACAAGTTCCCCTGTAGCTCCGATCTCAAAGAGTGCCATGAGTGCAACCTTAGGAATGGTCCTAAGCCTCTAAAGTTTTCACCCTAGCTCTGTTTCAGTATATCTAAACTATGTCTATGCTCATGATATATCTATGAACTACGCCTATGCCTTTCGAACTACACACTATGATCCACAAAGTTGACATGACTTCACACTCTTCAGTACAACCTATAGCACCTATCTGGTGGGCCTCCACCTTAGTTATACCCAAAGGCTCACATTGCATCATCCCTACATCCCCCAATAGCACTACGACTCTCCTATAGCCTTCATTGCAGGTCATAGTACATCCTCCTACGTCCTCGAACTTCCCAACCTACGCCCCAAAGCCAACAGACATTTTAGAACTTCCCGTGACCTCGTTCTCTCATCCTTACCCCAAGTATTGACTCCCCGAACCATCCAACCTCTTCTATAGGTCTCCTACGCTAGTCAAATCTCGCACACCTCGCTCTAACAAACTTCGAAGCATTACGCCCTTTAGCTAACTTTAGTTAAGGACTTCGAAGCAGTCTCGTACCCTTTGCCAATTAGTTGAACCCATATTCCCTTGACCCATCGCTCCCTAACCCTACGCAGCCTATGAAGTCAGATAGCACGCTTTAGCTAAAAACTTCGAAGGCCTTTGCAGAACTTTGAAGGACTTTGCACACTTCGAAGGGCCTCACAAGGTCTTAGGGATCGCCTAGCACCTAGGAACAAGATCCTGTTGCACTTCCTGTTGCACAGGACCCTTGGCCCCTTACTCCCTCACTTACAAAAACAAGACATATAGGTCTCCCGGTATCATACAGGTTGTGGCTCCCCTTCTCACATCCCCACTACTTCTTAGCCACGTTTCAGAGCACTCCCTAGATACCAGGGTCCCTTAGGTTGTATCACCATGGGTTACTTACATCTCAATTTCTCCTCTGCATCCACAAAGCGCCTAAGGGAAGACATCCAATGGGCTCATACAGATGCCTAATTTCACTGAACCTTGAAGTACATGTATTTTCACATCTTTTAAACTCAAGATCCTTACCCTGAGCCAGTATATGGTCCTGACACCACCATTGTCTCTGGCAAAGATAAATAGATGGTGGTTGAGAGTGTGACACAGATGCCAATTATAAATTTCAGCAAGGTCAATGATCCATCAAGCGGAGGTGAGCAGAAGATAGTGCTCAAGTGAGCTTGAGTCAGAGGTGGAGAAGGAAGTGTGCAGTGAGCAAACATTATGGACTAGTTGATCTACCATGGCATTCATGGTGGATAACTATATATACCTAAACACCTGAATGGACAGTGTCAGAATCGGATGCCTTGACAGGAGTGTATCATTGCCTTATTGCTAGAAGAGATAGGTCGTGGCTAATGTGAGCATACACTTGTGCCTCAGAATTCTGAGGTGAGAAGGAACCAGGCTGTGCCATTATGATGGCCCACTGGTGTCCATTCAGCTATCTGCAAGATCAGCCAAAAAGCATAGATAATACTTCTCAGTGTGCAAGTGCTACAGAATCAAGAAAGACTGCAGGCAGAAACATGAACCAACTCCTGTCGAAGCTGTAAACATCTGATATGATCTTGTGATCTTGTTCCTAGATGCTAGACGATCCCTAAGACTTTGCGAGGCCCTCCGAAGTGTGCAAAGTCCTTAAGACATACAGGTTGTGGCTCCTCTCCTCACATCCCCACAGTTCCCCTACTACTTTTTAGCCACATCACAGAGCACTTCCTAGGTACCAGGATCCCCTAGGTCGTATCAGCATCAGACCTACTCCCTAGGTTCATCCCTTCATTCAGGACTCCCTAGATCGTATCATCGGTTCAGCTGTAGCTGAATAGTATGTCCTCAGTATAGATATCACATCATGTGCCAAGTCAAGCATAACTTGTTCATACCCAACCAGAATGTGTTCCACATTGACTTTGTTGATGAGATGTGCCACAGTGGTGGCTGAGTTACGTGAAGATATGGGGAATGCTACGTGGTTTGCATGCATGATACTCATCATTGTTATAAAGTACAGAATTGCATCTGTCGAGTAGGTTAGCTATTGATGAAGGTACAAATTGGAATGTCTGAATACCTGAGGGTGCAAGAATTGCTACCACCAAAGTCTCATCCATACCAATCTTCCACTTCATATGATCTCTGATCAATTTGCAACCTGTATAGACAGCCTGCACAGCTTCTGGCGAAACTACCCAGACCACAGTCAGGGTCCTAAAAGTCTAGTGTGTGCAAAGGAGTAAGGGGCCAATGAGTCCTGCACAACAGGATCTTATGCTGAGGTGTGGACAGTCTCAGGGAGGTAGGAACGTGGTCTTCTAATCCAATGGCAGCAGGCTGGTAGGATGCCAGCCAGGTGCAAAGGAGTTGAAGGAAACTGAAGGTGAACTGATGGTAAACTGAGAACTGAAGGATAAACCAAAAACTGATGTAATTGGGAGAGGAGGTGCTGCTGAGGGATGCTAGCATAGAAATGGAGTGTAGAACTGGCATAGGCGATGGCTGATGGACTGAACTGTACGCAACACATGCCTATGGGGTATAATGAGGGTGGAGGCACACCGGATGAGGAGGAGGAGGGGGGCTGGTTACTCAGACTGAAGTTACTCCAACTTCAGAAACGTAGGATGTAGAGGACGTAGAACGGCTGTGATATACGATATAATATGACTGCTGGATGACAATATGTGTAGATACTATGGAGGAGAACCTTGTCAGACTGTTGAGAAGCCTTTAGAGCAGGGGAAGCCCAAATCTGAACTCTGGGGGACAAGTCTGTAGATTTTTTAGAACAAAACAGGAGCGTGTTGATGAGTCCTGTAGCCTCCTGGGCCCCGAATCATGATTTTAGGAGCTCTCTAATCCCCTAACAGACCATCCTATGACTCTTCTACAGCCTACAACAGGTGGAATAGGTTCCTATAATGTTCCTAACACCCCCTTTGCTTTCTAAACCCTTCTAACACCCTACGAAGTCCTGTGAAGTTGCACGAGGTGCTACGAGGTTTCAAACGCTAGCCACAAAGTCCCTAACTCCTGCTAAGTCCACTATCGGACACTGCGGGCCCTCTCATATTGTTCTATTGGATCTAGGCCCCAGCTACTATGTCACTGATCCTGGGTTTAGCTAAGAAGCACTAGCTAAGTCTCTCCTAGCTCTTGTGATTGCAGCCACCCCCGATAGGCTTTGAAACGGTCCGAAGTTCTGAAGGCTGGACTCAGGAAGCCTTGCACACCCCCTGGGTCTTGATCCTATGCCATAAGGTCCTTCTATGGCACATCCATATGATCCTCCATCCATTTAGGACACCTCCTACCCTGATTAGGCCAAGTCCCGCTGCTAGAAACTTTGTACACTCTTAGCCCACTAGGACAGTTGATCATGGTGCATGGCTGCTCTTGGATAGTCATCCCACCCTTATGGATGGACTTGGTCACCTTTCTACCATACGTAGTTCCCCTGTTTCAGTTCCTATTTAGTTCCTACCCTCCTCGTGTTCACTTTGGAGCCCATGCACTTTAGTACACATTTCAGACTTGTAAGGATCACTTCACACCAGAATAGTTCACCTCACTCTCTTCTATTTAGTCAGAGGTAGTTTACTATGTACCAGAGAGACCCCTCAGTGCATGCTTCTCCCTTTGGAATACAAGTTCCCCTGTAGCTCTGATCTCAGAGAAGTGCCATAAGTACAACCTTAGGAACGGTCCTAAGCCCCTAAGTCTCCACCCCAGCTCCACTTCAGTATCTTTGAACTACGTCTACGCTCACAATATATCTACAAACTACGTCTACACTCCTCGAACTACGCACTACGATCCATGAAGCCACTATGACTTCGCACTCTTCAGCACATCTTATAGCACCTATCCGGTGGGCCTCCACCTTAGTTATACCCAAAGGCTCACGTTGCATCATCCCTATGTCCTACGAATAGCACTACGACTCTCCTATAGCCTTCATTTTAGGTTCTAGTACATCCCCCTATGCCCTCGAACTCCCTGACCTACGCCTCAAAGTCAACAGACACTTCAGAACTTCCAGCAACCTCATTCTCCTGTCCCTATTCCAAGTATTAGCTCCCTGAACCATCCAACCTCCTCTACAGGTCTCCTACGCTAGCCAAATCTCGCACACCTCGCTCTAACAAGCTTTGAAACACTACGCCCTTTAGCTAACTCTAGTTAAAGACTTCGCAGCAGTCTCGTACCCTTTGCCGATTAGTTGAAGCTATATTCTATTGGCTTATTGCTCCCTAACTCCACACAGCCTACGAAGTCAGCTCGTATGCTTTAGCTAAAACTTCAAAGGACTTCGCACACTTCAGAAGGCCTTGCAAGGCCTTAGAGATCGTTTAGCATCTAGGAACAAGATCCTGTCGCACAGGACCCTTGGCCCCTTACTCCCTCATTTACAAAAACAAGACATACAGGTTTCCCGGTATCATACAGGTTGTAGCTCCTCCCCTCACATCCCCATAGTTCACACACTACCTCCTAGTCACATTACGAAGCACTCCCTAGGTACCAGGGTCCCCTAGGTTGTATTAACGCCACCCAAGAATCCCAGTCAAATGCGTCAAAACTGATACAATTTCTATTTCTTGTCATTACCACGGTCATTGCTTACACATGGACTATTACTGTACAGGCCCTGGATCGGCCCCGCTTACGCATAGGACTCTGACTCATATCCGGGCCGCTTACCAGATTCCTCATCACTCATACATATTGCTAATACGCCCGGATCGTACCACTTCCTATTTATCTATAGTCGTACCACATTACGGACCTCCTGCCCTAGAGTAGTTCTTGGTCCATGCTCATGATTGGTATTTGTATATATAGCATGTACTTAGCTTAGCTCAGACCTTAAGTCTGATCTTGTTACCATTAGTCTTGTTACTATCATATTTGTGTCTTGTATCCTCTCGCTCACATCTGAGTGATACTCGCTCGAGTCTACGGACTTCACGACACTCGGTCTATATCGACCATAAGACCTCGCCACCTTCTATCGTGGTCAGGCCCTCACGTGTGAGGCAACGTCTAGGATCCGAGATACCAATTTGTATCAAAAGATCAGACTTCCGCTAAGCCGCCCCTAGTACCATCTAGCGGGCATACATCCATTACCACGTCTTACCTCAGGACCATCGATCCTGACTATTGGGGGTTACCTACACGAGGAGAGGAACCACTTCTCTACGACATCGAACAACGAGTGTTCGTAGATGCGAACCGGAACCCGATCTATCCAAGTTCACCGCTTACCTGGATTAGAACAACATCCAGACGACCGATCCAGCAAGCACAGGCCAACCTCGCTGCATACTTTCAGCGAAACCCTGTCGGCGAAGGGAGAGACATCTCCATTCTATTCACAGGAGGGTCACAAGAAACCACACCCATCGAACCAACCACCGAGGACTCGTTCACCGCCTCCACTTCCCGAACCCCCACTCCCACTCCATCCTCCCCCACATCCACTCCTATAATATCCGCACCAACACCTCGACGAGTCACAATGGCCACAATTGGGAACATGACCCAGCAGCAGCTGGAGGCACTCATCGCTCGCCTCAGCACCCAGCAACAAGGGGCTCGAGCCCTCAAGCTCGACATTCCTGCACTGGACCCATTCACCGGGCAAGGAGAAGATCTGGACCAATTTGTCCAGCGGGTGGAACATTACTTCACCGCCATGAACAACACCAACCTCAGCGATGACGCAAAGATCGCATTCGCGGTCGCCCTCATGAAGGGAGGGCAGGACGCCCGCATATGGCGCGACACGTTCTACGAACGAGCAGCGGGGGGCCAGGCGCCCTACAGGACATGGGATATATTCAAAGCATCCCTCAAGTTGGCATTCCCGGAACACGAGGGAGTACAGCGAGCCCATCAGGTGCTCATGGAGTTACCAGCCAAGCAGCTGAACAAGAAAACGAGGGCCACTACTAAAATGTATGTGGAAAGGTTCCGACTCTTGGCCGAAAAGGCGAAGTTGAAGGACACGACCATCGATGCGAATGGAAACCGCACCGAGAACGATTACCCTACCCTTAGGGCGATATTCATCAAAGGGCTAGACCGCCAAATCTACGCCACATTAGCCGGAAGGGCCACATCTGAAAGGCCAGACACCATGGAAAAATGGTACAGGGACGTCCTATCCTTGGACGCAATCTATAGGGGGATCGACCAGATCTCCAACGTCACCACTACGGTCGATTATGGCGAACCCATGGACGTGGACGCAATCGCCACCCGCCCGACCCGCACTCCTCCATCCTCCTCTAACAAGAAGCAATGGACGGATGGTTGCTCCTTGAACGAAAGCGAAAGGAAATACCACCGCGACAACAACCTATGCTTCTATTGCCACAATAGGGGACACTCGGCATGAGACTGTCGCAAGAAGGCGGCAGCAAGGACGAAGAACGCGCCCAAGGCGCAGGACTCGCGCCCCACGGACTACCGCTCTTACATCAAGAGCCTATCCGCGGATGAGAAAAGAGAGGTCATGGAAGAATTGGCCACAGAGGATTTTTAAAGGGGCAGGGTGAGTCGACGCAACCACTGCCCATTTCAGTTTCACTGTCCCGTGTTGTACTAGTAGTCCGGAATGAAAGAGCCTTACACATTCCGATTACTGTGGGACGAAAAGACGTCGAAGCGCACGCCTTCATCGACAGCGGCGCCTCGGGGATATTCATACATCCCAGATTTGTTAAAACACACAACATTCGCACTGAGGCTCTACCCCGCCCAATGCCCGTGTTCAATGTGGACGGAACGGCTAACAAGCAAGGCACCATTACGAAAAGGGCCCTTCTTTCGTACAAGATAGGAGGGGAGCCCCGATTTGTTAAAGCCTATGTGGCCAGCATAGGAAACGAAGATATTATCTTCGGGCATACCTGGCTCAAACTGGAAAACCCGGATATCGATTGGAAGAAGGGACGGGTGGAACTTAAACACCGCATGACTCTGGAAGAATCTAGGGAATGGAAGAAAAACCTATTGGAGACCAGAGCCAAGCGACTGGAAATCAAAAGGTTAACGGCAGAATCCCTTTCTAGAGACATCATTAAAGCCCGCCAACCCTCAGTCGAAGAAATCGAGGACAAAGGGGATGGGGATGTCGTGGACACCATGTCCCCGATCTTACCAACAACAGAAACCCCTCGTCAAACGACACGCCGAGACTTGCCAGTCTCAACCCCGGAAGAAAACTCAGTCAACGGCATCACTCTCGAACAGGCCATGGAAACGATCGACGACGATGAGCTGGTCATAGCATTCATCGAAGGAGATGACCGAATCACAACGTATGGGCGGGACTCACATCCAGCGTATCGAGACACCCCGCTCACGGAAAAGGCATACCCTCTCGACGGAACGTATCGTCGCCTCGAAAACAGTCTTATCTGGCAGGTCAAGCACGACATCGGTCGACTCACCACATCTACGGAGCTCGCTATTAAGGAACACGCCAAGAAAGAGGAGAAACCGGTCACGGAACTCGTTCCTGAATACCTCCACGATCTCCTTCCGGTGTTCGACAAGCAAGCGGCAGCCCGACTCCCTAAGCACGCGGAACACGACCACGAGATCAACCTGAAGAAAGATTTCAAGGAATTCAAGCAGTCCACTTATTCGCTCAATAGAGAGGAACGAAAGGAGTTGGATCAGTTCCTGGAAGAAAACCTCAAAAAGGGGTACATTCGTCCATCGAAGTCACCATTGGCCAGTCCATTCTTCTTTGTAGAAAAGAAGGATGGGGGATATCGACCTTGCCAGGATTATCGGGAACTCAACGAGGGAACTATTAAGGATCGTTATCCACTTCCCCTCATATCGGAACTCCTGGAACGGCTGAACAAGGCGACCATCTTCACCAAGATGGATCTCAGACAAGGGTACAACAATATACGGATCTGAGAAGGAGACGAATGGAAGGCGGCTTTTGGTGTTCCAGCAGCTGGGGAAGGACCTCCCTCGTTCTACGAACCCCTGGTGATGTTCTTCGGGATGTGCAACTCACCAGCAACGTTCCAACGGATGATGAACACGGTCTTCGCTGACATGCTTAAGGAGGGATGGTTGGCAATCTACATGGACGACATCCTTATCTACTCGACAGACCCAGAGGAGCATAAAAAACGAACGCGGTGAGTTATTGAAAGGCTTAGGGATACCGACCTGTATCTCAAACCGGAAAAGTGCAAATTCGACGTGCAAGAAGTCGAATTCTTAGGCATGATCATTAGACCCGGACAACTCGCCATGGACCCGGTCAAGGTAGCCGGCATCAAAGACTGGCCGATACCTAAGAACCTCAGAGAGGTTCGGTCGTTCATCGGGTTTGGAAACTTCTATCGTCGGTTCATACATAGGTTCTCGCACCTGGCCCAACCTCTGATCTCGCTTACGCGAAAAGACGTCAAATGGCACTGGGACAACGAACAGCAGGAGGCATTTGAAACACTGAAGAAAGCTTTCCTGGAACAACCGGTCCTATTGATGCCTGACCCAGAGAAACCATTCGCGTTGGAAACTGATGCATCGAAGTTTGCCACTGGTGCTGTCCTCAGGCAAAAGGACGATAACGGAGACTGGCATCCATGCGGTTATATCTCCCAGAGCATGATGCCTGCGGAACAAAACTATGATGTCTATGATAGGGAACTTATGGCAGTCATGAGGGGACTCAACGAGTGGAGTCACCTCCTCATCGGTAGCCCATATCCAGTCATGATATACAGTGATCACAAGAACCTGACATACTGGAAGACAGCACGGAATCTGAACCGAAGACAAGCACGATGGGCTCTGCGTCTATCCGAATTCGACTACAGGCTAGTTCACGTCCCGGGCACACAAATGGTACAAAGCGATGCACTCTCCCGACGCCCCGACCACGACGATGGTTCATCAGATAACCAGGATGTAACCATCCTACCAGACAAGGTATGGGTAGCGGCGATAGACACAAATCTCCGGGCTTCCATCGCGGAAGCATGCGTAAACGACTCAGTGTATGCAGAAGGAATGAGCTATGCATGAAATGGCTCAAACGACCACTGGACAATTCAAGACGGAGACCTCCTCTACGATAATCGGGTATATATTCCCCTCGATGAGAAGCTATGACGACAAACGGTCTCAAACTACCACGACCTCCCCTCCGCCGGTCACCCTGGAATTCAGAAAACCCTCTCGTCTATCCGACGAGACTATTGGTGGCCTGGAATGGCCGACTTCATCGCCTGTTATGTTCATGGTTGTGGCACATGTCAACAAATGAAGGTTAACACTCACCCAGACCGTCCCACCCTCATCCCTATCCGGGCCGCCGCTCACGCCACACCGTTTAGCACCTTCTGTTGCGATTTCATCACCGATTTACCCCTTTCCAACGGCTACGATGCCATATTGGTCGTAGTGGACCACGACCTTAGTAAGGGGGTAATTTTCATTCCATGCAACAAAACCATTGACGCGCAAGGAATGGCGGAGCTTCTTTACAACGAGGTCTACAAATGGTTTGGACTCCCAGACAAGGTGATCAGTGATCGCGGGCCGCAATTCGCTTCAAAGGTGTTCCAAGAACTGTGTTGAATGACAGGGGTGCAATCCGCCATGAGCACGGCTTTCCACCCTCAAACGGACGGAGAAACGGAACGGGTCAATCAGGAGCTCAAAGTGTACCTTTGATGCTTCACAGGTAACAATCCGGATAGGTGGTCTTCCTTACTTAGCGCCGCGCAATTCGCTCACAACTCCAGGGAACATTCGACGATCAAGGCATCGCCGTTTAAAGTCATGATGGGCTTCGAACCGCGAGGAATCCCCGTTGTACACAAAGGATCGGACACACCCGGCGCAGCTTATCGTCTGAAGAACCTCCAGAAGATAAGAGAGCAAGCACATGCGGCGATGGAGCTAGCCCAGGCGGTATTGGCAAGGCGAATCAAACCACGAGGGAAAGGTTTTCGTAAAGGACAACAGGTCTGGCTCGACTCTCGGAACCTAAAACTGCCATACCCTTCCAGGAAGTTGGCACCCAAGAGAGAGGGTCCCTTCGAAATCACTGAAGTCTTAGGCCCGGTGTCATACAAGCTAAAACTCCCGGAGACGTGGTGAGTACACCCCGTTTTCCACGCCGCTCTTCTATCCCCATATACGGAGACGGAGATCCATGGCCAGAACTACACGAGACCACCCCCGGAGCTTATCGAAGGCGAAGATAACTACGAAGTCGAAGCTATCATCGGACATCGGGAGAACTTGCGGAAAAACCGCCGCGAGTATAGGGTCAGGTGGAAAGGATATTCCTCGGCGGATGACTCATGGGAACCGGAAGCAAATTTAGCCGGTACTGCGGAAGAGCTCCTGGGAGCATATAAGGAGAGAAAGAACTTGAGCTAAGACCAGTTCACTCCCTTCAGACGAACTAACACCCGCTCGCAACATGCCTCGCCAGTCTAATACCGCCGCCCAAGCTGCCGCTCGTGGCCGAGCTCGCGCCTTCCTCGCCACTCGACGTGCTACCTGCACACCTCAGACGGCCACCTCTCCTACGGCAATACCATCCTCATCGTCAGCATCTTCGGCATCCTCTGGTCATGGCCCGCTCTTTGGATTTCAAACCGCCGCCCATTTTCGCAACCCCATACCAGGAGAAGGCGCCCTACCCCGACAAGCCGACATCATCTACTATCCGCGTTTCATCTATGACGCGGACCCAATCCTTCTCGACGTCCTGGTTCGACACTCGAGAGATATCGCACGACTACTTGGGTCTCTACTGAATACGCGAAACAACCAGGACGAGCAAGAAGCGTACGGGGAATACATCGACGCAAGGCTACAATACTTAGGAGCGGTGGATGACGCGACCGAACAGCTAGCCATATGGAAGGACAAAATCCGACAGTTAGACTTCAAGGTGGTCTGCACCCTACGAAGGATGGACAACATGTCCATGGATCGTCACCTTCAGGACATGATAGCCCCCCACCGACGAACCAGCCACTCCAGGTTCGTACGACAATCTCAGCCCGACATTGTCACACGCGGGCCCACCCCACCTCCCGAACCTGAAGACCCCTTGCAAACCTTCATTGACACCCCAGCCGGACAGGAGTCTATTGGAGCCGTACCTAGTAGAATCGACTCTCTCCCTAACTACATGCGCCCGGGACCCAACTGGAGACCACGAGGACGCTGCCACGCCTGCGGCAGTATTATGCACTGGGTACGTGACTGCCCAGACTACACTTGTGCCAGGTGTCATCGCACTGCTCCGGGGCATCTATCCCGAGAGTGTACAGTAGCACGCCACGCGTCGGCCCCACCCATCTTACCTGCCCCTGGAGAGGATCATCGTTGCGAGCTAGTCGACTTGATCCACCGCCCCACACAGGCACCCATCCCGGTCATGTCGGCCACCAATCCTCCACGCACTCTTATGTTCAGAAGAGAGCAACCCCTCCCACCTACCCCATCCCGCCCTAGAGTCAATGAGACGTCAACCCCTCATACTAATGCAACAGCCGGTCCATCGCGGACCGACACGCCTTACCCTCACCCACGCGCACCCGGGCCATCACTCAACCATTTGTCCAGACCAGGAATACCCCCCCACCAATATCTTGCAGAGCCCGGGGCAAGTACTGGCCCCTTCACTCGTGGCCCCGATGGCCGATTCACTCCTCCCCCAGTCATACCCCCTCCATCGTCCAGTTATCACCTCCCCCCTGTCATTTCTCCACCACCTGCTTACCGCCGCGGGACTTACGACCCGCCCTCGAACTCCTACATGAACGACAACGAATGGGACGACTATGGGTTCGAGGATTACGGTGATGGTGAGCAGTAGGGGTGCTGTTTGCTTGAGGCGGTAGGTTGCAAGCGGTGCTGGGTCCTTACCCGGCCGCCCACATGCCTACATTGCACGAGGCTTACACGATGTCGTTGGGTCCTTACCCGGTCGTTGTTAGTCTCACCAGGTACGAGATGAAACACTCTCAGGGTTCGAGGTGAAACACCCTCATGGTACGTGGTGAAACACCCGCACGGCTGATGAACATTTTTATTTAATGGAAAATCAAGTAGGGTCGTTCGGAGATCGACCTTAGTAAGGGGGTAATGATACAATTTCTATTTCTTGTCATTACCATGGTCATTGCTTACACATGGACTATTACTGTACGGGCCCTGGATCGGCCCCGCTTACGCATAGGACTCTGACTCATATCCGGTGATGAGCCTCGTAGCCTCCTGGGCCCCGAACCGCGATTTTAGGAGCTTTCTGATCCCCCAACCGACCACTCTAAGACTCTCCTACATCCTACGACAGGAGGGATAGGTTCCTATAGTATTCCTAACGCCCCCTCTCCTTCCTAAACCCTTCTAACACTCTACGAAGTCTTGCGAAGTCACACGAGGTGCTACGAGGTTTCAAATGCTAGACGCGAAGTCCCTAACTCCTGCTAAGCCCACTACCGGACACTGCCGGCCCTCCCATACTGTTCCATTGGATCTAGGTCCTATCTACTACGTCACTCATCCCGGGCTTAGCTAAGAAGTCTTAGCTAAGTCTCTCCTAGCTCTTGTGATTGCAGTTACCTCCGATAGGCTCCAAAACGGTCTGAAGTTCCGGAAGCTGGACTTAGGAAGCCTTGTGCACCCCCATGGGTCTCGATCCTATGCCATAAGGTCATCCTAGGGCATACCCACATGACCCTCCACCCAGTTAGGACACCTCCTGCCCTGATTAGGCCAAGTCCCGCTGCTAAGAACTTCGTGCGCTCTTAGCCCGCTAAGATAGGTGATCACGGCGCATGGCTGCTCTCGGATAGTCATCCCGCCCTCGTGAATGAAGTTGGTCACCTTTCTACCGTTCGTAGTTCCCCTGTTTCAGTTCCTAATTAGTTCCTATCCCCCCCTCGTGTTCACTTCGGAGTCCATGCGTTTTAGTACACATTTCGGACTCGTAAGGATCACTTCGCGCAAGATTAGTTCACCTCACGCTCCCCTATTTAGTCAGAGGTAGTTTACTATGTACGACAGAGACCCCTCAGTGCACGCTTCCCTCTTTGAAATACCAGTTCCCCTGTAGCTCCGATCTCAGGAAAGCGCCGCGAGTACAACCTTAGGAACGGTCCTAAGGTCCCTAAGTCTCCACCCCAGCTTCATTTCAGTACCTTTGAACTACGTCTACGCTCGCAATATATCTACGAACCACGTCTACGCTTTCTGAACTACGCACTACGATCTACGAAAGTCGCCGTGACTTCGCACCCTTCGGCACCTCTTATAGCACCTATCCGGTGGGCCTCCGCCTTAGTTATACCCTTAGGCTCACGTTGCGTTATCCCTACGTCCTACGAATAGCCCTACGACTCGCCCATAGCCTTAGTTACAGGCTATAGTACATCTCCCTATGCCCTCGAACTCTCTGACCTCTCCTACAGGTCTCCTACGCTAGCCAAACCTCGCCCACTTCGCTCTAACAAACTCCAAAACCTTACGCCCTTTAGCTAACTCTAACCAGAAGGAGTTCGCAGCATCTACGAAGTCAGCTCGCGCGATTTAGCTAAAACTTCGAAGGGCTTCGCAAAACCTCGAAGAACTTTGCGTACTTCGGAGGGCCTCGCAAAGCCTTAGGGATAGTATAGCACTTAGGAACAAGATCCTGTTGTGCAGGACCCTTGACCCCTTACTCCCCTACTTACAAAAACAAGACATACAGGTTTCCCGGTATCATACAGGTTGTAGCTCCTACCCTCACACCCGCACAGTTATCACACTACCCCCAGCCACGTTGCGGAGCACTCCCTAGGTACCAGGGTCCCCTAGGTCGTATCACCGGGCTGCTTACCAGATTCCTCATCACTCATACATATTGCTAATATGCCCGGATCGTACCACTTCCTATTTATCTATAGTCGTACCACATTACGGACCTCCTGCCCTAGAGTAGTTCTTGGTCCATGCTCATGATTGGTATTTGTATATATAGCATGTACTTAGCTTAGCTCAGACCTTAAGTCTGATCTTGTTACCATTAGTCTTGTTACTATCATATTTGTGTCTTGTATCCTCTCGCTCACATCTGAGTGATACTCGCTCGAGTCTACGGACTTCACGACACTCGGTCTATATCGACCATAAGACCTCGCCACCTTCTATCGTGGTCAGGCCCTCACGTGTGAGGCAACGTCTAGGATCTGAGATACCAATTTGTATCAAAAACATCATTATTCAGACTTTGGTTATCGAAAGTTCTACAGCACACCTCGGAAGCCTCTATCCCACAGAGCAGTCCCTCATACTCTGTAATGCACTCTTTCAGCTCATCCTAGCATCCCTCTTACATTCCCAAGTCCTTATTGGCCAAGAGAAACTGAGAAAAGTCACTTCAGTTTTTGGTCTTTGGTCCTCGGTTCTGGTTCGAGGTCCCTCAGTCCAGAGTCCCAGCCTCTTGTTCATGATGTCCATATGATCCCTTGGTATTGTCTAGACCCCCTACACATCAGCTTGACGGTTCAGCACTCCTAGGTCCCTGTTCCTCGCAAAGTCTGGTTAGATAGCCCATCTCCCATGTGATGATCTCTAGATAAGCATCCCTCACCCTGTGCCATTCCCCAGTAACCTTTCTACTGCATTCAGAGTTCCTGTTTCATGTCCTACTTCAGTTTAGTTCCCCATATGGTACACTGATCGGATCCTAGATTTTACAATTTTCAGTTTGTTTTTGGTTTCTTTGGTTTTATTTTGCATAAGATACTTTGACACCACAGACCCCTTATGTAGTCTTCTATACCTATCAGATGGCAGAGAAGATATGCTGATACGATCTAGGGGACCCTGGTACCTAGGGAGTGCTCCGTTGATAGGCGCCAGGCCCTTCTAGGCCCCACGGAGCGCCCTCACTCGACCCTAGGACCTTAGTCATGGCTTCGACGCCACTCGACATGTCCGATACAGCCCGAAAAGCCACCGTGGGACTCTCCGATAGCCTCGAATCACACCACCGACACTCTGCCAGTTTCGGTCCGATGTTCCGGTGTACCGATCCCTTTACGCACAATATGCCACACGCAGTTGCCACTCAATGTCCTCGCACGTGACCGGTCTCGCCACTCCGATATCGCTCGATTTGCTACGATGCGCCACTCGATGTACTCGATAACGCTACGGCCCCAGGTCTTGTCTTAGTATATTTCATGCCACTCCATAATTCATAGTACACAAGAAGTTAGGATGCCACTCGTACTATGCCACTCCCGATGCGCCTTACATTATAGTACAGTAGTATAAATGCGATGTATGGTGTCTCGGAACAACAGAGAAGTTTTCCCCTATCCTGCAGAGCTCAAGAAGAGCACCTTCGATTTAGTCACCTACTGCGTTCTACTGCATCCTTCCATCTTCAATTACGTTCGAAGAGTTGCGTCTACTATCTGCCTTCTACAGTATCTTGAAGGCTTGCGTCTCGTCCGTCTTCGACATCAGTCGAAGAAGTTGCATTCAGTCTTACGCCCGCCTTCGAGCCACATCGAAGGGTTGCGCTAGCATCTCTCTCTAACCCAAGTCCGCCTTCTACAGAAATTTGAAGGGCTGTATATCAGCTAAGTTCTCACGTTTAAGCCTCTCCCTAGTATAGTACAGCATAGTAGCGCATCGAAGCTACGTCGAGCAGTCGCGACACACATAAAGGGTCGTCGAAGACCTTCGTAGACGTCTCTCGACCCATTTGAGATCGGGAACCCTTTGCTGCTGACTCTCCCCTCCATACTAACTAGTTCTATAGCATTCCAGCTTCTCTAGGTCGTACCCAGTAGGGGTTGGAGTGTTATAGTCCACAACATTTCTGGAGCCCACCGCGAGGGGATTTCAGGCAAGGAATCCGCCGCTTTCAGATTTGCCGAAGACGTCTCCAGTATTCACCCGCTCACAAGCGCGTGAGGCTGCCAGTCGTAGCGCAAGCGAAAACCTCGACAACAGTTCTACCACCCTTTCCACAACTCCTGACACCTTCGACCATGAGGAAGAAGACCTCGTAGATCACGAGCTAGAGTTTCCTTCAACCTTCGACGAACGTACTTCGTCTCCCGAGCTTCTAGGGCTATCTACGCCAGAAGTCAACCTCTCGTCCCCCGATCCCTACAAACAGTCCGGTTCATCGCCTGAGCCAGAGGACCCAGTAGAATCAACATCACATACCGCTATCCCCACTACTACAACTCTACCCTTGTCCCAGCAGACCGTTACTCCATACATTCTTCCCAGTTCTTCGAATCACCCCACACCAGCCACCGTCAATCCCTCTAAACCTACAATGAATCAGAACGCAGCACCTACGCCTTTTATGCCTCCTCGAGGCCATTCGACAGCCCCCATCTTCGACCCGACAGAAGTCCGATCGCTTCGACGTTACTTTCAAGACATCGAAGTCTTATTCACCCAGTGCAGAATAGTCGATGACGCAGAAAAGAAGTCATGGGCCATTCGTTACCCCTCGATCGATGTCGCAGACCTATGGGAAACCCTCGAATCCTTTTCCGATCAGACCAAGACATACGCACAGTGGAAAGCCGACGTCCTAGCACTCTACCCAGGTACCGATGACACCAGGAAATGGTCTCTCGCAGACATGGACCAGTTGATTGGGGAGCGCGCACGCATTGGAATCCACAACGCTGCAGACCTCGGAAGCTACTACTGTGACTTCGTATCTATTACGAAGCACCTAATCACGCAACGACGACTCTCCGACATCGAACAGAGTCGAGCGTTTCTACGAGGCTTCCAGCCTTCTCTACTCGCGTGACTCGAGGCCCGACTTCACCTGAAACATCCTGACCACTATCCCGATGACCCCTATCCACTTTCCGATATTCACGCAGTGGCCACGTTCATTCTTCATGGTACTTCGAGTACGCCGACAGTCGCAGCACCGCAGACAACAACTTCAACAACTACCCCACCCGACATGATTAAGACCGAAGACATCTCGACGATCATCGAGAGCCTATCGAAGACCATTGCCACCCTTATCCAGCCCAGTAGTAACAAATCGAACGTAGCCGCTAGGCTCCCGTCAACCCAAGGTAGTACAGAACAAACCTGCCACTTTTGCGGCGACCAGAACCATAGTATTCAAAGCTGCCCGCACGTAGAAGCAGACATAGCCGCCGGGAAATGCAAGCGTAACACCGAAGGAAAGGTCGTACTCCCAAATGGTCTATTCATCCTGCGTAGTATCCCTGGCATTACGATCCACGACCGCCTCTACGAGTGGATTCGCCGCAACGCGCCAGCAGCACCTGGCCTGCTCTACGGCATCAACGAACAAGCCAGCATCCAGACCTTCACGCTCAACACGGAAGGAAGAATCGAAGCCCTCGAAAGAGAGCTCCTACAGCTTCAAAAACATAGGGAGGTCTTTGATGGCGTCGAGATTTTACAGCGCAAGAAACCTACTACAACAGTGCCGCAGACCACAGAAGCTTCTGATACGACCCCCATCTCACGCAGTACCAACAATCCAGCGCCTGACACAGTCAAGTCAGCCGCTCCTACCGCAGTCCCAGTCCCAGCAACCCCAGCTAAACCTTCGATGAGTACCTCTGCACCTTCGACGATCCCCGCAGCTATAGTTCCCCCGCTGTCTGTACCCTCGACACAGCCCGCTACCATATCTACTCCATCAGCGCCCCCAGTCCATCCCTTTGCAAATGCTCGAGACACGACCTACGCTCCGCTGAACCTTCGAAACTTTGCTACGCCACCTAAGCCTTCGAACGACAAGGGCAAGGACCCAGCTTACAAGACCATAGTTCCCATCCATCAGCCCAAGCTAGCCGACGACATCTTTGCGTGCTCAATGAGAGCTCCTCTCGTCACGCTGACGCCAGAAGAACTCCTTTCGATCTCACCCGACATACGCAATAGGTATCGAGAAGCAGTTACACCCAAGTGAGTATCAGCGGAACCCGTCAATGTGGCACACATCATAGAGATTACTGATGAAGACGAAGCAAAAGAGGTACACCAGCTATCTTGCTCAGGTGCAGCACTACAGCCAGGAGCTACTATCGTCCCTGATCCCTACGAAACTTATCTCAAGCACGTCCCACATGGCGAACATCCCACCGATCTCACAGTTGCCCGCGACTCGAACACTATCCGTTCGATCTACGCGCTTGTCGACAATAAAGAGCAGATCGAATGCATCGTAGATCCAGGCTCACAAATCATAGCAATGTCAGAGGAAGTCTGTTTAGGCCTGAAGCTTCTCTTCGACCCTACAATACAGTTAAACATGCAGTCCGCCAACGGTGAAGTAGACTGCATACCCTTCCAAATTGGTGAGGTAGTGTTATATCTTCAGGCTCACGTCATTCGAAACGCAGCATACAACATTCTTCTCGGATGACCCTTCGATGTCCTTACGCAAAGCATCGTAAAGAACTTCGCGAACGAAGAACAAACCATCACGATAGTATGTCCCAACTCCGGTGAAACCCTCACAATTCCTACGTATCCACGTGGAAAACCACACTTTTGACCGCAACATCATAGAAGCTGTCTGCATGCGGGTTTTCACGCTTCAAGGATTTGATACCCCATCGTCAAGGAGAAGCAGCCCTAGTCATCGACTACGATGGGGCAAAGCCAAGTATTTCTTTCATTGCTCCGATAAATTCTTCGATCTCCGGCGCAGTCCAGTCTTTTTATCTCTCTGCTTGTTCTTCAGTCTCCTCACATTTGCAGTCTCTCTATACCACAGACACAAAAGCATCCAGTATGGCCACATCGAATGCTTCGACGTGGGCTTCGACACTTCTATTTTCAGCCCCTTTTGCTTTGCTTCCTAATCTGTCCTCTTCGAACTCTTCGAATCGTGCTTCAACCTCTCAGCTTCTTAATTCCATTCATCCAACATCTTCTACGTCAACTCACGAAACCTACGCAGCTACTAAGAAGAAGTACAAGCCAGTCACACTCAAGACTCGTCCCGTTCTAGGAACGGTCCCCAAGCAGTTTCGAATAATTCGAGATATCAAGGGTGACCCCCTATCCATTATGCCAGTACTCTCAGCTGACCCCCCACCCTTCGAACCTACTGGCCATTATTCACGTGAATGCTTCAAAATTACGAAGAAGCTTCACGACGGCACCTTCCTGCTCCCCAACGAGCGTCGAGTTCTCCATCACTTCATGTGCTTGCACAACGAAGCCTTCGCATGGACCAACGAAGAAAGGGGATGCTTCAAACCAGAGTACTTCCCTCTCGTAGATTTCCCCATCATACCACATACGCCCTGGGTGCAGAAGAATATCCCAATTCCACCTGGGATCTACAATCAAGTCTGCGCAATAATCAAGCGAAAGATCGACGCAGGTGTCTACGAGCCTTCGAACTCGTCGTATCGATCGTGTTGGTTCTGCGTAGTAAAGAAGGACGGGAAATCTCTTCGACTCGTACACTCCCTCAAGCCCCTTAACGCAGTTACTATACAGCACTCCGGCGTACCACCAACGCCAGAATATCTCGCAGAACAGTTTGGAGGAAGACCGTGCGGCGGCATGCTCGACCTCTACGTAGGCTACGACAAACGACTCATCGTGGAGTCTTCGAGAGACCTTATGATGTTCCAAACTCCCTACGGTGCCATGCGACTCGTCACCCTTCCAATGGGTTGGACGAACTCAGTCCCTATATTCCACGACGACGTCATGCACATTCTACAACCCGAAATCCCACACTCTACAGTCCCCTACATCGACGACGTTCCAATCAAAGGCCCCGCATCTGACTACAATGACGAGCGGCTGCCTTCAAACCATGGGATTCGAAGATTCGTATGGGAACACTTCGAAAACTTGAATCAAATTGTTACTCGAATGCGCTACGCAGGAGGAACCTTCTCCGGCGTAAAGAGTGTTCTAATCTTGCGCGAAATCATGGTCATAGGACACCGGTGTACTCCTGAAGGACGGTTGCCCGACGACTCTCGAGTCTCAGCAATATGCAACTGGGGCCCCTGCGCTACGCTCTCCGATGTTCGAGCATTTCTAGGAACTATCGGAGTTGTTCGAATCTTCATACGCAACTTCGCCCATCGTGCCGATGCCCTCGTACGCCTTACGAGGAAGGACGTAGAGTTCGAATTCAGTCCTGAGCAAATCGTAGCACAAGAAGACCTCAAGGATGCTCTACTCTCCTCCCCCGCACTACGAGCTATCAACTACAATTCCCCGTCCCCCATAATCCTCGCAGTCAACACTTCATTCATTGCAGTTGGGTACCACCTTTGTCAGTGCGACGAAGCCAACACTCGAATCCGCTACTACAACCGCTTTGGCTCTATCACGCTGAACGATCACGAGCGAAGGTTCTCTCAACCTAAACTCGAGATCTACGGTCTATTCCACGCCCTTCGATCCCTTCGACTTTACCTTATCAGCGTTCAAAACCTCATCGTAGAAGTCGATGCTCACTACATCAAAGGCATGCTCAAGAACCCAGATATTGCCCCCAGCGCAAGCATCAACTGCTGGATAGTAGCCATCCTCACATTCCACTTCACGATAGTACATGTTCCCAGTACAATGCATGGCCCCGATGGTCTCTCTCGACGTACACCACAGCCAGGCGACGCGGTCGTAGAAGAAATCGATGAAGACTTCAACGACTGGATTGATCACATGCACTCCTTTGTACATCAGATACTACCTCCCCCTCATGCCCCTACAATGTCCGTTCTAACCAACACAGAAGCCGAGAACGGCTCCAATTTCAAAAAGGAGGAAGATAGCTACGAAATCGTCCCGCGTTCAGAGCAAGCGCAGCTCGCAGATGCAAGACTCGATGAGGTCCTCGAGTTTCATCGAACGCTTTCGAAGCCAGAAGGCATTTCGGACAGCGAATACGAAGGGTTTCTCAAGTACTGCGTGCTGTTCTTCCTGGATAACGACACTCTATGGCGAAAAGACAACCACGGCATGCACAAGTTGGTCGTCAAGCCTGGCGATCGCCTTCGAATCCTTCGAGAATGTCACGACCACACCGCTCATCGGGGCATCTACGCAACAAAAGTCTTCATCAATGAACGATTTTGGTGGCCGTTCCACTACACAGATATAGCATGGTTTGTTCGAACGTGCCATCTATGCCAGTCTCGTCAAGTTCAGCAAATCCTTATTCCCCCTACCATCGCAATGCCCGCCCCTATCTTCGCAAAGATACATATCAATACGATGCATATGTCTGCATCAGGTGGATACAAATACCTCGTACAAGGAAGATGCTCTCTCACGACGTACCCGGAGTTTCGAATGCTTCAAAAAGAAACAGTGTCAGCACTCGCCGACTGGATCTTCGAAGACATCCTCTGTCGATGGGGTGCACTCAGCGAGATCGTTACGGACAATGGTGCAGCGTTTATCAAAGCGGCAGACTATCTGTCGAAGAAATACCACATCAACCACATTCAAATCAGCGGCTACAACTCTAGAGCGAACGGACTCATTGAACGACCGCACTTCAGCACGAGACAAGCCTTGTTCAAAACCGCCGACGGAGACGAGAAGAAGTGGTCTCGCGTGGCGTACTTCGTATTCTGGTCTGAACACATTACGACTCGACGACGCATGGGTTGCTCACCGTACTTTGTGGTAACGGGCACCCACCCCCTCATCCCTCTCGACATCGTAGAAGCCACGTACCTTCAGCCCCCTCCCACTTCAATTCTTTCTACGACAGATCTCATCACACGTAGAGCAATCGCGCTCCAGAAGCGCGTAGAGCAAGTAGCCGAACTCAGCTTGAAGGTCTACGAAGCCCGTCGAATAGCAGCACTTCGCTTCAAAAAGGAGCATGAGCACTTGATCAAGGACTTTAATTTCAAACGTGGAGACTTAGTGCTTGTACGAAACACGAAGATCGAGAAGTCCCTGAATAGCAAGATGTGCCCCCACTACCTAGGCCCCCTCATTGTTGTATCGCACAACAAGGGTGGCGTGTACATTGTCTGCAAACTGGATGGCACAGTCCTCGACAGGCCCATTGCAGCATTTCGAGTCATCCCCTACTTCGCTCGACAATCTATCCCTATCCCGGACAACCTAGAAGACATCTCAACTGAGCGTCTTCGAGAACTTGAACGATCCAATTCGCTCAGCGACGACGATGATGACATCGTCGAAGACGTCGAAGAAAGCGAACAGTAGAAGCCCCTGTCTCTTTACTTATACTACTACGATGCGTACTTTCAACGGTCTCTTTTCTCTTACTATATGCTTGATTTCACCTCTCTTTCTATTTGATCTAGCGTCATTTTTACCTGTACCATACACGATTCAACTCGACTAAGTCGCGATATCGCTTCGACGTTCTACGAACGTTTCGATTTGAACGTTGCGCGGAGGCTCACATTCTATGAGTCCTCCTAGGCAGTGATGACAAACTGAGCCTACCAACGCCACCATTTTTCTTACCAAGTCCTTCGATATGTTCTTCTTCTTCGAACACTTCTATTTTCTTCTAACATGCATTTCACAATTGGGACAAAGAATGTTTAATTTTCTATAGTACAAAGACCACGACCTGCCACAAGACAACGACTACTCCTCATTGCCCGACTCAGCACCCACGTCGAAGCCACCGCCCGCAATCGCCTCCTGTTCCATGCGAATCAGCTCCAGGTCGAGGTCATGGAGCATGGCGCGGCGAAATACAATGTTCGCGCGCTCCACCCGAATCATGCAGATGGCGGTGCGCGACTGCTCATCGAGGACGAGTGAGTCCAGGTCGTCCTGCTCAAGGCCCAGGCAACTACCGCCATCCAGGGGAACCTTAATAGTGGGGCGAGGTGGCTGGGCCACTCAACGGCGCTTCGATCCGCTGGCCTCTCCCGTCGAAGGTCCAGGCGAAGGAGGGGGGGCTGCAGAAAAAGACAAGTCAGGGACAAATGCAAGAAAGAAGAAGAAGACTCACCCTGCTTCTTCGCACCATCACGAGTCTTCTTCGTACGACCCAAGACCGAGACCCCGCCGAAATAGCAGCCCTGCGCTGTCTGGATGCACCGCTCACACGCAGTGGTGCCCTCCGCCCAGACACACTCGACGGTCTGAGTGCGGATTCGACATCGATCGCACTACGAAGAAGTATTAGCTCAGGAGAATAGCTGAAAAAACAAATCACATACCTTTTCCCCCGCCTGCTGCTTCATCCGCGCGACTCATGCCCAGTCAGTCTCAGGCGCTGTCAAGCCGTCGCGGTCGCTCTTCGACGCCTTCTACAAACCGGTCAGTAATCGAATAGGAGGGCAAGACTCTGTAACGTACCGCCGCAGCGTCACCCTTATC
Organism: Taiwanofungus camphoratus; assembly: GCA_003999685.1. Lineage (NCBI taxonomy): Eukaryota > Fungi > Basidiomycota > Agaricomycetes > Polyporales > Taiwanofungaceae > Taiwanofungus > Taiwanofungus camphoratus. Next base: position 1,514,938 of record CP021229.1, read on the forward strand.
ATCCCGAGCCCGTTTCTTTCCCTTCGAAGGGGCAGCGGCCCCTTCAACGTGCTCCCCAGTACCCTCCACCATCCTAGACACATCGGCATCGGCCAGCTGCGTGGCCTCCTCCGCCTCTCGTTGAAGGGCAGCCTCCTCCTCCTCACGCTCCCAAGCCACATGCACGGCTTCTTCTTGGTGGTGTTCTTCTTTGACACGACGAGCCTCGGCTGCAGCAGCACGGAGGCGCACCTCTTCTTCGCGATGCCTCTCCTCTTCAACGCGACGAGCAGTGACGGCGTCAATCGCAGTGGCCAGGGCCGGCCATTCATCGCGGACCCACACGGCCCACGACTCGGTGGCAATCTCGGCGAGCTCACCAACCAGCGTCGCCACACGCTCATCCACCTCCGCGTCCTCAACGGGCCCCCGCACCTTGCGATACGTACTCTACGACAGAGGTAGTTAGCAAATAGGAAAGGACGAGCTGATAAGAGACGTACCAGCAAATCCACAACGTCCTGCACCCAAGCTTCGACCTCCTCGGGGACGGTGTCGGCACAGGGTGTATCGAGCACCACAATCAGACGGTCTCGAGCGCGCTGAACGCGCGAAGCGACGACAGCGGGGGTAGTGGAACGAGAAGGCATTGTAAGGTAGAGGAGGCCGATGTAGAAGAGGGGGAGCGTGTCGAATGTGGAACGATGAGCAAAGAAAGACAGCTAAGTCACTCTGGCTTAAATCCTCTTTGACGGCACGTGATCAGCACGAGTCACAAGAAGGTCGGAACCGCGCAGGTCCCCATAAAAGCTTCGATCCAGTCACATCCACCAAGCTTCTAGGCATCACGTGTGGACCGAGGACGGTCCAAATTCCAAAAAGGAGGAGATGATAGGCGCCAGGCCCTTCTAGGCCCTGCGGAGCGCCCTCACTCAACCCTAGGACCTTAGTCATGGCTTCGACGCCACTCGACGTGTCCGATACAGCCCGAAAAGCCATCGTGGGACTCTCCGATAGCCTCGAATCACACCACCGCCACTCCGCCAGTTCCGGTCCGATGTTCTGGTGTACCGGTCCCTCTATGCACAATACGCCACACGCAGTTGCCACTCAATGTCCTCGCACGTGACCGGTCTTGCCACTCCAATATCGCTTGATTTGCTACGATGTGCCACTCGATGCACTCGATAACGCTACGGCCCCAGGTCTTGTCTTAGTATATTTCATGTATGTTCCTTTGTTTCAGCCTTTCTAGTGACGACAAGTAGCCACTCCCTCTACAGGCCACTCCATAGTTCGTAGTGCGCAAGTAGTTAGGATGCCACTTGTACTATGCCACTCCTGATGTGCCTTACATTATAGTACAGTAGTATAAACGCCATGTATGGTGTCTCGGAACAACAGAGAAGTTTTCCCCCATCCTACAGAGCTCAAGAAGAGCACCTTCGATTTAGTCACCTACTGCGTCCTACTGCGTCCTTCCGTCTTCAATTACGTTCGAAGAGTTGCGCCTACTATCCGCCTTCTACAGTATTCTGAAGGGTTGCGTCTCGTCTGTTTTCGACATCCGTCGAAGAAGTTGCATTCAGTCTTACGTCCGCCTTCGAGCCACATCGAAGGGTTGCGCTAGCATCTCTCTCTAACCCAACCTCTCCCTAGTATAGTACAGCATAGTAGCGCATCGAAGCTATGTCGAGCAGTCACGACACACGTAGAAGGTCGTCGAAGACCTTCGTAGACGTCTCTCGATCCATTTGAAATCGGGAACTCTTTGCTGCTGACTCTCCCCTCCACACTAACTAGTTCTATAGCCTTCCAGCTCCTCTAGGGCGTACCCAGTAGGGGTTGGAGTGCTATAGTGCGCATCACTGAGTCAGTCAAGCCGCAGACGAGGGCATACAGAGTCGGTGACCGGAAAGGGCAACAGTAGGTAAGTATAACACGTGCGCATGACTCTGTTCAAAATGGAAGCCGGCCTTGGTCAACTTTCTGATAAGTTACCATATAACTTGACTAAATAACTAGTCAAATTCTTGTCTCTCAGTGACTGAATATGGAGCAGCTGCCCTGCAATTTCTGCATCAACATTGACTATGCTTTCTTACAGAGCGTGACTCTCTGTAAAAAAACGTAGTCAACCTAAGTCACGAGAAAGTCAACTAAAGTCACAAATGATGACGTGTTAGTCCGCTGATGCAAATTGGAGACTAGTTTTTTGACTATCTAGTCGCATTTTCAAAGTTTAGTTGTCACCATATAGTCACTTTGTAGTCATTCCTTAGTCCGTTTTGTAGTTGTTTGCTAGTCCGTATTTTGGTCATGTGTAGTCCCTCGTAGTCACATATGATTCACAATATTAGTCCATCTCTTAGTCGTGCATAGTCATCATATAGTCATAACAAAGTCATTACAATGCGGAGAGCTAACTAAATCCAATCCAAGCCAGCACCTCAACCTGTAGTCTTCAAGTTCCTCTGAATTGTCTTCCTTGCCTTACGCTATGTATAAGATAGAGTTCATCAGAGTAACATCGAAAGGATCTGAAAAGAAATAATTACCCTTGTCGTATTGCAATGATATCGTCCCTTGTCAGTCTGTGAGTTGGTGTGGCCTTTAACACAATTTTGACAAGATCATCTATGAGATAGTGAGAATTTCTAAGAGACAGTAAATCAACTGAAAAAACTTACTTACCCTTTTTCATACACGCTATTTGCTGCTTGGCAATGGGTGTGGAATTCAGTCCATGATAATTGATTCACATTAGGAGAGCTTCCTTTCATACTGTGAGATCATTGCGGACACAATCACTCCTTGACACAGCACTATGACTGCCGGCAGATTCATTTTTCTGTGCTTTTGTGGCCAAGTCGCTGCTGCTAGGAGTGGTGGCGGGAGGGGGACTGACATCGGTACCATCGTGACTGGGGTGGGCAGCAAGAGAGCCTGAAGGAATGTCGAACACAGAGGGGGTAGGTAAACCTGTAGATAGACTTGTGTCGCTGGTGAAATTGGTGACTTGCAACCACAAAACCTCTTTGCCTTTGGGTGCCGGCTGATGAAACGATGAATTTTGAGTTGGTTGAATAATGTAAATATAGAAACATACCCCTCCAGCATCTTTCCAGCATGTCCACAGCCGGTCAAGAACATTTTCAAGGTAGGCGTCACTCAGAAAGGAGTTGGTATTGATGTCACAGATGAAACACAGATGTCGCTGATAGGTCCGGTACGACTCCATGCCCTGAATTCGTGTATTTTCGGTCTCCCGCCCCTTTCTTGGAATGTACTGCCGAGTTTCGGAAGTCCAAATGTCGTAACAAAGACAGAGAGCTCTATTCAATCACTAGGAAGTGCCCTAACTCTGCAGACAGTTGCGCTGTATGTGTCTACTCACGCCTTGGCAATCTGGCCTTCCTATCCGGGAAGAACAATGGGATTTCTGATGATAGAAGGTCTGCCTGACACTCCGGCAGCCCTATTGAAGAGAAGTAGTCCCTCACACTCTAGAATGCATGCCTGCCACCTCACCTAGCATCCTCCTGACCTCTGACAACTCTGGGCCTTTGGTGGAGATCAACCAAGAAAAGCCACTTCGGTTTTCGGTCTTCAGTCCTCGGTTCTGGTCCTTGGTCCCTCAGTCCAGAATCCCGGCCTCTTGTTCATGACGTCCATATGATCCCTTGGTATGGCCTAGACCCCCTACACATCGGCTTGATGGTTCAGCACTCCTAGATCCCTGTTCCCCCCTCAAGGCCTGGTTAGATAGCCCACCTTTCATATGATGATCTCTAGATAAGCATCCCTCACCTTGTGCTGTTCCCTCATAACCTTTCTACCGCATTCAGTGTCCCTGTTTCATGTCCTACTTCAGTTTAGTTCCCCATATAGTACGCGGATCAGATCCTAGATTTTACAATTTTCGGTTTGTTTTCAGTTTCTTCAGTTTTATTCTGCGTAAGATACTTTGACACCACGGACCCCTTAAGTAGTCTCCTGTACCTACCAGACAAGAGAGAAGATACGCGCTCCCATCTTGTCTTGCAGAATCTACAGACTTGTCCCCCAGAGTTCAGATTTGAGTTTCCCCTGCTCTAAGGCTTCCCTACAGTCTGACAAGGTTCCTCTCCATCGTATCTATGCCTATCACCAGCCAGCAGTCCTATTATATCATATATCGCAGCAGTTCTACATCTTCTACGTCCTACGTCCCCAAAGTTGGAGTAACTTTGGTCTGAGTAAACAGTCCCCCTCCTCCTCCTCATCCGGTGTGCCTCCGCCCTCATTATACCCCATAGGCACGTGTTGCGCACAGTCTAGTCTATCAGCCATTGCCTACGCCAGCCCTACGTACCATTCCTACGACATCAGCCCTCAGCAGTATTCTCTATTCTGATTACATCGGTTTTCGGTTTATCTTTCGGTTCTCGGTTCACCACCAGTGCGCCCTCAGTTCCTTTGACTCCTTTGCACCTGGCTGGCATTCAACCAGCCTGCTGTCATCGGATTACAAGACCATGCTCCTACCTTCCTGGGACTGCCCGCACCTCAGCATAAGATCCTGTCACGCAGGATTCATTGGCCCCTTACTCCTCTGCACACACTAGACTTTTAGGCCCCTGACAGTGGTCTAGGTAGTTTCTCTGTCATGTCCCTTCACTTACCTTTCCCTCTGGTATCCTTCACAGGTACCCCACCGCTTTAGCTCACTCCCTACTCATTGGGATGTGTCGGACCTACTCCCTAGGTTCATCCTCTCAGTTCAGGACTCCCTAGGTCGTATCATTGCGTGACTTTGCAGGTTCTGATGGCTGCAGCAATGAGTCGACAAGCAGCATTGATGGTGCCAATACTATTCCAAGATGTAAGTACCGATGTGAGAGTCATATCACCTGCCGTGAACTGATAGTGTCCCCAACTAGTGCCTGTGTCGTCAGGTGATAAATCTGGTGTATTTGGATCAGCACACTCAACGCGCTCAATGAATGCCAGGACTTGTGGTGAAGGAGCCCCAATTCCAAAGGTTGGACTGAGCTTCACAGCATTGAGAAGCTCAAGCCCGTTGATAAAGTGCGGAAACTCTGCAGCCAGAATCACTGTGAAAATTTGAATAAGATAAGAATATAGTAAGAAAAAAAGACTTACTGGTAAGATTCTTGAGTGTAGGGTCAACCTGAATGAAGGCAAAGTCTATACTCTTGATTGCGGCAGAACTATGAACATGTGGCAACGGAGCAAATGATGATGACGGCAACGGTCATCGAAGAGAATCTATTAAATAGTAATTAGTTTCTAGTGCTATACCTTGGCGAAAGGAACTTACCTGAAGGCTGTAAGACAGGCTTGGTTGTGGTTGCCAGCGCAAGAGGGTTGTTTGAGATCGTCATGTGAGTGTCACTAGCAGTCATCATGAGAGCGTCACTCGCAGATATGGCAAGAGTGTCGCTAGCAGATATGGCAAGAGTGTCACTAGCAGTTATTGTGAGGGGGACATTTGCAGGTGTTGTGAGAGAGCCAGGAGGGTCATGCACAGCCATTGAGAGGGCTTGGTTTGTGACAATAGGCTCGTCAGCAACCGTTGTGTGATGAACTGGGAGTGGATCAGAGGTAGAGGTTCTGGGTTTCATCTTCTTTGCGTCATTAGTTGCAGATGAGGGAACGTGTGGTCGTTTAGTAGAGAGCCATGTAGAAGCAGAGCAGTTGTCTGCACTGTCATCATTGTCATCCTCACTACTGTCCATCCCTCGATGACTCAATGATCTAAAAAGTCCACCCAATACATGATCTGCCTTCCAATAATACGCACACAGAGATAGAAGTGGTTGTTGCTCCTCCATCTTCTGCAATGCAGCAGCCCATTCCTTCAGATGGTATGATTTGAAGTAGTTCTTGGTTCTTGCAAGTGAACGATCCCTGTAGGCATACCCGGGTGGTGAAGGAAGTTGGAGTAGCTCTGCTCTACAAAGTCGTGCTGTTGCCAGAATCACCCTGTAATCCTCCTCAGTAATCATAGTCCCATCCTTGTTGTGAATGGCACGTTGCATCGATGGCCTTGATGGATTCACTTTTGTGATTGCTACATCTTCATCATTTTTGCAATCTTGAAGTGTCCAAAGGATTTTGACAGGATAAGAAGCAGGGCATGTCAAAGGGCCGTCACCTTCTGATACCACCTGCATGGTCACACTTTCACTCTGAGGTGTAGTGGCTCGACATGAGGCGGAATCACTAGGTGCAATACTCAGTGTACTTTAGAAAGATCAGTAATAGTTGAGAACAAAAAAAATCAAAGACACACCTGTAGCCTGAAGATCGGGCATGCGCCTCAGCACATAGTGATTGCACCTCCTCCAGAAGTTGCTTATTCTCACTATAGAGGAGATTCTGAGTTTTAGCTACCTCAACTACCTGTGTAGTCACATCATTTAGTTTTTGATACATCTGAAAAACATGAGGATTCTTCATAAGCTCTGGCAGCTCTAGAGTTTCGATGGTGTGAGGACTGAGTCTCATAGAATTTAATTCCGTAGAGATTTGAGGTATAGTTGTAGATCCATTGAAATTTGGTGGAAGCAGAAATCCAGAAGAGAAAGGAGGTTGAGATGGTTGTTGTGGAAAATCCATAGTAAGAAAGAGAACAATGAAGACGAAACATAAGTTTGATGTAAGATGCGCATGACACCTGCCTGATTTGTCAGCTTGTAGCATCTTATCGATTGTTGATCTTCAACATCTTGTCAATTGTTGTGATCCTCAGTCTCTTGCAGCTCTACACTGCAAAAATGTATTGCTACTGTACACAATGCTATCCAGGACAACAAAAACATCTGAAGACTGTTTTGAGACATCTTTCAGATGATCTTGCCCATCAAGCAAGTGTGAGGGAAAGACAGACAGCTCCTTATCTTCAGCATCTTGCCAATTGTATTAATGCCAATGTCAAAGCCTTAGAAGGAGTGAGAGCACTTCAGGCTCAAAGTAAGATATATATTCTTGTCTTGTTCACATCTGATTAACTTCAAGCCTCAAAAGAAGTAGAAGCAGTTCAAGATAAGATATATATTTTCATCTTGTTTATATCTGATTAACTTCAAGCCTTAGAAGAAGCACTTCAAGCTCAAGGTAAGATATGTATTCTTATCTTATTCACATCTGATTAACTCCATACCTTTTTTCAGGGTCTCAGAATGTCATACAAAAGGATGATTCTGAGAGTGAGATGGAAATTGATGCAGATAATTTGGTTGGCAAGTAAAATTCAATCTCTATAGTATCAATACAGTCTGACTTTTAACAGAAGCTTTCCAGTCTCCTCCCAGAGACTCTACAGTCCATGAGTATGATCCAACCTCCACTGAAGAGGAAGTTGACTTTCTTGAATCTTCAAATGATGAAGATATAGGTCTACTTGCCTTTCCCAGTCAAGGCCTTCAGAACCCTGAAATCTCTCAGAAGACTAATGACACAATGAATGAAGAGGAACAAGTCAATGATCCTCAAACTCCCACAGCAGCATTTTATGACAATATGACAATAATGTCAGAAATGCCTCTGGAATCCTTTAGATATCCTCAAGCTCATACAAATTTACAAAAAGAACTACTAGGCAACTATTCATGCCCAGTGCGACCTCCTTCTGATATTTCAAAATCATATGACCTCACTACATCAGAAACTTTGACCTTGCAACACTACTTGGCTTGGAAAAGATCCAATGGCACAGTCAGAGCCTATCAAATACATGCTGAAGTTTTTCAAAAGAACACTGGCATTCAAATTTTGACATTATATTCTGCTCATCAGCTGTCTGCTAGATTGACAGGCTTGAAACCACAGAAAATTGATATGTGTCCAAACAGCTGCATTGCATACACTGGGCAATATAAAGATATGACATCTTGCCCTTTTATTCGTGACAAAACAGTTTGTGGAGAGCCACAATTTTTGTCTGGAAAAAAGAGACCACAAGCTCAAATGCTATATCTGTCCTTTGTGACAAATATCAGAGCTTTATTTGCCAATGCAGAGACCTCACAGGCACTCAGATATAGAGACAAATGCTTGCAGAAAACCTTGGCATTATTGAACCAGGCTTCTAGATCTCAAACCTCATCCTTTGTGCCAGCCTTACACACCTATTCAGATTTTGGAGATTCAGCTGTTCATATACATCATTATACAAATATGAATCTCTTCAAAGATTCACGAGACATTGCATTTGCACTATCCACTGATGGTGCTCAGCTTACAATGAAAAAGCAATCTGATACATGGATTCTTATTCTGATCTTGCTCAACTTGCCTCCAGAAATACAATATAAAACACAAAATATCATTGTTCCATTAACAATTCCAGGACCTCATGGTCCAGGTGATATTGAAACCTTCATATATCCTTTATTTGCAGAACTGGCACAAGCAAGTGAGGGAATATGAATGTGGGATGCAGTTGATTCTTCTCACTTTGTTCATTGAGCATATCTGTGTATGGCATTAGGTGATATGCTGGGTTCTGCTAAAATGAATGGAATGGCAGGACACTCTGCTATCTATGGTGATTGATTCAGTCTTGTGAAAGGTGCTAGATCAAGTACAAAGAGAGGATCAAAAGCCCAATATTATTCCATCTCTCCTCCTCAAAATGAGATATACAATCCTTCACGCCCTGCATATGATTTAAATCAAATACCAATGAGATCTGAGAAACATTATTGGGATACTATTGAGAAGCTTCTGAATACTTCTACAAAAGCAGCTCATACGGAAATCACCAAAGCAACAGGCATTTCACATATGTCCTTGGCTACTGCTAGCCCTGCATTTGTTCATCCATCTTTTTTTCCCCTTGATCCATTTCACCTACTCTTTGAAAATGTCATGGCCTTCATATGGGACTTATTAACCACCATAAGCTCCTCAGATGAGAAAATTCATATTCAGAAGGAAAAATTGGAAAAGTTTGGAAAATTGATTACTGCTTCAATGGCCACACTTCCTGCTACATTTTGTGGCTTGGTCAGAGACCCTCATCTAAAGAGACAAAGTCAGTATAAGATATATGAATGGATGGCTTTGCTATATTGGTATTTTATGCCACTGGGAATTGAACTTGGTTTCAATTCTATGGTGTTGGAGAACTTTTCCAAGTTGGTTGCAATTGTTGAATTTGCCATGACTATCAAGAAAAGAACTCATGAGGAACTGAAGGGTTTACACAGCCTGATCACAGAGTTTCTCAAAGGATTCCAGAAAGTTTATATTGGGGATGATCCAGAGAAAATTTCTCGATTTCGCCTTTGTGTTTTTCAAATAATTCACTTACCAGTTCATATTGAATGGTATGGATCAATTCGACTTGGATCACAAGCAACTGTGGAGAGAATGATTGAAGAACTTTCACATAAACTTCACTCCAAAAAAGCACCATTTGCAAATATGGCCAATTTGATATATGAACGACAAATGTTACAACTTCTTTCTCTTTATTACCCTGAGCTTCAATCCACAATACCTGCAGTAAACAAGTCATCACTTCTCTCCAAAGTTTCTATCCTTCAAAAAGAACGTAAACCTGGAACTGAATTCTCAAAAAGTCTTTCAGCTATCTGTCATCACAAGCAGATAGAGATCAGTTACAGTCTGAAGCTGATCAGATGGGGTAAACTGCATCTCAAAAGTGGAGTGATATTGAATAGCCAACTTATTGAAATGGCACATAACAAAATGCCTGCACGCTCACATCGATATTTTGAAGCCAGTAATATGGGGGCAAATCCACTTTTTGGAGATGCCATTGCCTTTTTTCATATTGATGCATTCAATGAAACAGTGGTTGTCTTTCATCCACTGATTCAGGTCATACACACTCTGGGGACAATACAAGGAAAATGGGCCAATGATGTGGGGGTACTTTCAGTCTCAAGAATTACAAATCTTGTTGAGATTTTAAAGTATGGAGAGAAAGTGTATATTCTGAGAAAACATCCAGGTCTTGAGTGGTTGACTCCAGAGGAGCGAGGTCAGGATGGTGATGATAATGAGGATTGGTCAGATGATATGTAGATCTGAGTTTCATGTTGATAACCTGTAGATCAACTTGTACAAAAATGATTATGAGGAGAGAAAAACTTAGAAAATTCAGCTTGAGCAATAGACCAAGTATTCTGACTATCTTGAGATCATGCTGTGACTATAATATGACTACTGAAACCTAAACTCTTGCCGGAACCACAAATTGTGCCTGAAGCTTTCAAAGTTCTGACTATCAGTCGACTAAGTGTTGACTTTGTAAGACTAAGTGTGACTTTCAGATGACTTTAGACGACTTAGGTTGACTACGTTTTTTTACAGAGCGTGACTTTCCATGTGCTAGACATTGCCGCAGACGTCCATGGTCTATGTACAGACTCCAGTGACGCCTCTCTCATCGTTGATGAATCGATGACAGTTGGCAACCGCGGCGGTGACAGCTGGTCCATGTATCGAAAGCTTATACAAGTTCTGTCATGCTTTAGCCATTGCAAGACGATATTCAGGTCAGTCCACTGGATGTGCCCAGTGAGAAGGTGGCAATGGTAAGCGCCAGAGCCCGACATTTACTGAACTCGGAAGGGCAAAACTTCACCATTCATTGAAGCTGTGCCTGTGGCCCCTCCAGACCTAGGGTAAGAGGCTCCCGTATGGCTTTTCATAGATCTTCTTATCCCCGCGTTCAGTTCATGCCGTACATCCTCACCAGCCCGCTTCGCCTTCAGGATCGACACCTCGCATTATTGAATCCCAGACAATTTCTCAATGCGAGACTTTTGTAGCGATAGCAAGGCACCGCTTTGTGTGCTTTAGTTGGTTTCATCTCGGTCCCGTGCTCTTTTTTATCAGCGCCTCTCTGACTGCACTGCCTTGTAGCCTTCCATGTACAGCTTCTGGTCAACATAGTAAGGTGCTCATAAGGCTGATATGCCAGTCGAAAGCGCAGACCTGCTTTTGCGCATTCCATCATGTATCACCCGTGGTATACTTATTCTGAATAGCTCTTTCCATTGAGCTATGATTACTCCCTATAAGACCCTGAGCCTACCGAACATGACGTCGAAGTGCCCACCGGCGACGTCAGGCATATAGGCAAGGGCCGTTTTCACCGGATATTTAACACCTTGCTTCCTGCGACGCATTCCATCAACCGACTTTGTGACGTGCCAGACGGCTTCGAGCAGCTGCAGCTTGAGAAGCACTTCGTGCGCAAAGAGCGCGCAATCGAAGCCGGTTCGTTACACGGCAGGAGCATCACCACCATCAAAGCCAATGCTCATGCACAAGCCTAAGTCTTTGTCGTGCCCGGATTATTTACCGTAATGCGACGTTCTACGTCTTCTAGGCGCATAGGCAGCAGCGTGAGTTTCGAGTGCACAGATGTTTAGGGTGCTATTTTGGTCACTAATGACAAAGAGGCAGCACGCTCTCTGGAGCTTCTCCGCGATAAATGCGTCGTCGGGTACATTCATCGCCACTACAGCTACTGGCACCACTTCGCAACGGAGAGGCTGGGTTTGGAGTTGAAGCAGGAAGACATTATCTTCATCGGTGAGTAGGTCAAGACCGCAGAATGAGTTGTGACAACGTTCATCGAGGGAGGCCGAGCTGCTAAAGTTCAGTTCAACGGCGGCTTCGCATCCGTAGACGGTGCTTTCTCTCTCGATGTCCAGGTCCAGTTCCAGCACTTGGCGCCAGAATTCCGGCCCCCATCGACGAACGTCTCCGTCGTACGACGTGTCGCCAACTACGGGGGCTAGTCTAGATGCGGAGGGCAGCGGGGGTCTTAACCTTGAAACTCGTTCCGAGTCGAAACAGAGCATTTTTCTGCAATCCTACAAAGTCAAAGAACGCCTTCGCATCCTCCCTCAAGTGCTGAAAGCCGCGGCGGAAGCGCAAGATCTGTCGCGCGCACCTGATGATCATGAGAGATTGTCACAGTCATATTCATGCGATCCCGTCACTGCTTGACTACATCCTAGAGGCACGTCATAAAAGGTCGGTGTAAGCAATTGGGCTGACGTGATTATATCGCGGCACTCCAAGGCAGAGGTCGCGATTGCAAGCGATACAGATATTGTGCCTGTATTTAAGGTGTTCATGAGGATTTGAGCCACCTCATTAAGTGATATTATTCAGGACAATCATCTCCCTACAGACGTCGCATCGTTTCTCCAGGCTACTCCTCCTTGCATTCAGGATGGAGGTGAGCATCTTCCGCAAATGTTATCCGTCATTATAGGCTTATTGCAATTAGTCGGAACAATAATTACCTTAGGAGACCTCATTACTGATCTATCTCATGGAGAGAGAACATTTGGACCTCGATGGAGCAGCCAAATATATCGGTTCACTGCCCTCTTATTGTCATGGTTTGTAAGGCTGTACCATACACTCTTTCTGCTTGGCTTGCCTGCGTACTACGAAAGGCACTACCCTTCCCTTGCCATGCCGACACGAATGACCAGTACTGAGTGGCGTAACGTCCGGAATGCCTTGGATAAAGAACTGGTGGCCATTACAAGCGTATGCACCGTTCTCGATACGTGGATGATATCCGCCATCGATATCGTGAGACGTCAATGACTCGGCGACCGAATGTCAGACTTACTGCCGTCTTTTTGCAGTCGTCAGTCGTCAGCCTCTGTAAAAAAGGATAGTCAACCTAGTCACAAACCTAGTCCCCAAATTGCGCCAATGGACTAACTAGTCATTTTTCTTGAATGCCGCTGTCCAAATTTGGAGAAAATAGTCACGCATCAGTCAAGGTGTAGTCGATTCAAGCGACTAATGCGTGACTATGCTCCCTGATTTAGTCACCATAATAGTCACCTGGCGCAATTTGGGGACTACGGTTGACTATCCTTTTTTACAGAGCGTCAGCCCGGTCGCTTTAGCTGTTTTCGTCATGTTTAACGTAGACACCCTGGCCAGTCTTCTGCTTCCTGTCGTGCGTGATACTCGTCTACCCCAATGCGACAAGGTCCTGTGCAACGAGGTTCGTAATTTACTATCTGTCGTGTCGAGACTAATTAGGCTTGCAGGACATTAACTCATCGCCCGTGGGACAAAGTATGTTATGCAAAAAGATATTTCTGAGCTTCTAGTAGCACCCGTGGCTTGCTTGTGCTGGTGAGCGCGCAAGATATTGGGGTCACATTCTCAAGTCACAACTTCATACAGGCGTTGATTTTCTTCTTTTTGTTCATGTTTACGATTATCTGGTCGTCCTACACCGTCAGCGAGATCAATTATCCAAGCTGGTCACCCCTGCTCGGAAGCTACACAACGGTTTGTGGCATACATCTCTGCATATCACTTGTGGATTACGGTGCCGGTCCTCCATAGAATTAGGTCCCGCACCGTCCCCTCGAGCAGCCCTGTTCAGCTGCTCTCTACTAGTGATGAAGATGCGCCTGTTGACGCTGGGAAGCGCGCCTTGCACCTCTAGCTCCGCTGTCCAGTGTACTGAGACCGATGATAGCAGGCCCGGCCCATACGTGGCATTATGGAGGCCCTGCCCATTGGAAGGGCACGAAACTGGTTTAGTATTAGGTTTGTTACCAGAGTTGATTAATTGATTAAGAATTGGTAATGATAATCGAGGATGGACTTCGAAGTCTGGTTTATATCAGTACTTACACGACCTGCGCGGCTATTCTTAATTTGATATTCCATCTTAGTGACGTCATTCACGTCCACGATACCGCGACAACTCACCTCCTGATGTCAACTGGTCAAAGTCGGTTGACCCGTCCAATGTTCCTTCGTCCGGAGTCTGACAACCGTAGCTCGCGGTTCCGAATTGTCCCGGGCCACCCGTCGATCGCAGATAATCGACGTTTTCTGTCTTACCAATAATCCCTGCTTAGTGAGATTCGAGTCTCTTGTATTCTGGACGATTCGATAGCGCCAATATCTCAAATGAGGAATGTCGAGGGAAACCGGGTACTGATATCTCCCCCCATCGTGCACGCGCCGACGACGGTTTCTTGTTAGTACTACAGGCGATGTAGACGAAGCATCAACGAAGAATAGAGTTGCAAGAATTCGAGACGATCCTCGCTGATGAGATTGCAAAACCCGAAGGAGGCCTGGATTTGGTAAGCATGTTGAGCATCGACTCGTCTGCCTCCGCCAATGTGACATCGCCCCACGGCCGATAGGCACAATAATCAAGACGATCCAAATCTGCAGTGGTCCCCGACTATAAAAGGATTGAGGCGATATGTCGTGTTGGATTTGGACCTTATTCATTTCCATATTTTTCTGAGGTTGATACTGCTAATCCGCCATGCCTCTTCCTACCCGCAAAATTGGCAGCCATGAGGTGAGCGCCATCGGATATGGTGCCATGGGTATCTCCCGCTTTTACGGGAAGGCGTTGCCGGACGAGGAACGCCTGAAGGTGCTCGACGCGTTGTATGAGAATGGCTGCACGAACTGGGATACCGCCGATATCTACGGTGACAGCGAGATCCTCATTGGCAAATGGTGCGTGCCGCCTGCTTCATGACTCAATGTCAATGTTTATCCCCCGACGTGGGTACAGGTTCAAGAAGACTGGAAAGCGAAATCAGATCTTCCTCGCGACCAAGTTTGGCTTCGAGTCCGACGTGCCAGACAAGGTGGTCAACGGGGACCCCGAGTATGTCAGGAAAGCGATCCAGAAATCTCTCGACCGACTCGGCGTGAATTTCGTTGATCTGTACTACTTGCACCGGTATGTGCAACCCCCCCCCCCCCCCCTTCTTGCGTGCGGCACACTATACTCAACCCTGTGATTCTGAAGACCCGACCCCGAGGTCCCCATCGAGGTACACGACATCCCCCAGTCCAGGAATTCCCAAAATTGACATTCCACGCTCATCAGCTTACTGTGGGCGCGATGGCTGAGCTCGTCAAGGCAGGCAAGGTGAAGTATCTCGGTCTCTCCGAATGCTCGGCGGACACGTTGCGCCGCGCGCATGCCGTGCACCCGATCTCCGCACTGCAGGTCGAGTACTCGCCGTTCACACTCGACATCGAGGACGAGAAGATCGGCCTGCTCAAGACCGCGCGCGAGCTCGGTGTTGCGATCATCGCCTATTCACCACTTGGGCGCGGGATGATCACTGGGAGATACGTACGCACCATTCTGCACTCCATCAGAGCAGTAGAGGAACGATGCTGATGCGCTGGACTGGGCAGCGGTCCCCTGACGACTTCGAGGAGGGCGACTTCCGGAAGATAATCCCCCGATACTCGAAGGAGAACTTCCCGAACATCCTTAAGCTCGCGGACGGCCTGCAGAAGATCGGCGCGCGTCACGGCGCGACTGCCGGTCAGGTCTCACTGGCATGGCTTCTCGCGCAGGGCTCGGACGTCATCCCCATTCCGGGCACGACAAGCATCGAGGTGCGTACTAACCTTGTGTCCTTGACTTTCTGAGGCCCTGACGCTAATTGTGATGGCTCATTCTGCTATTTAGCGTCTGAAAGAAAACCTCGGCGCAGCGAACGTGAAGCTCACTCCCGCAGAGATCGAAGAGGTGCGCGCCATCGCGGCCGGCGCGGACGCTGCGAACGGCCCGCGATACCCAGGCGGCATGATGACTGTCCTGTTTGCGGACACGCCCCCGCTGAAGAAGTAATCGCATTGAGGTACGATGGTGGCAGGGAAGAAGTTCAATCCAAGTGTATCATATCGAGGGCGTTTGTGAGTCGGTTGACGATTCGAATGGTTCGCACAGCATGTGCGAAACGTTAGGGCACGAAGTGTCGGGTGTACTGACTACATGTAGAAGCGACGGTGATGTCCTGTGCATTCTAGTAGACGCAATCGGCATCGAGCATGTGGTAAGAGATCCTTGACCTGACACCTAAGCGGGAGTGGGCAGGCGTGCTGGCTGACCACTGGCGCTGTACAAACCTGTGAATGGGTGTAGCCATCATATACATTATGACTGCGGAGTGGGGCACATGCACCTGGGATACGACTTGCATGCTTACTGTGCTCACATGCAAATTCAAGGACGACCACTGGCAACCCTCCTACCAGACAATTGCCAATGGTCTACCATGGTAAAAATGGTTTCAAATACGACAATTCGCATTCTGGAATGTCTTCAGGTTTCTGTGGCGATAGACCACTCGAGTCCATCAGGCGCCTATTACCGTATTTGACAGGACTGTTAAATTCGATATTGTTCATGTTACATAGGATCTACTGCTCGAGGAACTTTTACATTTCTCCCTGAGCGTGCACATGCTGTATGATGCATTGGTGGCTATCGAGTGCTCTTTTAACGATAGCTTTGACAGATTACGTTTTTCTGGACTGTCTGTCTGCGGCGACTCTGCGCTGCCCACAAGGTGCTGTCCAATCCATTTAAATCTTCGGCACTTGCGTTCTAGACAGCTGAATTTCATGCTGTGAAGAGACATCGGTGACTCTAGAAAGGACAATAGTTGCACCATCATGATGGTCCCTAAGTCTGTAAGTACGAGTCACGAGTGGTAGATTTCCCCCCATGACTCTTGACAAATTATATTTCTCATGCAGGATTCTTAAGGTTGCAGACCACCCTGAAAGATCAGTAAAACACAACTATGTCTGCCGGATGAATTATGCCAGCACGGTTCCTCCTCACAGCTTGTCTGTTGTCAACTCGCGGACAATGTCATCCTTGCCTGTTTACCTCTTTTGTCTCTCTCTGACCCCGAAGTACAGTTGTTCCTCTTATTGTTCTGTTCCATCAACCTCTGTGTCAGATATAGTATGAGTCGACTGGTGTCGATTCATATACTCTTATGATGCACGCTTTTTGGATTGAAAGCAATGAATCTTTATAACTTGGAATTTGTACAAATTGTGCATCTTCTCTTCACCCGTGTTTGCAACCGAAACAATCATGTCATTGTCCTACTTTCAGGACGCTGGAATCATACAGTAAACCCACTTCATCAGGAAAAGTGGAAATTGCTGATCACCTGACTCTCTGACTGAAATATACTCTTTTGGCTCCCACATGAGCACATCTCAATGTTTTCCTTAGTGTTACTGTAAAAATAAATATTATATACTATTGAAACATTTGGTACCAGCTCTACTATGATATGTGCCCAGGAAGTTGCACAATGTGAGATTGAAAGTTCAGGCTCTGAGAAATCTGAGCACCAGAAACACCTGAAATTTTCAGGTTCTGACAATTGACCAGCTGATCACTTCTGATGGCTACTGAAGGCTTCTGAGGCCTCTGAAATCATTGACATCAGCCCGTCAGTGGATTTCCGGTTTTCCTGATGTAATTGAAGAAGGACATCCAGTCAGCAAGCTGTAATCAAGAATCCAAAATTCACAACAGTCGCTTTGGCTCTTGCTCTTTCCACGATGTGAAAACGGTCGCTAAGATAGACCTGCCAACAAGATGCCTCGCCAAGTTCTCGACAGACGGGCCCTCTGACCCTTGCCAGGATGTCCGATGTCCAATGCGATACTTGTGCATCCGCAGCTCAATGGGCCTAGATGTCATTTCACAAATGAGGTACTGTACTTCCACAACCTTAGGCGACGTCCCCATCCCCGAGGCCCTGTCGCTGACGCCTATTCACTGATTTGTCCCCGGGGCTCCTGTTGTATGCGGCGCCCATCAAAAAATTTCCTTATATGGGAATATTTCCAGAACTGTTTTATCTCGTTGATAGCTACGATTTTCAGGGCCTAATATCCAGCCGTTCTGGGACATCTGCTACTGCACTATGTTTCCGCTTCTTCCCCGAGCTCCCGTCTTCAGGTTGTGCTGTTGGTAGCGGCGGCATATGGGTGACTTTGTCGCCATTGTCCAGAGTCGATCTCGACTGATGTGTGTTTTCTCACAGTCACGTGGAGGGTCTGTCGCCGACGCCTAAGGTCGTGGAAACACAGTATCTGGGGAAGACCACAGAGCGGATAAGCAAGAAAACAGGGATTCGTACTCATACGAATGGTGCATCAATCGGGGTCATGAATTCGTAGAAAAAGGATATGGACACACTGGGAATTGAACCCAGCACCCCCCGCAACTGAGCAAATAACATGCTAAGCGGATGTGATAACCAACTACACCATGTGCCCACCATGATTACGGGTTATTTCGATTTCATAATGCTCCGTGTTGTGTGGCGATGTTGACATGATACCTTTGAGATGTATCAAGTACAGCGCCACGGCGGTAAGTTGCTTCTAACAGTGACGATGGCTCCTCCAGTTGCAGCAGCACAACCTCCGCCTCCACTTGATGCATCCAAGCCTGACCGCTCATCCTCTGGGCCGCGTATGCCGTCTCTGAATCAGTTGGCGGCACGCATCAATCTCAATCCAAACATCAACCCCGCCTCTGCCTCCTTGCGCCCTCGCCTTGCCGCCGCCCTCTTGCGCACAAGCTCCCAGAGTTCTTTGTCGACTGCAGCGTCCACATCAGATTCGACCGTGGTGAACCCACCTGCGTCGCGCTCAGTCTCCCCTGCGAACCTTTCCATATCACCGCCGAACAGCAACGCCTCAACACCTGGACAGGGCGATGCAGGCAGAGGCGAGCAGGTCACGAGCGAGCGCCTCGATCGGTTGAACAAGGAGACGGAGAGGAAGGAGAAGGTTCCCATGGGGTATAAGAACATCCCCAGTCTTGATGCCATCACTGCGCGCATAGCGAAGACGAGAACGCTGAGCGTCGATGGTACTGCTAAGCCACCAGAGGCGGAGACCATCGAAGACCCAAAGACGCCTGGACTACGTATCAAGGCCCCAGAACACCCTCTAGAGCATATATGGTGAGTGCTGTTTCTGGCCAACGTTGTAGACATGTTCTGCCATTCGTCATGTTGCGCCTGTATACTCTCTGTATACAGGCGATCAGTATGACGTTTGGCACCCGTCGTTACTCACATAGTGAGCATATAATCTGTATCTTAAGTTACTTGAACATCGCGTTCGTAAATAAGCGTTGGACATTCGACGCTTCAGCACTGGAGATTTCCACGGATTGCGGAAGAGTCTCGTCACTAGTCCTCGACATTCGTCCGCAGCCTTGACAAGATGATCCAAACTCAGACATCCTCAAACGCCATACGGGCTGTTCAAGGGCGCATGGACTGATCTGGATCAGAAGTTTGTGCCTATATCGGTGTCAAGCTTGCCTTCTTGTCATGTCCTCGAATCTAGCCTTGGGTGACTTCGTAATGAGATGGTTGCAAATGGGGAAAGCCGTTTCCATCGTGCGACACCTATTGTGTGATACTGCATCTCCTTGGTCTCCGTACTAGAATTTCCCATTATGGGCACTGTGAGACCTTTGATCTGGCTTTTTACGCATTGCGCTTGCATTCGTCTTACGTTCACTGATCCGTGACTTACCAAGTTCATCACCAGGACGCTCTATCACGATACCAAGTCCAAGATGCCCTTCTCACCTGCCACCGCAAACATAGTTTCGGTCGCAGCAATCAACCCCGACCAACCACCGGGCAGCGCAACGCATTTCCAGGCGCCCGAGTCGGACGAGTACGAGGCAGGGCTTACCGTGATCGGCGAGTTCGATACGGTCGAGACCTTCTGCCGCTACTTCAATTGGCTCAAGCTCCCCTCGCGGCTCGAGCGCAACAGCAACTACCACCTCTTCAAGGCGGGCATTAAACCGATGTGGGAGGACCCCGCAAACTCAAACGGTGGCAAATGGGTGCTCACCATGAAGAATAACCCACAGCTGCTTGATCGCTGCTGGAGCTGGCTCGCGATGGCGCTTGTCGGCGAGGACTTGGACGAGGGCGATGAGATCTGCGGCGCGGTGGTCAGTCTGCGGAGCAAGGTAGACCGCATCCAGCTGTGGACGCGCAGCAAGGACGACGTCGAGAAGATTAATGGCATCGGGAAGAAATTGGCGAAGCTCCTCGACGTCTCCGAGGCGGACGGTATAGGCCTTGAATTTCAAGTAAGTCCGAGATTGTGCGCTTATGCGACTATGCTCATTTCAGATATGCAATTCCAGTATAATAACGACGATCGCCCGGTTCCGAACAAATTTCTCTCCATACAATCACTCCCCCAAACATCTTACCGCACCTCCTTTTATGGCAAGAATAGTCCCGGTCCAGGCGAAGGTCCGAACGGACCTAGTGCACCGCCCGTTGTGGCAGCACCGGGAGGTGCATTTGCAGGCTTCGGGGTCGGCGGTGCTGGAGTACTTAGTGGTGGCTGGAGGGGGAAGCGGCCGTGAGCATGAAGACGAACACAGGCGGGCTTGATGCGGTCGTGTACTTCTTGGTCTTGATTTGTCGACGTGATATGGGACTTTATCCAGTATTCACAAGTTGTTTGTTCAGCTACGACACGCAACATTCATGAAATGTAATCTGTACAAGAGGTAGGATAGTTTAAAGCACAGTGTGCGTGCAGATGACCGAGATATTTATTACAACACATAATGTAGCAAATGATACAGAGACCAGTTCATGTAAACGGATATAGCGAGTGCGATCAGAAAAGGACAGTCCTCGTTATGACGATGCATTCGGAAAACTCATTACCTCGGAAGGAGCAGCGCCGGGACCAGCTGCTACTTCCGCAATAGTACCAACTCCATCACCTGCATTCTCACGCTGCCCATTTGTTTCTTTAATGAAATCGTCCAGCCATTGCTGCCTCTTTTTGTTCTTGGCCTGCAATTTCCGTCTGGCAGTCTCACGCTCCTCTTCGTTTGGGATGCGCCACATGAAATCCTCCGTATGCGAGACGAAGAATAACCGATACGTGCGCACGCACACCTTGATCTCGAGTCCCCCGCGAGCGACAATGTTGGGCTTGTCCTCCACATAAGTGGATGGAAGTTTTGTACTGAAGGCCAACACATAAGGATCACCAATAGTCAAAGAGAAGGGTATTACTGACCGATGCAAGAATGGTCGCCTGCTAGCTGATAATGATGGTACGCCTTGTGTTTGTTCATCCTTGCGGTTGTATAGTCAGATGAACACAAGCGAATGTCACTAATACCCAACCAATGACTTACCAATACGAATGAATCTACATAAGCCTGCCAGCGGCCCGTTAGAACTTCAGAGTCGTCGAAGCTCGAGTCATCTTTCCCAAGCAACTGCACCGTGACAGTCTTACTCTCTGGTAGCTTATTAACATTGTAGAATCAGTATGAACAGTACCATAATGATCAATGTAAGGGTAAACACCCACCCAATCCATACGAAAGAGATTCTCATCGGGGCCGATGACTTTTTCTGTGTTGCGTCGGGCATTGATCTGGTCCTGTGTAGTAGGAGATATGATCTCGCGTTCACGCTGAAGAAGATCATATAGCTCCTGGCTTTTCTGATCTGATAGCACGACTTGAATCTGAAGAACTCAAGGTCGTTTACAATGATGTGACAAGTATAGTAGTAAGTATCTTACTTGTTTGATGATCGCACCCACGACTTTGTCCACGGTGAACATCTTGTAAGCATTCTGCTGCTCAATCAGCCACAACCTTCCAGTACAGCGTGAATAAATCGTACTGTAGTCCCAAACATGTACCGCAGCTGATCTTCGAAAACGTGCTGTTCTAACGCGTTGTCAAACAGCTTCTCGCATGATTCCAGCACCAAGTCATAGAAATGAACCGCGTTGGTCTCTCTGTCGCCCAGCTTGGCGAGGTCGTTCATCATACCCAAATCTATCGCTAGGGGATTCGGCCTGTGTGAGACGGTGGGATCTTTGGCAAGTTTGGTTGCCATATTCTTGAATAGATGCAGGCGAGAATAGAGTACCTGTGAAAAGAAGATCAGCTAGTATTTTCTGACGATGCAAGGTAACAAGCGTACTTCTAACAAGCGGAATAATACGTAGAACGCGGTGTTGGTGAAGAAGCTGTATCGTCGTCGCGCAGAATGATTGTCGCTGCCAGAATTTGAAGTACCGGACACTGCTTCAGTGCTGCGGCCTGTAAGATCAGATCGACTTTCATCTCCATCACCGAGCACTGTGTCAGAAGCGGCAGGCGATGCCATTCGGGAAGCTGAGGGGGAAGCTGCGTCTTGAGCACGAGTTCGCCGACTTGACTTCGCCTGTTCGCTCTTCAGCAACTTTTTTCGCAAATCGCCGGAGGAGCCAATACCGCCCCCCTTCCTGTTCCTCCCTACTCGTGAGCTCCCAGATATACTCACCAGCTCGGCATCATCGGTCACGCTATCCGCATCCATATCACTGTCGACAGTTTCGGTACGTGGGACGAAGGCATTATTGAAGGAAATGGGATCGAGTACGAATAAAAGAGGCACAAACGCCCGGATGAAAGTCTCAATCTTTTTCCTGTCACCTAAATTTATCTGGCCCTGGGTTCGGTCTAAGAACGACAGAGTCAATTTCAGGGCATCCTGCAGAACCGATATATCATCAATGATGAATTCGAGCTGATGCCGCGGTCTCGTGCGCCCGAAAAGTGGATCAATCAAAGATGCGCGTTTCGCCATTTGCTCGTCTCTCGCGGCCTCAATTTGGCTCACAAACGCCCTCGCTGTGAGCACCTTCTTGTCTGTGGTCTTGAAAGTGATACCTTGGTGATCGAGTGACTTGTGAAAGTTGCGCGCGTCAACCTCGCGCCAGACTTTGTTCCACTCGCGCTGTGCGCGCTTCCATTCCTCCTGCTTCTGCTTCAGCCGAGTCAGCACAACAGGGATTGCGAGCGCAGGCACCTCCTGCATCGCTTGATAGACTTCCTGCCCAGCGTCACGCCCATAGATCTTCTTGAACACGCGCAAATGAATGCTCTTCCCAAAGCCGCCCAGGTTTGGCTTCAACTTGAAACCATTTCGTTCATCCTGACTGAGTTGTGCGATCTTGTTGTTCAGTGGCTCAAGCATCAGAATCGTTTTGTGGATAGCCTCGATGTGGAAGTCATACTCGTGCCGCTCCTCTTCGCTGCGGTGCAACGCTTCCTCGTAGATATTCTTCTTGTGTGCGAGAAAGCCCGAATCCTCGCTTGCGAACGTAGGTTGTGAGATCCACTCGTCATTCAACACCGATTTGCACATCTCGTCGCGGCCAGAACATGTAACATTCACTTCCTGAAGAGGTTGGCAATAAAATTCAGAATTTCAGAATTTCAGAATTTCATGTGGGATAGAAAACGCAGGACCATGACTCACATTTACAGGTAATTTCCGGTAGCTCCCGTACCTTATATTTAGCTGATTCCGACTTGGTCTGTCTAAGGCAGCCATTGGCCTGGTCCACACGTCTTCCACACTCGCGAATCCCTCCTTTCGTTCGTCCCATCCTAGGATATCTTTGAACTGTGCCATCAATTCACCTTCACCGAGGAAAGATCGGCTTTCGCGCACCAGCCGTGAGGTGTCGATAATATCCTGAGTGAATAGGTTCACAAGTTTCAGGAATTCGTTGTATGTGTCGCGATTGTCGAGCGCCCGTTTTACACGGTCGAAGAATTGAGTTTCGTCAGCGGGGCTGAGTGGTAGGGGCGGCGGTGGTACAGCGGACACGGGAATGGGTGGAGGAAGAGACGGTGGCGGCGGATGATGATGGGTATGGCTTTGAGAAATATGAGTGCGCCGGGGAGAAGATGGGACGACGGCATGACGCTGAGAAAGTAAGGGTGAAGGAACTTCACCAACGTGAACTTGCGACTTGGCCTTCTTCGCCTTTCCAATCGTAAGCTGGCCGCTTCTAGCTGAAGTAGGGGTGTCTCTCACCTTGCTTGGAGCCGCTTTGGAAGTTGTTTCCTTCTCCTTCTCTCTTTCTACCGGTTTCCTCTTGCGTTTCTGCGGTAAGGTCGAGCTGGAACTAGCGCTAACCCCAGACGCTTCGCCTTTCTTCCTCGGTGGCTTCGGTTCACTTGCAGGCGCGTTTGCCTTTCGGATTTCTTCTAGCTCCGCTAGACGCGCGAGCTCCGCCTCCTGCAACTGTTTATCTGGTAGGAACTCAATGAAATCCTTCGTCAAGTCTGGCGCGTCATAAAATAATTTCCCCACCCGGGCCACAACGTCACCCTGTGCATATCCGGCTGAGAGGAACGCTACCGTCCATTCCAGGTCGCCCGCACCATTGTGGTCAACCCCTGTCTTGTCCGAGAGGATCTCCAGGAACTTCCGATATCGCTCTGGCTCATTTGCAAACCGTGCCTTCACCCGCTGTACGTAGGACAGTGCGGGCGCCATATTAACGCCGCCCACTGCGGTCAAGACAGTGGCCCCCTCGGCGCTAGCTGTCACGAGCGGCGGCTGCACAGAGAAAGCACCGTCTGCGCCACCGAACGCGAAAGCTCGGTTCGTTGCTTGCGTAGTTGTACCCGAAGGGGTCGTAACAGTGATGAAATCGGGATTGAGGGCGTCGGTTGTGCAGTCTATACGATAGCCTGCAGGAAGAAAGGTGTTGAAACCTTGGATGAGAGATGGGTGTCCGTGGAAGAGATGCGATACCCGCTCTATGACGCCTGGGGTGTCGATCCTAGAATTGCGAATAAGCCTCTTGCATTTGCGCAAATTAATGACACGTACAGCTGGCTCTTGAAGTCCTTCATGATGTCCAGGAAACGGTTGTATACGTCTGGTTTTTCCTGAAACTGCATCTTGACCGAGTCAAGGTAGCTCAACGCATCGGTTACATTTAGCGGCCTCTCTTGAGGGCCGTTCGACACATCTGCAGGCTGAGAGGGTGTGACGTCCTGACCTGGGGCATCACCCGACGATAGTTCTGTATGTCGAGGAACTTCTTCCGACCGTTCAAGGTTAGACACAGACTGCAGAGAGGACATAGGATGATCCAAGTCTTCTACTTGCGATGCAACTTTGCCTAAAGTTGAGGGACCTGGCGATGGCGCTCGCGTATCTGGGAGTTGTGCAGGAACGCGGATCATATCTTCTTCCCCCTTCGGCAACAGTCTTGGGGGCTCTTGCTTGGGGCCATCTTCGTCTCCTACCGGCATGACGAGCAATGGTTGGTCTGCGCGAAGGTAATCTGGTAGAATCCTAGAAACCTGTATCGCAGACTCAAGTCACTGAGAGTTTAAGCACACGTGACCAAGCTAACGATCTCAGATTTTGTGGTAACCTCACGAGGCTACAACTTCAACTTTTGTAGGCTAACCAGTTTAGTCAGTATGCATTCTTAATGTCCAGCACCCTAAATGGCCACCGTGTTCTTTTTGACTGGCTCTACGGAGCGATCCATGCTCAAGATCGAGGAACTACGAATTTACACAGGCGCGAGACTGCTATCAAGAGGAACGCGTTTGACATTAAAGTACTAGGGAAAACGTCTATATGTACGTTGAGTAATTTCAACGATTCCTCCCGCTTTCAGAAATGCCACATCTCAGGAGTGCCTTGCCTTGTCCGCAGGCACGAGGATCTGATTGACGGGCGATCCTTGTGCATAGAACAATAGATATCAGGCATGAATTTTGTTTATATGCTTCCACCCATTCCCGTATGCATTATGCTCGTTCCATCGGATTGTCATGCACCATCCAGTCATAGCTTGCTTGACAGTGCTCATGATCATAGCAAAGCTGGTCATACGTGCGTGATGTTATCATCATCTTTAGACTGCCACTAGAACGAGAATTCCAACCTGTCGAGTCCAAGCGTGCCTCAAACAACTGCAGAAGTGGTTGAAGGCGATGGCGTGCAGCGAGTCGTTCCGACCCTTGGCGACGTCCTCTCCCAATTCTTACGATTGTAACCGGTGACTTTATACACGTGGATGGAAGCATTATCGGCTCAACTTTATATTCGCAAGTGTCTTCCTCAGCAGTTTCGCATCATAATCTGCAAATGCTATCGAGCCGGGAAGCCTCATGGGGTATGTTGTAAAGTCAACTAGTTTGCCCAAGTTGAACCTGCATTCCTAGCCGTACCATCAACTCAGAGAGTCCAGTGCACTAGAGTCCCAGTATTTCACGGATAGTACTTCGATTCTATTGGAATCGTGCAGGCCCAAGAAACATGTATCTCATCATACAGATTTACGGGTATCATAGGACAGTCGACATGTGCGTACACTCGCATTTCACTTACACTGCTGTGGTTAATATTTGATATAGCTAGTCCCCACCTGAAGGACACAGTAACTATCCAGCCTGTCACTCTCTCGTTTTCGCCATGTGTCTTTAATCCAGTGTAAGGGTGTATCCACTAACAGGCTACTTATTTGAAATGCGCCTATCAGTCGGTCTGAATGCACACAATCCATATTGCAAGATGCTGCTGAGTGACACGGAATTGGTTCTCGAACTGCAGAACAAGAGCCATCGACGGCTTCCTTACTAGCAGTTTTATGGCGTCCCCAAAGCCGACCAACACCTCAGTCCAACAAATCAATTATGTATTTGATTCACTGCTATATTATGTGCCCGGAGAACATGCCTTACTGGCTGAAACTTTCAGGTCTCAGACCGTATAGGCCACTCTACTGTGTCCGGGTCAAGAAAACACCACGATATTTATCTATGGTCTATTATTTTCAAGCTAAAATACTTGTACCGCCGAAGTATGGTCTTACCCAACTCAAGAATCCTAGGTCGAGCTCGCTTCCACCCGCGTTTTACTCTATGACTTAAACAGCGACGCGGACTTCCTGCCTGCAACCAGGAGGATACGCCCATTGAGCATAGCTTGACTATCTAAGCTGTGCACCACTCGCACCTTCCTATCCGAACGACCTCATCCAGACATTATCTTTCACCTTTCTGGCGGAAGTGCGCCAATCTCTGCTGCGCCCTTAGGCGCCAACAAGAATTGTCTCGGAGGCTGGAAATTCATGCTACTTCCCCGGGCTGCTAGGAGGACGTTAAGTAAAATCGGACCGTCTAGGTACCCGGGCGCCTTCTGCTGCTTACGTTGATAGGCTCTACGACCAACTGCATTCATTGTTTTGGAAAATCGCAAGATCTCGGACGCGTATGTGTGGAAGAAGGGTTGTTAGGGGGGTCCAACCACTTATGCATCAGGATGTTTTCCCTCGTCAAATTTTTCCCCACCGGTCTGGTCGGGCAACATCCTACCCCACATTTCCCAGACCTCATCGTCGTACCCATAACAGTCAACCCAGGACATGATGACATGTGGTTACTCACCTCTTGGTTGTCTTTGCTGTGTTAAGCCGGCTGCTCTCCGCGTCTAGAACCTCTGGCATCCTATTCTGATCGGATATTGTTGAACTTGAGACCTAGGGTACAATGTCAGACACAATCAGGTTCCCTGGTTTTCGGCTGGTCACTACTCGAGTGGAACGGACCCTGAACTATCATCGATTATGAGGGACAATCGATGAAGTTTGACCCAAAATATGGAGTAGATAAGGTCCGTTTGGCCTAGACGTCTAACTGTTAGACATAATCTCTCCGAAGTTTTTCCAGGACCGCATGAAGTCTTGTCAGAATCTTCACCTCTAGCACGTCATGTCTGGCTGTCTGCCAGCATATTGAGGATCTTCAAGGCTTGTTCATGTGCCTACTACTTTTGCCAAATGGTACGTCTCATTGTACTGGTGTTCGGGTGACGATATCGCGGCTTAATCACTCTGCATCTTATCCATGGGGTGCTAATGTGGGTACAATTAGTTATAGCGGCGTGGCAAATCGATATATTTTGTCTCAGCGGCTCTGTAGTCGTCTCATCTATCGGATTTATGCGCATGTTGTTTCTGCTAAAGGTTGTCGCTTCTGTAGGCATTGGTCGTTTCGCTACTTACCAAGCCTTGCCCGTTACACTTATCACGGCGATTTCTGTTTTGTGTGGCTACCGTATGGCATTCAAAAGCATACCTGATCAGTGACGCCATAAAGCTACATGCATGACTGCACTCGGGACGTTCCTTGGACGTTGGGTTAGTGATATCCCACATGTTCATATACGTACGCTTGTCTTTCTAATGCTGTGACACTCTGATATTCCAAGATAAGCACTTTGCGGCCAATAGCGGGGAGATGCGTTGGTTCAAGATGGCTGGGACCTAACTTTGCTACAGAAAGGGTTACGTCTGATACATCTCCTTAGCGTGCCATGAACGCTACCTTTAGAGGGAAGGGCCGCTGGAAGTGAGTAAGATATGTGCCGTTCATGCAAGCCGATACGCCTTCCTCACCACAGGGGCCCCAGCCGGGTCCTATGTTATCCTGATCTATTTCTCCTCAGCCCGGTCTTTTTATATTGTTACAGCGCCTAACTATCAATAACGCGATCATCCTCTCTGTTACAGCATACTATGACCTCTCGCTTCTGCCATAACCGTTCTGCCAGAGATATAGGCAAGGGATATGCAAAGCGCACAGCAAACACGAGGATTCGTACGAGAAGGCACCACCTCAGGTTTACAACTAGTTGAAACAGGCCAATGGAGCATGGCTATTTCAGGCGAAGGTCCTCACCTTCCAAATCCACACACCTGGTGGATCTCGGCTTGAAGATCGTCGGCATCTGTATGCTTTAATTGTTGCATATCTCTCGGATTTATAAGACGTGGCCTTGCTGGATAGGCGCAGAGGCGTGAGTGTGAATGTCCAACGACCTCATTCCGTAGACTCGCTCGGGTCACTGATCAGGATAATCGTGAGTGTGTTGTCCTATCTTCGACCTGCTATAACGAAAAGATCCAATTTATGTTGCATATATTAGTCCCTGACAAAGCGCCTCGGGGAGGTTGCACAGTTGATGACTCGGACCGCTGCTTCAATGTTGCCCGAGGCTTCGGCCCTTGCTCTTTGTTTGTATCGCTCTAGACGTGCAACAGAGAGGAAGACATACTTCTGTTCGCATCTTGTTACGATGAAGGCACCTCACAGGGCACTGCTGATGTACATTGTTCTTGGCCCGGCACTGGTTCCCGCAGCTTAATAGTGCGCTGCATCTGGGAGGATCATAGGCCTCGTCATCTCCATTACGCAATGCAGATTGATACCGGTTCCAGCAATCTCTGCAAAGGAGTCACCGAACCAGAACTTCGGCGACTGCGCCGTAACTTCGGAGCCTTTCTTCAAAACTCTGTTAGGGCGGATAGACTGGATTCACTCCTGGGGACCGTTTACCTGCAACTGTTGCAGGGTTATCACGCCTTGCAGTACACATGTATCTTGGCGGGCCATTCGAATGGCTCCTGACCTTTTCATGGTCGTTTTGCGATTGAACTCCGCCAGCACCCCGTTTCGCCGCCAATGTTACAAGTTCCTATTGATTCCTTGTGTCGGAGCGAGTGCGTACCAATCCGATCCAGACTCGGCTCGAAAATCGATGGCCGGATGCATCAAGAAGCTGCATGCTTATTCTGATGTTGCGCCTTCGCAGGTATGATGTGACGTTATACGCATTTAGCCTGCTGCTGTCCGGGAACTTCCCAGGGCCCAGGGCCCAGTCGGCGAAGGTATCTCTGGGCTCAATTCATGGACGTCCCCCAAGTCCGACACGCCCCCCCCGAGTTCTATTCCCGCGTCGGCGTCCACAGAAAAGCGGTATTCATAATACGCCGACTTCCCGTCTTCCAGATGCCAGGCACGAGTGTGCTAAATGCGAGCCACGGGCGGAACGTTGCTCGGGAAGAGCACAGAGTCAGGCTTCGCGAATCCTCCGACGTAATGCGTACGACGCCTCGAAACGATTATAATCAGCGAACTCGTCGGAAACAGCTGGAAAGACAGCACAGTGGTAGGTAGTAGGGAGAACCATGACACCGTCGAGGGCAGGTTGGTAGTACAGTCGCTGGTGGGAGGGAGGGCGGAAACTCCTCTCGTTCAGGTTTATCATCCCGCGTCTCTCGTGCACTCGGAATTAGACATAATATGACAACGATGAGATCATTGAAATAGTCTGTAACATCGTATTATATGTGGCCATACCCAGTGCTTCGGCATGGCTTCCTGGAAGCTTCATTTTCTACCCGATGCCAAAGTTCTGGGTACACTCTAGCGATTCGCAACATTGGAGGGGCATATGTCGTTTGTGAGATTTGGCAACTGTCCTTACTCCTTTCTATTGCTGCCCCCCAGCCCGTTTATTAAGCGAAACTATATAGTGTGACCAAGCCAGAAGTGGACGAGACCCATGTTGCGTTGAGCAGGGCAACGCGCATATAGGAACTGCAGATCTCATCGCTTCTCGTTCCGCGCCATGAGCATGCATGCTCCCAGGACATTCAGTGTTCCACCAGACGGTCATCGTCGGCGGCGGGGTGCTGCACTTAAGGACAGAAAACAGAAATCGATCGGCACGACCAAGTGGCAGGGAGCCCGGGAGGCTGACGAAGGGCCGATCCCGCAACCCCGCAACGATCCGGGAAAACGCACGCAAGTCACGGTGAGTGCCCGTCGAATGGATGGCCCTCTTAGACCCGGAAGATCTGCGCGCGTGTGGGAAACGGTGTCCATCCGCTGTTCGCCGGCTTCGAGCGCGGCGGGCGATCCGGAATATCGACCAAGCCAGCCGTACACTGCACGAAGCGAGCGAGCGAGCGGTCGCCTCGTCGTATCGCTAGATGCTGAACGGGCGGCGGACGGTCGATGAGGGACTGCCATCGTTCACAGTGGCGTGCCTGTACCGTTCTTCCGGCTGAACCGATCGCGACAGCAGGATGTAGAGGCAGACCTATGGCCCGTCGGCGCAACTGAGGGAGGAGGGGGGGGGGATCCACGCCCCAAAGCGTCGCCCAAGTCCTTGAACGAGCACGTAACCCGCATCCCCTACGGCGGCTTCCGCGAGAATGTAGCAGTTACGGTAGTGACAGGGTTGCGCGGCTCTCGTGCGTCTGTGAAGGCAGCACCTGCCAGTGCGTAAGAGGCACCGTGAGCCACGAAGGCCACGAGAGACTTGTCTAGCTGCGCCGACACACCCGGGCACACGAACGCCGCTTCGTGCTGGGCAGGTTATGAAGAACGGTGTGCGGGAGGTAACAAACACCATGACAGGGCACGCCGACACCGGCCTTCGTCTCCACCACCTGAGCGGAGTGATAGAAAGAGAACAACGAAGGGATGCCATTCGTGGCAGAGACGGCGGCACGGCGGGCACGTAAGTTTCTACATGCGATGTCGGGCGGCTACCAGTGGGTCGCATGCGACGCGCAGCAGCACGACCAGCGCGCGCCGGCAGCAAGCGTCCGTACACAGGACGGACGAGAACAGGCCCCGAGCACAAGTACGCGGACCACTGTGGTACGCACGATGCACCTTCTTTTCTTTCTTTTCCTTCTTCTTATACTTCCCTTCCTCGAGACAGACGACCCTGGTATCCTAGTTACACTCGACTTCAATACGGCGGAGAGGGCAAGACCAGACGGGGAGGTGGACGTTCGACAAGGCTGATGGGATGCATGGCATGAGGCATGAGGCATGAGGCATCGCACTCGCGACTGGATCGTGCGAGTCAATAGGGCGCGCGGGCCCGTTGTCGAAAACCGGCGTCGACGAAGGGCTTGACGATGTGTGTTACCGGTGACCCGGGCCCGCGCTTTCCCTTCTCCACAACTGAGTACTGAGTACTGAGTACCGAGTGTTCTTCCCAATTGGGTATGACTGTTTCCCCATTAGTCCAAGCTTTCCTCCTTGGTTAAAACCGATCCCGGTCGATTCTGTAGCAATAGGCGTACTTCCATGGCGGTCGTATAAAAGGTGTGGTCGACACCTGCAAACCAGTTCCGCCCCCCCTCACTCTCGAAAAACGCTCAGAGTTGAAACTAAGTTGTCTCACTAGATTGCATGGGCGAGAGGCAGCTGCGCGCAGAGCCAGAAAGCCATGCAAGTGATTGACAAGTTCGACACAACATTTCTTTTCCTAATTGGACTCGTTCGCACACGCATATGCCCTCTCGCGGAGTGATCGATGATCCTTGGCTAGCTGGCCTGTTATCTATCTACAACCCACCAAACTACTGCTTCGCGAGGTCTCTACCCTCCCACACCGCCAGTCGGGTTGGCACTGCGGAACGAATCAATGATGGTGGCCGCGATGGCGGTGGCGGGGGTGGTGGCGGTGACGTCTCCATTGAAGTCACGTCGCAGCGAGTGGTGGGCCTGGCGGCTGCTGGGAAGGATGTGGGTCCGGCGGCAGCCTCGGGACTCGCATCGCATCGCATCGGAAAGACAAAAGCGAAAGCCACGGACACTGCACGGCTGGATCAGGAACGCCACATGCCGGCGCCAACTAGCACCATGACGCCGGTGCGTGTTTGTGGCTGAGGGGACAAGTCCCCGACCGCTAGAATGGGGCTAGAGAGGAGGAAGAGCGGGCGGGGCGCCCGCCTGCCAGCACCGATCGCGAGCATTGGCGTGGAGGACAAGCGTGCTGCGAACGCCGGACCGCTCACGTTTCAAATGGACGGACGAGTGTCCAGCGCCTCCTGGAGCACCTCAGGTTGTGGATGACGTTTCTAGGTGGAGGAGGAAAGATAAGGCGGAGGGATGGGAGCGATGATGGGAAAGAGCGGACTCTGCTGCCGGTGAGTATAGGAAAGCAAACCAGCGTCGAGTGTCTGATGTACCTATGAACTCACCATTCTAGATGTGCAGGCGACGCCCTCCGCGACGCCTGGGA
Source organism: Taiwanofungus camphoratus (assembly GCA_003999685.1). Classification (NCBI taxonomy): domain Eukaryota; kingdom Fungi; phylum Basidiomycota; class Agaricomycetes; order Polyporales; family Taiwanofungaceae; genus Taiwanofungus; species Taiwanofungus camphoratus. Next base: position 1,547,487 of record CP021229.1, read on the forward strand.
GGAGACGTGTGCAGACGTCCGAGGGACAGGGCAGGCACGCAGGGAGCGGGCCGGGATGCACAGGGGCGGGATTTGGGCTGACTGTAGACGGTGACGCTCCCGAGGGCGGCGTCACCTATGACGCGGGCAGGTAGCAGCTCAGGGGGCATTGGCAGCGCTGCGACGAGGACGAGGGCCGAGACGACACACAATGAATGATGTGTGATGTGTGATTGGGCGACCGTGCGAGTGTGCCGGCGCCATAAGATGTCAGCCGCGGGGGCGAACCAGGGGCCATCGCGTCATCGTATATCCACAGGCGCCCATTGGCTGCCAGCCGCTGCGCTGATGCGGGGGTGGCGGTGCGATGCGCTGCCTGCGAGTGTGAATGCCTGCAATGCGTGTGCGTCGTCTTGGAGGCGGCGGGGGCACACACAGTGGCCAGGCACCGAATGCCGCGCTGAGACAGCTGGCAGAAAGGGGCAGAGACCGGGGGGAAGTGTTTGTTTGCATGTGTTGCGGGGTGTGTGGGGTGAGATTTGGTTGGGCGATCTGTCGCCCGAAAGAGCGGACAACGCGGGGCACGCCCGGGGACTGGGGACTGGCCACAGACGCGGGGCACCGGCCCTGCGCCGCCTCTCTCGCTAGCTCCGAGGCTTTTCCCTCTCTCCTTCTCTCTCCTCTCTCCTCTTCTCTCTTCTCCTCTCCCAGCCAGCACAAGCTTGCTCTCCAGCATCAGCACCAGCATCAGCACCACCACTCGCACACACACCAGCACACACACTGCCCACCTTCACCCGAGGCCCCCCCGCACACATCACCCATCAGCATCTTCCCGCTCTTCCAGAAGCCCGCCAGTGCCTTGCGTTCACTCGCCCTATAAGAGCCCTCCCGGCGCGTGCGGTGCGGTTCTCTTCCTCCTACCCCGCACTATCCCGCTTTCTCCTCGATCGCCATCACCGCACCTCTCCAGTCTCCATTCTCTGCCCTCCTTCCCCCATCCCATCCCTCCTCCCCTCCCCACCAACCACCCGCGCGGATGTCCTCCTCCGCCTTCTTCGCCACGTCCTACAAGCCTCAGGTGCTCTCCCGCCAGGAAGGCTTCCACCTCCCCTCCCCTGCTCCCTCCAACAACCCCCCCTCTCCCCCCTCTTCTGCCTCCCCCACCGGCAACACCAGCACGAACACCACCAACAACGGCAACGCTAGCAACGGCAACGGCAACGGCAACGGCACCAGCAACACCGGCTTCGACCCACACAACCTCTTCCTGCCCCCCTTCCTCGCCGTGCCCGACCCCTTCCGCAAGTTTCCCGGCCCCGGCAACGAGAGCATGGACTTTGGCGACGAGCTCGCTAGCCTCATCGGCAGTGCGCCCTCGCCCACCTCCGCCCATCCTCACCACCAGAGCTCTCAGGAGCGCTCCACGCAGAGCCCCGCGTACGAGGAGTACCGCACGCACAACATATTCGACATCTCCGCGCCCACCTCTGCGCACCACTCCCATCAGCATCAGCATCAGCATCAGCATCAACACCAGCACCAGCCACCGCAAAGCCCGTTTAGCACCTCCGCATTCACGCTCCCCCCATCACACCACGGCCAGGGCCAGGGCGGCGGCAGCAGCACGGGCCTCGACTTTACGCCGCACGCGCACTTCAACAGCACCGTCCCCGCGATCGGCGCATCCATGCGCTACGAGCCGCCCCCACCGCACCCGCACTCGCCGTTCGCACTCAACGGCCCCGGGCCAGGCGCAGAGCCGTCCAGCGTGTCGTCGTTCTCGAGCCACGTCAGTACCATGAGCGGGTTCTCGGGGCTCTCGGACATGACGAGCGTGCACGGGGGAGGCCAGGGCCAGGGCCACGGGCAGGGCCATGGGCAGCGGCAGCGGCAGACGCCCTCCCCCGTGAGCGCCTCGGCCGACTCGTTCTCGCGCTCCCGCTCCCGCAGCCGCACGTCCACCTCGCGCGTGCGCGACTCGTCCCTCTCGCACACGCACACGCACACGCACGTCCTTGGCCCCGGCAACGGCGCCGCGAACGGCAAGGCCAGCGGGAACACCGGCGGGAACACCGGCGGGAACGGGAACGCAAACGCAAACGCAGGCCCGCCGAGCACGAATGGCGGGCCCGCGCGCCGCACCCGCACGAAGCGCGGGAGCGTGAGCAGCGTCAGCCCGCCGCCGCTGCACCGCGGGCGCACGCAGCCGCTCGTCATCCCCGGGTCCGGCATGGGCGGGATGGGGATGGGGATGGGGCCGGGCGGGGGGAGCATCGGTATGGGCTCTGGGGCGATGGGGATGGGGGCGGCCGGCGGGAGCATGGGCATGGGCGGGCTGGGCCGCGGGCCTGCGAGTCCGCTGGGATTGCACGGCGGCGGGTGGTTCTTGGGCCAGGGCGAGTTTAGCCTGCCGACGCCGGATAGCGTGCATGGTGCGTGTGTCTTTTGAGTTCGGGTCCTTCGCTTTCGCTTTCGCTTTTTTATTTGTTCTTCTCTTTCTCTCCTTCCTTCTTTTTGTCTCCCCCTTGTACATCCACTGACACTGACACTGACACTCTCCTCTCTCCACCCCGCAGGCGGCTTCAGCGCGTTCACGGGCGGTACGAGCGTCGGGAGCGCCGGGCTCGGCGTCTCGCCCAAGGACGCGATGCAGGGCATCCCCGGCTTGCCCAACGGCGCGGGCACACAGAAGGGCGCCGCGGGCGAGAGCCCCCCGGGAGACATGGCCGCGAAGCAGTGCGTATCAGGTCTTTTCTACTGTTTTTGTGATGGAGGGAGGTGCTGACTTTGGGTCTGTTGTTGAATTTTTTTTTCCTTTCTTTTCTTCTTTGGACTTGGGCGTGCTACTGCGAAATGAAACTGCGAATTGGCGAAACTTGTGCAACCGTGCACGACGCGCGCGACCGTGTCGAATTGCCGGACTCGAATAAGCAGAGCGGCGATCGCGAACGAGAAGCGGCGCCGCCGGCGCGAATCGCACAACGCGGTCGAGAGGCGGCGGCGCGACAACATCAACGAGAAGATTTCGGAGCTCGCGACGCTCATCCCCGAGAGCCTGCTCGACCCAAACGGTGTGTCCTGCTTATGCCTTTCGCCCCCCCTCTTTGGCTGTCGTGCTTACACTGGCTTTCGGTGTCCCCCAAATGGACTCAGCGACGCTGTCGATGCCGACCTCGCTATCCGCATCGGGCGAGGACCTCCTCTTCGGCGTCGCCACGAACGGCACGAACGGAGCGGGCGGCACCCCGCCCGCGAGCGGGGAGAAGAAGGACGGGAGCGCGGAGCCGGACGAGAAGGACGGCGCGGGCGAGGGCGGCGGCGTCGTCAAGGCAAACAAGGGTATGATCCTGCGCAAGAGCGTCGAGTACATCCGGTCAGTGCTTTTTTTAAAGGATAATTTACGCTGGACCTGCGCGGTTGCTGACGCACGGCGGCGGTGGCGCATGCAGGTACCTCCAGCAGCTTGTGTCGGCGCAGGCGTCGCGCAACCGCGACCTCGAGCAGCAGCTGCAGGCGTATCGCACGGGCGGCGCTGCGGCGTCGCCCTCGGCTGAGCAGCAGCCGCCGCCGTCGGCGGTGGGCGGCGCGTCCGACGCGGACGACGTCGCGAGCCTGATGCTGCACGAGGACGTCGGGGACGCGTTCGCGCTGGGCCTGGGCTTCGGGCCGCGCGCGGCGGGCGGGCGGGGCAAGTTTGGCGGGTTCGAGCTGGAGAGCGTGGAGGAGATGGAGATGGACACGGACATGCGCGACGTGCGGGACGCGGACCAGGAGATGGAGAAGGCGGCGGAGACGAGCCCGAGCGCGGGGAGCGCGGACGATGATGCTGGCGCGGGCGCGGAGGAGGAGGAGGAGGAGGAGCGTGGGCGGAAGGGGCGCGATGGCCGGCCTGCGGGCGTGGACGCCAAGGGCGAGGCGGTGAAGGTGAAGGACGAGAAGGAGATGGAGACGTCATGATGGGCGTGTCTTTGGGCTGCTGCCCGACCGACCGACGCCCGGGCCTCGACGCGTGCGCCCCGCTGCCGCTCGTCTCCTCCGCCACACAAGAAAGTAAAATAAAATAAAAGTGCTAGCCATGCGTACATGCTCCCTTGCATACCGGTTCCTGCGATACCCGCCAGATCCGCCCCGCTCCCCCTGGGTGCAAAGCCTCTCGATTGTTTTTCACCGTCTCGTCTCGTCTCGCCTAGTCTCGTCTCACCTCCTCCATCCGCTTGCGTCTTTCTGTCTCTCTGTACTCTGCTTACGACCCGCGATGCCCCGCCTGCCTTACGCTGCACGGATACGATCATGATCTCATGACGACTTTTCGGGTGTTTTATGGGCCGCTCAATACTTCACTCATCTCATCCTCATTTCATCCGATCCATCTTATCTTCAATATCTCATTTCTCATCGAACGTCTCTCTCTCTCTCTCTCGTCTGACCTATGTCTCTCTAATCACTTCGTGTTTGCTGTTGTATATTCAGTTGCTTGTATACTGATCCCGCTTCCCCATCTGCGCGTGCACCTGTCGTACCCCTCGCCCATCGCCGCGGTCCTCGCTACGCAAGCGAGACGGACAGGCGTGGATGGCATGGCATAGGCCGATGGGAGGACGGAGGCCGGTTCAGAACCTTGAGCGGGCGCCCAAAATGCCCTCGCGTTCCCATTCCCATTGTATAATAGTTTAATCAGACGATCACCCCCACCCCGCCTGTACGATAGCGAGCGAAATTTTACGCATACGCATGTATAATATTGCTCTAATGATGTATTTAGCGACGGACGGAGACGGCCCAGCGTGTCAGCGACCCCTGGACTTTGCGCTCGATCAACGGTAAATGAAGTGAAGGGTGAAATTCGAAGTGCGCAAAGTTTACCCCGCGGGGCTCCTCTCGCTTGTTCCGTTGGCGCGGAGGGCGCCTCGAGCGTGGTGGCAGGGGCCCTGAAGCTTAAGCTGCGTGAGAGATCTCCGTGAATCTGGGCGCGTGCATGGCATCATCGTGCTTATTGTTCTGTCCTTCTGTCCCGGGCGCGCGCTACGACGCAAACGCATCAATCAGTGGTAGTGGTAGACGCACCTGCCTCTTCTGCCAGCGTGTGTGAGTGTGAGTGCATGCGCCATACGGGCAGCGGTTGGAACACTGGAACATCATAGACGCAGGTGTTCGTGCGCCCCGGCTCGAGGCCCGGGCGAATATGCGCCCCAGGAGAGGGGACGTAGGACCATAGGAGCATAGGAGCAGGAAATAGAAAGACGGGCTGCGAATGGGACGACAGGAAGAGGAGGAATGACATGACTTTGGGAACGCACACATGTGGGGCGTTGTGGGGCTGCCCAATTGCGGGGTCGTCTCAGACCGGAGATTCTTCGGTCATGCTTTGACTAGCCCGCGAACGGTATGGCGATGCAGAGTGCGGACCTACACTCCGGTGCACGCTGTCAGGAACGCGGCAAGAAGGGACAGGAAGGTAAACCGCGCAGCAAGAAGAAACAGTGTCAGCTCCATAATGAGACCGCCAAGTGTCGCAGACTGTAAAAGGGGAAGACGAAGAGCAAAAGGATGAGAAAGATGACTCGGGTGAGGTAAGATGCTCGTGGGCGAACCGGTCAGAAAAAGCATGTACAGACCAGATCCATGGACGGGCTATTGCGGGTGATTCGCGAGACGATGAGAACAGATGAGCTGCTGAAAAGGTTAGGACGTTGGAGAGATGTGACGTTGGCGATGATTCTGTGGGCGTCGAGCATAATGATGGACGCTTCCCGCTGACAATCACGAGGAATGTGAGGCGCTTTCCAAGTAGAGGGAATGGGCTATGGGATCCGTGAACCTTGCGCAAAGGAAGAGGTCTGTACGGCCGCCAGCAAAACGAACCATGGGAGGAGCGGACACCAAAATGGTTCAACAATCTCGGAGTCGCAGCAATTTTGGAATCAGAACCAATAGCGATATGGGATCAACAAATCCGATAGTGCGAACAACGGAGATGGAAGAGGTGATTATACCACGATAGGAACGAAGACGGCCGTGGGAGACAAGCCGGCGTAAGGATGCGTAACTGAACGGAAGCATTCTGGAGATTGATGGGGCAGGACATGGGGGTGGGGAGACAAGACAAACTCATCGACAACACGAGTCCGAAATCGAGAACATCCCGCGACCTAGCTCGCTGTCAGCCAAGTATGCGAGCGCCCACTTTACTGCCAGAAGCAGTAAATAGATGGGTCGGAGTATTCTTCTCATAGAGTTTTACGTACCATCGTCTCCTATGAAGAGGATATGTATAAGCCACTACACAAAGACCAGAAATCAGATTAAACCCGTCGAAACCACCCCTAGCGAAATGAACCGCTGTGAAATGAATTGCTCTGATGTTCTCCATGCCAATCACTGTTGGTGACAAGTTTCTGACGCGTTATACATAATCTTCCAGTCCTGGAATCAGATCAATGCAGGATGTTCAGTCAAAGAAAAATGGAAAGGTCGATCGCCCATATTTACACCTGTCCCGGTCGTCAGTGAAGTAAAGGCCATGAGTGCCACACCCAGAGACAAATGTTTGAGACTATTAGACAAAAGGGGTCAAGGCATTGCCAAGGCGTTACATACATGAACAGGCGAGCGATGGTGGCAGCCGGACTGCTGCGCACGATCAGGCTTATGCGTGCAGAGATGACCAAAGCCGGATACCAGGACGTCAGGCTGTAATGACGAGGACGTGATGTCAAGCCATTCAGTAGGAAGATTAACCAGAGCCCACGGTATAAGGCTTGCTTTGCACAATACAGGAAACTACGACACCATGTCTCGGCTTCGCAGTGAAAAGTGACGATGAGTCGAAGGTTTGGAGAAGTTTCTCAGGGCCGCCCGTCTCAATTACATTCAGGGCTTCTAGTGGCGATCACAAAATAGACGTCCACTAACCCCTTCTTTAATACAATGAATCATAACATGCATGAGCCCATGAAGTCATTGAAGGGAACGTACGTCGTACGCTCATTCGAACATCTGAAAGTTCTCTTTCAACCTATATCTCGTTCTAATGGCCTACTAACGTAAGGCATAGAAACGAAAATGCATGCTGATGGAACATGTGTTAGATTTCCCCCACCAAGGCAGAGATAACTTTCCCGTTCTGACCTGATATTTATCCTGTGACCATCTTGAGATATGCTAGTCGTACCATGACTATATGCTTTCCTTTGTTCTGCTATGTCGCACCTCAAAGGTACTTCGGACTTAAATTTGTATGATGTGATGTCCAAAAAGACCACTAACACTAGTGATCATGCTACTGTCAGGATCATCGTGGCTTGATTGGAAGGTGCCAACCTAGGAGGTGACTGTAAGGCTTCAAGAGCTGCAAAACGTAAACACGTTCCGACCCCAGAGTGTGACAAACTTCACGTGGTTTTCACGTGCTCTGAATTTGAACGTGACAATCGCGGCTGCATAGCTTGTCCTAGTTATTACCGTCTTGACTGTCAGGTTTGATTTGTGTACAGAGCAGGTTACGTTTCTAGAGAGATAAACGCGAAGGGATTACATCAGTGCAAGCCAGCACGGTCTAGCGCCCGACCATATACTCATTATCCGTAATATTTGATACCAGGAACTCCCGTGTACAGAATCACTGCTACTAAAACTCCAAGGTCGTACCGTTCGCACGTCGGTTTCAATACTGACAATCTCACTATGATATTTCTGACTATTTCTATTTAGACAAGGTCCTGCTCAACACAGTAATTCTGGTAGCTGTGGTTACTTTATCACCAAAGTTTACGGAAAGAGCTCAATTATTTTGTATGTTTGCATGCATAACATTGTAGTCAAAAAGTCGGTTTCACAAATTCTTCGCCTCGATAAAACCTATTTACCTGAGATATCAAGTAGGTGATACATTTGAACTGCTTTCTCGACATGAGCTAACCTTCACTGTTTCGCGTGGTGGTTCATTATTAGCAAATGCAACGGCCAATTTATTCATGGCGTGCTGACAACATTGATCAGCCCTCAGATCGTGCGACACTTATATTATCCGTTCCAACATGCTGCTTGTATCAAAATTGCCATATACCTTTTGGAAATTTGGCCGTAAATGTTGTGCCTCCGTTCCATCCCAATCTGTTCTGTAATCATACACATGTATGCACAACCCCTGGCTGTGGAACCCTGCGCTCAGGGTCAGGCTCGCAATGTTCCGATAAGCCGCATACCTTGGAAGCTCCGCTTCGCGGTGTCCGCTCCGGCTTGATGTCTCCCATCTCTAAAGAAATTTTGTAGGTGAACCCTGAGTCATGAACGTGTGGATTTAACTCGATTAGCTAGGTTTATGAAGGAAAATTGAAACAGCCCATCAGCCCTAGATCTGTCGTGCGTATTGCGAAGATGTGCCCAAGGCGAAACCACTGGCAGATTGGGACCCTCACAAGAAATGCCACCTTAGCGAGCCAATCGTAGTGGTGTGATGCGTTTCCTTTAGGAACCGTACAAAACTAACAATCTCACAACATCATTTTGAAACTCCTGGATTTGTTCAGATCTGCGATATTTGAAAAAGCATGCTTACTATTTTGGCCTCTCATTCCATCGGTGCGTATGGACATGAACAATCAGCGCTGTTTCATATCTGTTAGCGCTGATTGCCGCTCCCAGAGGAGTATAAAAAGTTGCATTTTTCTGAGGCTTCTTTCGCTACAACCTGCGTTCTCTAGCACTCACAGGGTATGTGTCTATACCCTTTCCTGGTTAGCAATAATAACGGAGTGACTGATCCCTTTCCTAGTGTTCTCGCGCGATTGCTATGCAGTCCAAGACTTTCTATGTTGCCATAGCCCTTGCTTTTGGAGTCTCCGCCTCACCTACAATTCTGATTCTTAGAGACTGCGTCGCATCAGGAAAAGTGGAAATTGCTGATCACCTGACCGTCTGAAGCCTCTGACTGAGATATACTCTTTTGGCTCCCACATGAGCACATCTTAATGGTACCTTTAGTGCTACTGTAGAAATATATTTTATATGCTATTAAAACATTCTGTATCAGTTCTAGTATGATACGTGCCCAAGAAGACGTGAAGTGTGAGATTGAAAATTCAGGCCTCAGGCTCTGAGAGATCTGAGCGCCGGAAACCCCCGAAAATGTGATGTTCTGACAGCTGACCAGCTGATTGCCTCTAACGGCTACTGAAGCTTGAAGCTTGAAGGCTTCTGAGGCCTCTGAAATCACTGACAGCAGTCCGTCAGTGGATTTCAAGTTTTTCTGAGGCTCGCCTGTTGCGACTGCAGCTTGTCGCCTAGGATGTGCTGTTCCCTGCCGCATCAGCATATACTGTTTATTCAACTTGACAGTCACTAATTACAACGTGCAGGATAATCAACGAATGGACTGGGGGATTGGCCAAGGCAACAGGAATGGTTTACGTGACGACTTTGGACTTATAGCGTAAGGGATGCTTGTTGAACGTACTCTGAATTCAACGCGTCGGTCATGTGCTGAATAGTAGAAGATCGCGCCCACTTGAAGGCGTCCGAGCGAAGGGGTTGCAACTCGAAAAGCCTCTCTTCGGCTTCACTATGGCGATCCGCAGCTTGTGGTTGACTGGGAAGTATCAAAAGCGGAAGCCAAGTATGTGCTATTCGCCAACTTTTTTCCAAGTTATTTGGGAGACGTGTCATGATAACGTTGATAGATGTAAGGTGCCAGAGTGCTCTCTTGCACGTAAATTCTACCTGCTGTGACTCAGCATGTCTGTCCCTCAAGCTATTGATTCGCTGCGGTATGTGCATAATCAGTGTCTTAGTGTATCCATAAAACATTGAAGTGTGCTCTGAAAAGCAAGCTACACCTGCTGTATAGTATCAGTGCGGGGTACGAAAGGTCTCCGAACCCACAGGATTGGCTTAGAAACAACATAACCATGAGCTGGGTAGAGGTAATCGTCAGTACTGGACATAGTAGTACACACGAGGTAAGAATGCGATAGTATACAATTGCAATATGATCACCCCAAGAAGAAATATAGAGAAACAGAGAAAAAACCGAGGAGGCTTGTCCAGCGAACTCGATCCTGCTCACTGTCGCCCGGAGTATTCATATTATATATGTTGGGATGACTTGAACGTGCTACGACCCCAGTCAGGAACTGTAACTCCCGTGTATTGGGGAAGCTTGTTCCATATCTTCCGTCGTTCCTCAAGGTCCCTCGACTTGACGAAGTCTCTGCATTCCTGGCACAGAGAACTCCTTGCCTCGATATACGGCCTGGATGAATGTAGGACGCTATAGTCATACACTTCTCTGCAGACGTCCTCCTCATTGACTACGGCAGACATGGTGCCCAACTCTGCCTTGCATGCGCTATTGTCTTTGCATGCGTCACAGACATCCAGCGAATAAATGCAATCATTGGCGGTCAACCTACGAAGCACGAGCCTGCTCCTCGCATCAAAGCATCTTTCTTGGTCTTCCTGGCTTAACCGCTCGACGGATCCGTCTGCACGAGTGACACCTTGGAGAAGGAGTCGAGTAGGGAGCTGGCAACAGAGATATAAAGCGGCGGGAAGCATGGAATCCGTCTGTGTACGGCGTGCAAGATTGACTGCCTCGATAGCGTCAGACGGTTCACATTGTATAGCTGCGTTGCCGTCAAATTTGGTCAAGTCGCTCCAAACAGAGAAGTCATCTGTGAACCACGATTTCATGCGTGCCAGTGCATCGTCTCGAAGATCTTCGATTTGATACTTCTCGGCAAGGCGCATCACAGCTGAAACGATGGAGAATTTGATTCGCACGTCAGCTCTGAAATACCTGATCGGTCTTTAGTATATGAAAGGATCAACGAAGCGGAGTAGAAAACCTACCTCCTGCCCATGTACAGGACGCGGAGTAAGTGCCGAAGCTCTTCAGGAAGATCAAATAAGTGGACAACTGGACAGTCATCAATCTTCTCGTGATTCGCAGGTTGAGGGACCGTGAATAGGTCGCGGAAGACATCTGAGTTCTGGGCTAGTACGCCCTGGTGAACACGGAATGCAGTTTCTCCTGCGACAAGGACAACACTCCCATCCATGTACCAAAATTCGTTATCGCGAATGATCTCTCCATTTCCTGAGTATCCCGGAGGTGCCTCTTCGACCACTTCCTCCTGCTGTTGTCCGTGCAAGTCTGGTTCCTCGCAAGACATCTAGAAAGGGGATGTGATCGCAGATGATTCGTATGCAGAAAGGCGATGAGAATCGACAGTCACAGTTTGCAGTATCGCCTGGGCTAGAGGTGGTCAGTACATAGTCAAATACCGTCACAGGAACGAGTCAGCGTCTACACGGAGTTTACAGACGCTCAGCTATCCTAGCTTCTCCTCACGGCGAGAAAGCTCCACCTCCGGACCTTGAATTCGGACATCTGTAGTGCAACCCGGCTATTGCTTTACTATGCTGGTTGCAAATTAGAGCCCGTAATATCGCCTCGCTCTCAGATTCCGAAGATCTCGGGGTGTCCTATTCACCATACCAGTGACAACTTGTATAGACCTCTCTCCCCAGACAACAGGCAAATGCGCGCTTGTCCAGTAGACATCACAAGTCACCCTGAGCTAATATTTGGACCATCTCATACCTCACTACTCTCTCTGATGCCGAGAGACTCAGTAATCCTCGTTCGAAGAGGTGACAATGGTTGCATTCCGCAATCAAGCGCTTGAGTATGTATCTTCTTGCTCTAAGACACGGAACATTGTTACTCAGTCGTAGACAAGAGCACAGATTCATGGACGGCAATTTTCTGGAGATAAACGAAAAGAGGGGCCACTGAAGAGTATTCCGTGACAGTCGGCATCCAAAGGACCATAGAAGTGAGGCATTTTCAAGAAGGATACCGAAGTCAGTGCACCTGTCTTCATTGGACACCGGCATGGTTCGATTGGGCAAAGCAAAAAATCGATAGTTGGTGAAGTCTTATTAATAATATAAAGCATAGGCCTGCGTTTACTAAGAATATCAAGATGCATGAGAACACTGTTACCAAGGCATCGTCGTCGGTTGAGACTTGGACGGCTCAGGGGGTACCGTCAAGTCGTCAACATTTCAACTCAACCCCACTGGGCCATAACTCGGGTCATGGATGCACTTAATCCGGAGACTACGTCGCGACGTATATACTAGCATGAACGCGAAACATAAACGCTTTCTGTTTCAGCCATGTACATAGCAAACACATAGTTTCAGCTTTCAAGAACCTCTCATCGGTTTTATGCGTGACAGAGGGTATTCGCAGTCTCTCTAGCCTTACTGTAGTGGATATAACTGAGCGCTATCGCGCAAGTTTGAGCGAAGAACTTTCGACACCAACACAGAAGTTACGGAATTAACAATACTAGACATTGATTTGACTAAGGGGAGAAAAACACCAACAGCTAGGATGGCTCATTAGGGCGCCCCACCTCTCCGCCCTCGCTTCGGTTTTATGAAACGCCTCTTCCCGTACCCACCCCTCATTCCTCGCAACCCCGAGTCCATCCCCATATTCCAGCCTCCGTCGTATTCGACTTCCATGGACATATCAGAATGCACACCACCCGTGTCTTCTACATCCCCTGTAGTAGAGGCCTCCACCCTCTCGCGCAACGATGGAGACGATGCGTCCATGAGCCCAGGCGCAGGGTTGTCCAATGACAGTCTATCCAAGAGGGAACCTGCACGTCTTGCCATGGTGGGTCGCTGGTGAACATCTTGATGAGCTGGTATCTCTACCAGATCCGCGCCTTGACCGTCATCTCGGCCACCCTTCTGAGAATCATCTCTTTCGCCCGAAGGTGCTGCAAACCCCTCCTGTGATGGTTTCGCCGACAGTGGTGGCGGGCGCCGGATGCGCACCGGCTTCGATGTCCTCATGGAAACATCCTCCTGCGGGACCGCAGGCTGCCCGATCGACGGCTCGACGAGTTGTGCACGATCTGCATGAGGCCTCGCGGTACTGACTGGCGCCTCAGGCCGATCCCAACTGGCTCGGGCAGCTTCTCGAAACGGAGGATAGTCCCTTGTTTCACGAAATTCCGGACGGGGTTGAGATTCAGCGTGCGTATCTCGATCATGCGGACGAGCAGGTAAGGACGACGATAATGCGTCCGCTGACCGATACCGTTCGTTATTATATTGATCATCATACCGTGAGCTGAGCCGACCCTCTAGACTGGGTGGAGGGACGCGTGGATGGGCGTCGACAGTACCACTGTGGTCCTTCCTGCGATCTGCGACAAAGTCCTGATGCCTTTGCTGTGGCAGTGAGTCCTTGATCGCGGAGGACTGGAGATTCGTATCGTGTCGACTACCTTGGCCTGCACTATTACTGTACCTATGTGCAGCACCGCTCGGCTCGGAGTATACGGGTGGTTGCCACGATATGGTCTCTGCCCTGGTGGGCCGGGAATTAGGAAGTCGGTGAGGACCCTCCATCTGATAGGCTTCTCGTGCCCTGTTTTCGAGCGACTCTTCTCGCGTCATCCAGATACGAGGCTCAGATTGAGCTGGAGCCGGCGGTTGCGATGGCTCAGGGCCAAAGCGACTCTACCCAGAAGAAGAATGAGTTCCTGCTCCACAGAGATCGAGCATTGCATACCTGACGAGCTGGGCGTTCCCTTTGATTGCTGTAGAATGAGTTCCTTCGAGGACGGGAGGATGTCAAACTACCCGGGAATACGTCGACTACCTGAGATGGCGGCCGCTCTGAGGTCTGGTACGGGTGTGTTTCAGCGATGGCCTTTGTCAAGCAGGGCATAAACCTTACCAATCCTTCATTATGACTAGATGATGAGAGCGAACCTCGACGCATTGAGTTACCAATATCTGGCGGAGGTGGCCGATAGTATTGGGCCGGAGATGAAGAGACAGCAGGATAATTTTGACCCTGGAAAAGCATAAACAAGTCACACAAGACGATGCGACAAACGACTTACCATGCGGTCGTGCTCGTCTTGTATTCCAATGTTGCCATGACCAGAGCGACCACGGAGTGATCCCCCACCACCCCCGGTCGATGGTCTGTATTGCTGTACAGGAGAACGAGAACGGGGCAACTCAGGGCCAAGGTCAGAAGGTCCCCTTCTGTTACCGATCGGAACGCTATTGGTGCCTGACACTGGTAGGGGCGGAGCGGGAGGATCATCAGTGGCAGAGTGGTTGTAGTGTGTGAGAGACTCTCGCGGTCCTCGCATATCCTGGACGAGCGATAACAAGACATGAGAATAGCAGTACAGGAGCGAATATTGAGGCAAAGAGAACCTGATGAACGGGTTCCGGAGCTTCCTCCATCTGCCTGTTTCCCATATCTGTTGGGCCACGATACTTGACATCATCAAATCTGCGTGATGTATACTCTTGATTCACGATGGGGCCTTTTGGAAACCTTGGGGGCGCGTCTGAACGGTCACGCCGTTCCCTCCATCCCTCACCACCTGTAAGTTCAGATTGTGAAGGGCGACTTCTCAGTCCACCAGCGCCCGAAGTCATCTCATGCAACTGCGTCGGTCGTGCATTCGAGTACGATGCAGTATGGGATATAAGAGGAGACGGCGGAGGCGGCGGGTACATGGGATTGGTGGTACTTCTGCTTGCCATTGCTCTTGGGCCTCTGGGGGGCACATCAGTCTGTACATCTGCTCCTAAACGATCAGCGTACATGCCCGCATTGGCTCGAGCGGGCCTCTCGTGAATTCGAAGAGTCGATAGCCTGTAAGGTGTCTCATCAATTTCCATTCCAACTCGTTCCATAGACGTAGGAAAGTCTCGTGCTGACAATTGTGGCGGGTTGTCAAAGCGACTTCCGGACCTGCCCAGTGTTGCGGCCGGTCTTGAAAGTGTGGCACGCTGGTCCCCATCGAATTCGATGTCATGGACTGGAGGGAGTTGATGGCGAGCTGGCGCAGCTTCATTAGGGTGATCAGTGGTGTTCGGGGGCAGACTACGATCATGCCTCTGGTGAGGTGTAAAATTGGGCGATCCGTCGGACCCAGGTCCCGAAACTGGTGGTGACACTAGCAGTGATTCTAGTGCAGAAGGTTGTGTTGTTGCTGCCTCGCGAAAGCGCGTACTTTGCGGTGGTAAGGGCGGCCTTTTCCGGAGACCTAGCAGAGCAACGGGATGCCGTGGTGATAGTATGCATATAGTGGGTGTGAAGAATGACTGAGTCGATGGCTAAAAAATACGTACGTGATTGATCGTTTTGCGAAGCCGGGGAAGAGAAGGTAGATGAGTGTGGCCTTTCAGGTAGATTCGGCACCGTAGCTGGGGAAGCTCGATGCGTAGGAGGTTGGTCAGTAATAAGTTCATCTACACGCCTGCGTTTAACTTCATATTCGGGATATTCCGGACCAGAGTTTGAGAGGTCGAAGTCTCTGCCCCTTCTCTGAGGAACAGAATCAGGAGGCTTGTAGACATCGTGTTCACGCAGTATCCCACGAGTAGAGGGTGGGACAGGAGGGTTAGCAGGCTGATCAAACCGGCTTTTGTGCCTTTGAACTACGGGTGCTGAAATAGTAACAGACGGTTGGGAAAGACCTGACACAGGTCCCTGTGGAGGCCGTCGAAGAGGCGGAGAAGGCTCGCGAAAGTGAGGCGGTGATCTGTGCCCTGCAAGAGGAAATGCAAAATGTAAAGAAAAGTAAGGATCAGGGGGGAAAGGGGATAAAATAAGAGTCCATGATGAGCGTCCTTGTGCCGAGCACGGGAAAGGGTCGAGGAGAGAATGGAAGAGGGGACAGCGAAACTCGACTCCCAAGGCTTCTCGAGACAGTCCCAAGACACGCGTCCTCCACCTCGGGAGGAGCACAGACGCCGGGTACGAGAGGTATGGGATGAGGCGAATAACGTACTTGTGGGGGACCACTGATCAGACGCGTGGACTTTTGGGCCCTTGGGTGCGGAATGAGTAGACGGCTCTACACCTACGCGTGGGGGACGGCCACGAGGACGATTCTCGTGAACCTGACCTGGCATAGGCTCTTCAGGCAATGCATTCCGTGACGAGCTCCAAGCATGATCGGGAACGTTTGATTGTCGAGTTGCCGGAATGTCGCGATGCGGCTCTCTCCACGTACCATGGTCGACTGCGCTTCTAGGAGGCGTCATCTCTCTGCGAACCCGGACAAAACGATCGTGAGTCTGAGAATCCCGTCGAGGTGAAATAGACCGAGTTCTGCGGCGTTCACTCATATTTCGGGGCGTCGGGACGCGAGAGGGGTGATACGAGCCTTCAGGATATGGTGACTGAGTAGAGCTACCTCGATCTTCCCGCCTGTCGCTCGGTTCGACACTTGCGCTTGCATGTGAAGATCCCCCCGGACGGTAATGACGATCTTCGTACGAAAGTTGCCCAGCAGGCGAGGTCTTGTGCTTGAGATCCTTGTGGTCAGAACTGGGCAAGACATGCCTTTCAGTGGAGTCAGCCCGTACTGTGGCGTCATGACTGATTTGATTTGGAGACCTTCCACCAACTGTCTGTATTGTGCCGCTCTCTCTGTCTTTCAATGGAGACGATCTACCGCTCACCAAACCAGGTTGAGTCCATGTCGACTCGTGAGTTTTGAGATTGTAATAGTAGTGGTCAGACCCGCCGCTCCTGGGGTATCTTACTTCCCAGTCAGGAGGGAGCACGTCAATACCGTCGCTAGAAGAGACGGGCTTTCCATGCCCATTGACTCTTCTTTCTCTCTGGACCATGGAACTCGCTAGAGTACTCGTTTGTGCCGGCGAGGGATGAACTGGAGCGACAGATACTACAGGCTTGGGCGGAAGAGCATGAGTCATCTTTCCATGGGACTGGGAGCGTCTGAGCTGAGGAGATCCCGGGTTTTGAGACTGCAAAGGAGGCTGCTGCTTTTGAGAGTTACCGGAGGGCTCACGCTGGTAATCGCGCTTGCTTTGATGCGAGTGCTGCTGCTGTGAAAAAGACATCTTGGGAGTAGAGGGCTGGCCTTTCGATGCATCCGGTTCAGTCGAGCGATGATTGTAGAAATTCTGCATGTCGTCCTCGTCGCCACCCAAAGAGACTGCGTCTTCTGCATCCTCTTGGTCGCGCCAGGAATCGCGGCCGTCAGAGGCTCGTTGTTGAAAATGAGCAGTCAGTTGCTCATCCTCTTCATGTCCCCAGTCGAGGACCTCCGTGTCTTCTTCCATCGTCGTCTCTGCAAGTTGCAAGTTGTAAGAGGTGAAGTTGCTGGCTGCTCGCCGTCGCAGCAGCATACGATTCCTCAGGTCCCCCAGCTCCGCCTCAAACTCCGCCTATACATTACAAAGCCAGCTCAAGGATCCTGGCACGTGCAATCGTACGAGTGAATCGCAGTTGCTGTCGACTTCCTGCTGGAGGCTTTAATCATTCGTTCCCTCATCGACCACGGGTACGTACGGACATGTCTGTTCTTCCTGTCAGCTCTCCTAGTACGCCGTACTTTAATGGTAGCGAGTCGTCGCGGACATCAACGCCCATGTCCAATCGCATTCCGGTGATACTCAGACGTTTGAATCGATTTCAGCAAATGGTAGGCCCGAGACTGGTATAAATATATTGGTGGAGAGTAGCCGTAATTTTTGGGAAGTAGGATTTTGAACTGGCAGCTTGGCAGCTAACGTATCTATGCCTGTCTCCGAAGAGAGTGTGAGCATTCGCTTTGTTCTAGTCCGTCGGATCTGTGTTTATTATTTTGAATAGCTACCGAAATGTATATTTCCACAAACGTACGGACATTATCTTGATTCATAGCGCCTTTCGTTCACCAGGGGCGGCAGAAACAAAAAACGCATGGGCAAGAGATGATCCTGCCATTATAATATTAATCGCAGCATGTCTGAGCGGTATGGTTTGCGTCAACAATACTTTGTCTCGTAAAATCGAATTGACTTGTGTAGTATCCGCCATTGCCTGGTCTTTGGTTTACTCTTATACGCCGTATCGAGCTCTTCAATTAGTGTTTCTAATGATCTTCCGAGACTATTTGCTTGTGGGAATAGTTGTTGCGACCATCCTTTGGTACGTCTTAATTACGCCTGTGTTCTTGCCTATATTAATTTTGTGTGCAGGTTTTTCTCGAACCGTGTTCTACTGTCTCCGCCTGCTCATTCTGCCCCCTCAGACACAGCAGTAGAATGGGCTTATGCATTCGATGTGCACACGAATGCGTTCTTCCCTTTCTATCTCACGTTGTACCTAGCCCAGATTTTCCTCGTGCCCATCGTTCTGAAGGACAACTGGATATGCTTATTTGTTTCGAATACGCTTTATCTGGTGGCGTAAGTCTCCCTGTCTTTTTAATTAAGTATATGAGAGACTCAATGCCACGGTCGAATCTGGTGCAGGTATACACAGTACATCTATGGTACCTATCTAGGACTAAACGGTGAGATTAATCGTGTCGTGCCTGTCAAGTTCTTTGACACGGTTTCTAGCTCTACCATTCCTGGTGCGGACAGAGCTACTGTTAGCCCCACTACTCCCGCTTTTCATGGGATACGTAATTTCTCTGCTCGGCTTTAATATCGCGAAACATGTATTGCCGGCGTACTTCGGTTCATGATCTTGTTACGTGTACGATGACGGGCGTCCTAAGAATTCTACTCCGTGCACTGTCAGTAAACATATCATCTTCGCCAGAAAAGATTGAAAGCTTCAAATACGCTGTGCTCACTGCTATGTTTCCTGTTGCTGGAGGCTATGATTCCTGTTACTAGAGAGGTTACCAGAGCTGTTTACGTATTTGAAACCCCGATAGCTAGAGTAAGTCTTCGATCGCGTTGCGCTCGTCACGCTTGACCACCGCCGCATCCTGTACCGCTTTTGACTCTCCTCCTGACCGCTAAACATCAAGCCTCACAGTGATGAGTGGTACTCAGAGCCAACTAGAAAAGGCCATCGGGCAGATCCAGTACAAGGGACCAATACCTGAAATTGATTTCACTCAGCATCAGCTCGAGAATGGTTTCACAATCAGCACGCAAGAGCGTGTTGTGAAAGAGGTGAGTATCAAGCAGTAACAAGGGATTGTACATGTTTCAAGCTTATATTTATTGTGGAATGGAAGGTGCAGGCCCCTGCGATGATGCTACCGACAGATGCCCAATTCTTTTCTCGCGATGACCCGACGAAACCGGACGTCGCGTTCCTGAAGAACCATTTCTACCGTGAAGGGCGTTTGTCTGAGGAACATGCGATGTATATTCTGGAGAAGGGCACCGAACTCCTGCGCGCGGAGCCCAACTTGTTGTATGTCGATGCCCCCGTGACAGGTCTGTACTTGTATGAACATGTCGCACGGTGGCACCATCTCATTCAATGATGTTAACAGTCTGTGGTGATATACATGGGCAATATGTAAGTGGAAGTTTCACGAATAGGTCCTTCCGTTGTTGAGCGCTTCATCAAATCCAGTATGACCTGATGAAACTCTTCGAGATTGGTGGAAGTCCTGCAAACACGCGGTATCTCTTCTTAGGGGACTATGTTGACAGAGGGTATTTTAGCATTGAGGTTTGGGTTCCGTGTTATGATGAGACAACACTTTCTGACATACACCGGCAGTGTGTACTATATCTGTGGTCCCTGAAAATCTGGTATCCGAACACGCTTTTCCTCCTACGTGGAAACCACGAATGTCGGCATCTCACTGACTATTTCACTTTCAAACTCGAATGTATGTGTTTTAATGCTGGATTGTGACGCTTAGCTATATAATGGTGACTCTACAGGCAAGCGCAAATATTCAGAGAGAATCTACGATGCATGCATGCAGTCCTTCTGCGCTTTGCCGCTGGCGGCCATTATGAACAAACAATTTTTCTGTATCCATGGCGGTCTCTCGCCTGAACTGCAAACTTTGGACGATATTCGTAACGTTTGTATATTCACTAAATGTTGCACGATCGGTTTCCCTGATGGACAGCTAGATTGATCGATTCCGGGAACCACCTACACAAGGTCTCATGTGTGATATCCTGTGGTCCGATCCAGTAGAGGACTTTGGTCAGGAGAAAATGTCAGAGAGCTTCGTGCACAATCATGTGCGGGGTTGTTCGTACTTCTTCACGTGAGTACATCAAAGTCCTGCCTTGTCTCGGAGAATTGGTGATCTTTTGTTACCCTAGCTACCAGGCTGCATGCCAATTCCTTGAACGCAACAAACTCCTTTCAATCATTCGAGCACACGAGGCTCAGGATGCAGGGTATGTATATCTATACTGAACGACTTGATCTCAAACCCTGAAACGACGATTTGTAGATATCGCATGTACCGAAAGACAAGGACGACCGGGTTCCCTTCTGTGATGACTCTTTTCTCCGCACCCAATTATCTCGATGTCTATAACAACAAGGCTGCTATACTCAAATATGAGAGCAACGTCCTGAACATCAGACAATTCAATGCAACGCCTCATCCGTACTGGCTACCTAACTTCATGGACGCATTCACATGGAGTTTGCCGTTCGTAGGAGAGAAGAGTATGTTTATTCTGTGCCGCAAGCCCTGTATCGCTGACCTTTCGAGTCTGAAGTTACTGATATGTTACTTGCGATGCTCAATTGTTGCACCAAGGAGGAGCTAGAAGAAAGTTCAGAGGATGAGGAGACATTGGTTTCACCTACCACACCTTCGGAAGATAGCCATGAACGGCGAAAAGTTATCAAGAACAAGATTCTTGCTGTTGGTCGAATTGCGAGAGTGTTCGCCCTACTTCGGTCGGTCCTTTTCACGCATGTAATGCTTCACCGACATGCTTATATTTATCTACAGTGAGGAGTCGGAGAAAGTATCAGAGCTCAAGAGCATCTCGGGTTCAGGCCGGTTGCCGTACGGTGCACTGGCATTGGGTACTGAAGGCATCAAGGATGCCATCACGGGTTTCGAGGATGCGTACGTCGTCCGTTGACAAGCGTCCACTTGTCAGTTTTAATATTCCACCTGCAGCCGAAAGTCCGATATCGAGAACGAGCGCCTTCCTCCAGAACTCTATGACGCTGAATCTCAAGAAGGCAAAGCGATATTGTCACAGCCCTCGTCACCTCAGGAGACCATCGCTCCTCCTCCATCCGCCAACGGCGTAGCAGCGGCTCTCGAGCAGGCAATCATGAGTGGTGCAGTGCCGTCCACTATTTCTGGTTCTCCTTCCTCTCCCACATCCCCTACGTCTTCAATTTCGGTTACGCCGTTCAGACGCGGGCACGGCCGTCAAGCCAGTCTCGGTACGACAATGACCAGTCCCAGTACTCGCAGGAGAAGTCTGGAGAGTACCATGTCATTGATCAAGGAAGCAGTGGATGGCAGGGTACCTATGCAAGACCCTGAATTGATGAAATTAGCGGACCAGATCGCGGGCCAGAGCACAGGGAGGAATGGCAATGGCGTGGCAGATTCGGCGAGAATCACTCCAAGCCTTCCGAGTTGAGCGGGTGAGAGCTAGAGGTGTGTTCCCCGTGGGAGGTTACGGGAGAGGAGTTGTGTATATCTGGATGGACTTAGTCTTTCGCACTCCTGACATCTCGTCCTTGTAATTCATTTGTGGTATAGCTTCACGATATCGGTTACGAACAACTTCATGAACCTGGAACTTCAGGATCCGCCTCAATTATAGCAAATTGGTTGAGCCAATGATTCTGCTGAAGCTGCAGGCCACTTAGCTCAGACAAACTTCACCAAGTAAGCGCACACATTGGGTCAAAATTCACATTCTAATTGTACGTGGACATTTATGTACAACGCTATCAAGAATTATTTGTGATGACCCTAACCAACGTCCTTCTGCGGAACTGAAGGTGGATGGAAAGGAACAAGTGGAATGTATTTGCGATGAATCGAGACATAATAGAGCATAGGAAAGGTTTAAGGAGCGGGGCGATTGAGAGGGGATCGGGAGTCGAGTCATCGGAAGCAAGATAGGGATGACTGATTAGATAGAAAGAATGTTATAAAGTGGTCAGTGATAGATAGCAAAGAAAAGCGAGGAGACTTGAGGAATAAGAACTACAAGATCATGAGAGCTCGCTCGAACACGAGCGAGCGTTCGTCCACAACATGCATAAAGCACTTCAGCGACTTTGACGTTCAATATCAAACTCTTCTTTCCTTGACTTCCACCATCCCTACTCGCCCCGTCCATTTACTTCTTTCCGAGACTCAAGCTTCGCATGGATTCCTCGAGCAAATCTGTAATGTGACACGCGCGCTTCTCTTTCTCTACGGCCTGTGACTGAGCTGGACTCAACCTCGGTGATGTTGGGGGAGACGTGATACGGTGTACTGTCTGCTGTTGTGGCTCGACATCCACAACACGCACTACTGCGCTGCCCTCGATGACGCGGCGTACCTTCTCCGCATCCCATTGCGGTGCCTGCCGCCCGCTGCCGGTGGCCGCCGCCGCCGAGCTGGATGAGCGCACAGCAAATGCATCCCAAAACGCAGAGCCAAGCTTGCGAACAAGTGTCTGAGAGGCCATGGAAGCAAGCATAGCTTGCTGTTGCATGGGCATTGGCTGGTTCTTCTGGTTTGATGCAATATTGTGCGCGGAGGACGACGTAAGTGATGGCAACAGGGGAGGAGAGTTGGGCGGTGTTGGATATGAGGCCGCTGCGGTCTTGCCGGAGAGAAGCGCGGAGAGCGTCGGACCTTGCTTGGTGAAGTAATGCGGGCGAAGACCGCCTGCCAATCCGCTCGGGCTGGAGCTCGAGCCTGGGCTTGGGCTGGATTGTTGCTGTTGGCTTGCATGATGTTGTCGTTGTTGCGCCGCCATGTTGCGCCAAAGTTGCATGCGATATCTACATGAAATCAATATCGCACTTTTGATCAAAAGCTGTACACCTGTTTATGCAGTGGACATTACGTACGGGTCGATTGTCTTCATGCTGAATGGGTTCATGTCCATGAATGACTCTAGTGCGCCTGACGGTACATGCTGCTGTTGCTGCTGCTGCTCACGGAGTTTGTCCTGCGCCGTACTCAGGTTCAGAATTGGGTTGATATTCTCCTGAAGCGCCGGACTGCGTCTGCCGGGCGCGCTCTTCACGCCCGCAAGCGGCTTGCCAGAAAGTACGCTTCCCCACTCCGGTACAAGTGTCGTGTGGACAGGGGTGATGCCACCAAATCCGCCGAGACCTGAGCCGGAGGCGCCACCCCAGAAGCCACGAGCGCCAAGTCGTGGCGAAGTTGGCAAGTCCTTCTGGGTGTTGGGCGTAAGCAAAGGACTCTTTGGGGGCACCGGCGAATTTGACACTCCGTTTGATGAGGGTCCGGAGGCGAGAAGAGACGCAGGAATAGAAGGAAGAGGCGCAGGCGGTGGAAGGACAGGCGTGTCAGCACGCCCACGGCCTTCGAGCAAGGCCTTCTTGAGGGCTGCGATCTCTTGGCGGAGGGCTATGTTCTCGGACTTGGTACTTCCCAGCTCGTTGCGAATTGCATCGATGAGGCGGTCACGCTCAGCGATGTCGCCTTCGAGAGTCGAAATATACTCTATTACAAAATCAGAATAGTCAGGAACAAGCCTCATTGCAAAAAAGGCGATTGCTAAACGAAACGCTCGGAGGCGTAATCCAAAGGCCAGAAACCAACGTTTCGAATACAAACTCTGTGGCAAGCAGTACCGCACATCAATACCACCGTCACAATGGGGACAAGACCTGGTTGAGACAGTGCAATTATGGCTGAGAGTTCCCATAGGTACAAGCTCAAAATATACCAACACCTACGACCACCAAAGCACTTACGACGGTCATGAAGACGGTAGTATCCATAAGATATCACAACCTCCACACAAAATGCGGCGGTCAAGAGAATCACAACAAACAACAATATATAACACAAGAAATTGACACTCACCCTTCCTTCTTACTCGGAAATTTCTCGCGCTAATCTTGTTTCTGAGCTGACGTTTCTCCTTACTTGACATTTTCTTGTATTCCTCTGGACTAGGCCGCCAATCATCGGCTTCGGTAGATGTGGTCGAAAGCATACCCGCCGGTTTGTTTTCTTTCTTCTCGCTGCCAGCGCGTTTGACCACCCCACCAGATTGCACAGTGCCCTTTCTGCCAGCATTGCCTCTCCCACCGACCTTGACGGGAGTGATGCACATCTCTTGCTCCATATCCAAGGTGTCAGCAATGCTAGGTGAATCCTCGTGCTCAGCCTCTTCCTCTTCCTCGTTCTCCTCGTCTGCATCGCCGAACTCGCTCATTGGTTTTGACTGGGCTGGCGTGCCGACGAGGGAAGGGTCGATGCCAACCGGCGAGTCGCCCACGGACGAAGAGCCACCAGAACCAGAGGCGGATTCGGGGCTACTGATCTGATTCGCGCCCACGCCCATGAAAGCGCTCAGAAAATCGAAACCTGGTGCTGCAAGCGGTTCAGCAAAGTGGTCGAGTTTGGCGAATTCGTCATCCAGAGAGAAGTTTAGGTAGGGGTTCGCACTGGAAGTCATGTCTGGTAAAAATGGGTTCGGGGGGGTAGGCGGGAGGGTTGAATAAGTGTTGGAGGGAGAGGAACGAGGCGACGAGCCGCCAGAGGCTGTGGCGGTATTGGACGGGCCTGCTAGAAGGTCCATGTTGAAGAAGTCCTCAAAAGCCGAGTTTAACGAGAAACTAGACTGTAACGGATTGTCTACGAGCATGTTGAGAGAAAATACGAGAGAGCTGTTGGTGCGGGTGGTGAGAGAATGGGGCGAAGGTGAATGTGAAAGAGGTTGCGTTGCATGGGCTGCGGGTGGTTGGCTTATGTAATAATTCCTATATGTGGGTTTCTTGTAGGGAAGGCGTTAGAATACAACAGAATATTTTCTAGTCATAATGTATACGTTCATTGTGGGCGACAGGTCCAACATGTATTTCATACATGCACGACGACCTCTACTTTTGCGAAGTGCCCTAGGGGCGATGTGAACAGGCGGCTTCAACAGCGGAAATGGTGCAACGCTGTGGCGGCACAAAAGAGTTGAGCCGAAGCCGCAACGACGCGTCAAGACCTCGGCGTACTTATGCACACGCCATTGAGTAAGAATGAGGCCAAGCATAATACTTAAGGTACAAGATTATAGTGTAAGATGTAAGATATGTCGAATATTACCATCCTTCCAGTGTGATTGCAAGCGAGAGGCTGTAAGACATTCAGAAGTCAGCCCACCCTTACTCCCCACCCTAATACCTCGAACATCAGCGGAATGATCCCAGACGCTAGTACGCCAATCCCAAAATATACAAAAACTTTGGTCAATACTACATAACAGCAAGATAAAGTATAACGGAATAAGCTCAAATCGCATGGGAGCTGAACATCACGCAACACGCACCATCTGCATCATACCGTTTCACCACCTCGTACACTATGCCTCCAGATTCCTCCGCACCCAGAGCAGATCGTAAGTTCCCTTTCTCATTGTCATTATCAATGCGCCCAATATTTTTCTCTCTTACTCTCCCATTTCTGAGCTTGATGCCTGCTGTGCCGTATACGCCGCCGTAACCAGTTCCGTGCGTGCTAAGGCTGCTCGCAGCCCCGCCGTCCATCTCTTGCTCCATCATGCCCGGTAGATCTATGACGGACGGGATCGGCCGCAGGCCTTTCTCGGGCGGCACGCTCGTGTAGTCTGTCGCAGGCGTGTAGAAGCGGCGGTGAGGGAGCGTGAAAAGCTGTGCGAGCAGCCGAAAAATTGGCGGTAAAATCAGATGGAATAGTGACTTGGCCAAGATGCGCCATGCGAAGATCACTAGGATGCCTATAGAGAAAATTGTATTCAGTAGAAATATCTCGATGCAGAGGGTGAATCAGAAGAATGTGCTTACCAAGAACCATCTTCATGCTCGCTACCGACACCCAGCTACCAACATCGATCCAGTCAGACCACGCGCTCCCAGCCATGGTACTTACGAAGAAACTGTCATCATATCCATGATGGGTCATGTACCACGTAGCAAGAATCTCGCCCATAACGACAGCTATGAACGCAATCGCGTCCTCAAAGCATGGACAGTCGTCAACAGGCTGTGGGTGCTTATGTACAAGTAGGAGTCCCAACGGAATTGTCACAAATGGCACTGCAAGAAGCAACATTCCGACCCAGCACGTCATAGCAAAAATCGAGAACCGTGCTCACCAACCCACCCAGAGTTTCTGATCCAAGCATACAGTGGCTCGCCAAAACACAGGTTCAGCGCCCAGATGCCTACTCCTAACACCACGCCCATGACGCAGTCCGTGAGAGAGTGCATACCCGTGTACAATCTCCCGTACACGATCGAAAATACGTAGAATACCAGTGCAAAGCAAAGTATGTTATACGTTGTCGTCGAGATCATCGTCCCCTGCCCAGCACTGTTAGAAAGCACTGGTACTCCCGGTCGCATAAGGCTGGCCGTCGCAGCAAACGCTATGGAGGCGGAAGGGAAGGCTGACGCTGGCGTGGTGTAAAGACGCCGCAGAAGTGTGAAGAAGTACAATGCTATGGAGACGCTGTTTGCGGAATGCGTTGAGGGAAATCCGTATTCGAGATGGTGGCTACCCATAGCTGCGCGACTAATGAGTTTCCGTGCAAGTTTGAGTATGCAGGAAAGCGGCAGACTTACTGAGCCTGGAGACGGGCGGCGTGTACGGCCTTGGCGAACAAAGAAGGTCCTTCAGAAAGGAAGCAGCGTACACTCCGAATGCCAAATTCATGAGTAAACTATCAAATGTTCATATTCTGTGTCAGCCATGGGCAGAAACCGGGCATCCCAAAGGGGATCGAGTTAACTCACCCCCGCCCAACCTCCCCATATCCAAAGAAGACAAGGGACGGTAGGGTGATCATGAAGAACGTGTGTGTACCAAGGAAGGAAGTGTACACGAAATAGGCATCAAGGATTGGATGCCGCACACGCTCCTGCAATTACGAGTCACCTCCTCAGCTCGTATCCCTTGTGCGGAGACAGTACAGAAAAAACATGGATGTTATGACATACCTGCATGGCTGCTATGATGACCGACTCTCGCTCTACATTCTTCAGGAGCTTCCTTCGGATCCCCGCCCTCCACCAACTCATCGTCCTGTCATACACTTCCGGAGGGAGCCGTCCTGCTGCCCCATTGACGGCGAGTTCCTCTGCCTGGCCCTCTCTAAACGCCTTGCTTCCTGACCCAAAGGTTCCACGCACCTTCTTGTCTCGGTCGGAGGTTGTAGGGAAATCGATTGAGACAGGACTCGCGGGGCTGGCGGAACGAGACTCGTGGCTAGTACTTATACTGTCGTCTAGGATGGAACTCGAGCTCTCTTTGCGCTGAACATCACTATGTGGCCTGCTTTCCTGAGTTTGGATGTCCCTGTTGAGGTGCAACTGAATACCGGGTAAAATGGGCGTTATTGGGAAAGCGTCATCGAGTCCATCGTCCGTCGTGAAAGTCATGGTGTGTCGTGTCCTCTTGGCCTCTCGTCCTGGCCGTCACCAACTTGTGGCAGAAGTCGAGCAAGTGGAAAAGTCGAGTGAGATCATATAACATCATCGTCCGTGGAAAGCGCGAGAACGTTTATGATGTTTGATGTTATTGAAAGCAAGCGATTCTGATGATCATGCATGTTGACTGATAAAGCTCATGGCGGGAAGCAGATGATCAACTTACACTTCCCACCAAGGTCACAAACAGTAATAAGTGTGTCAGGATTCAATATTACAGTAATA
The DNA here is from genome assembly GCA_003999685.1 of Taiwanofungus camphoratus. Taxonomy (NCBI): domain Eukaryota; kingdom Fungi; phylum Basidiomycota; class Agaricomycetes; order Polyporales; family Taiwanofungaceae; genus Taiwanofungus; species Taiwanofungus camphoratus. The sequence continues at coordinate 1,575,127 of CP021229.1, forward strand.
TTCATTGGGCAAGGAGGGCAAGGCATTTGCCAATATTCGCTAATACGTCGGCATATACAATCACGTGACTAGTAGATAGCATTCGGTGTAAAAAACAGTACAAGTGCACGCCAAAAGGTCCTGTATGCGGATGCTACCTTAGGCGTATACAGTACACCACGACTTCAAAAATCAACCTGCAAGAATGCTGTTCAGTGAGACATTCCCAATAAAACACCTGATGAGAGGATGCTGAAGCCTCAGCGAACATACGATGTCCTTCATATATGATTCGGACATATGCTTGTAAAGTTTCAAGAAAATCATCGGCAAGGAAAGGGGGTAGGAGACGCACAAGTACAGAGGACTCCCCACTCACCTCAACTATCTAACATGTCAACATGTCTGTTTCTGGAACGTGGAGCAATCAGTGCAACATGTCTCAGTCGCAAGGAATGACCTTCAGGGGGTGGTGTATGCTAGCAAAGGGCACATCCGAGCAATTTCGTTCGTCGCCCGCTAACGACTCTCGTCACAAGGGCCCCAAAATAGTAGCAAACTCACATATCCCATGACGCGTAAAAAAGCGTAGGTCAGACTTGAAACTAGGAAAGAAATGGCTCAGCAAATAAACAACTAAAACATGAGAAGGAAAGACAAAAAAGCTCCGTTGGTGATGCATGTAGAGTGCGGCTCATGGGAGATCGCCATCTCAAATGTTATGGATAACAATCTTCATAGCAAACCAAAGCTGCAAGACTGACTCACCCGTCAACCATCTCGAAGAACGCACGACTTCACTACGAAGATCCTGACCAAGAGTCAAGAGTTCGCAAGAGGATTTTCCGCTGGACTTTAAGTACTAAGCCGGCACTTGGAGCGGAGTTGAACAGCTGTACAGTTGCTCGCGTATAAAAAGGCCTCGGCGACCGTGCCATTGTCGTGTTAGAACGCTTCCGTCTGGAGGATTCTGCTGCAGAGCATGTTCGTTTATTGGTACATCACTGGTGAGTATCTAGCTGCGTGGTGGGCGGTTGGCGATTGCTGCAATCGCCACTTGTGATGAATCATTCAATCAGTTCTGCTTCCGAAGGGAGAGCAATCTCCTTGTGGACAACGTTTATACCAAAACTCTCAATCCTGATACCTCTTCTTCTGCTACCGTGCCTGTTCATTACTGATATCTTTCTCCATCAGGCGTCTTGTATTATATCATACATCAATAGCTGTTTTTGTCCGTAGGTGAGTAGCTAGTTCCGTCATGTTTTACGGGATGAAACCAAGTTCATCCATTCTTTGAATGTCTTCTCACGCACCTCACCATGTCCGCCTCGACAACTTTCATCGGTTGTTGAGGTGCGCCTATTGTGCGTCGTCTTGATGTACATGGGTTGGGCATGCCGGGGCTTACGTGTGGGAGGGAATCTGAAAACACTGGCTTCTCTGATCAATCTTACTATGGTTACAGTTTTTGAGAAGGCTTGCTGACTGTGTTCCAATGCTTAGGTTGGTATTTTCTCTCGATAACGTCTCATTGCGGAGTTACTCTTGTTTTTCCTGTTGTATCAGCTGCTGCTTCACTTGACAATAAATATCCCTATCTCGCAAGTATGTGCGCTTGAAATATGAGTACACGTATAGCAATTGTTTATTTCAGCGTACTAGGTATATGCAAGTACATGAATTGTAGTTTATCCCCTCTAACGGCTTGTACGAGACCACTAGCCACCACCCTCTGTAAAAAAGCGTAGTCCACGTTTGTGCAAATTTTGCAGGGGTGACTCATGCTTGAGATTGCAAGCGCCTAATCTTCGCTCTCTCGGCCTCGTGTTCAGCTTCAAGTTCTCTGAGGGCGGCTTCAGCCCAGCCCATGAAACCATCTCTCTCAAACGCAGCCTTCAATCGTTGTTCTGCATCAGGCCATGACCATTCTACGCCTCTTGCACTTGCAGCGGATCGCAGAGAAGGCGATCTCGGAGTAACGCTTGTAGCATTGCCCTCGATGTGCTCATCCTCAGGACCTGGGGGACGGTGAATGCGAGAGGATAAGAACGCCATTTTTGTCACAATGAGCAGGCGCATGCGATCCGCAAACTCTTTCGTCTATCACAAGGTTATATAAGGCAGGAGGACCCTATAAAGATGGTACTTACATCTCGTACACCCATGGCCGTCTTGATGCCCAAAACAATTGAGCTAGCTCCTATACTGACGAGGAGTGTAGCAATACCAAAGGCTTTCGCACAGTACAGAGCCCCATTGAAGCCATCACCTACATCCGGTGTTTCTGACTGAAAAGGAGGTATTGGAGGATGCGCCGCAGAAGTTCTCGGAGGAGCGGGCTGAGATATGACTGCCTTGGGAGCGGGGGTCACACCACTTGTTCGGCGAGGCGGAGGGGTATTTGCTAGCATCTTATCTAGCGCGGCAGCTCGCTGGCGCCTTAACAGCACAACGGGCACAGCCAGTGCTACTGTCGTCAATGCTATCTATTATATTAAGATGTATCAACTTTGTGGTCCGACATGTGTTTGCGACATAGATTTGAGGCAGCACGTACGAGAGAAATAGGCAGCCAACGCGGAACCTGTTTCTTCGTATCATTGGTCCCCAAGGATGGGTTATATCCAATTGAATTATGCGGTGTGGAGTGCTTGAGAGTAGAGTCATTGGATTGTGAATTCAAATCTAACTTGACCGCATTGCTGGACATCGTGTTTGACAGAAATCTTCCGCGCGATCGCGCAGAGCATAACGATCACGTGGGCAAAACGCGGTAAGTATCTCGAGTCGCGACTCCTAAGTAAACTTCGGTGGATCAGAGTCTTAAGTAAGTACGGCTTGAGACGCCGTGGTGCATGAGTTAGTATTATGTAATATGCATGAAGACAAGCAATTGAGCGGGGGTTTCGTCCGAGACGCATTTTATATCCCAAGTGAAACAGTAGTAAACTAGCATTGAGTTTGGAGAGGCTCCTCTAGTGCTTAGAGCGTGTGGCGTGTAAGTGGTCATTTCAGAATTGTTAACTCCTTGCAGCTTCATTGGGAATCAGTCGTACAGACAAACTCTCGAGCTCTGGGTAGCTAGTACAACAACGACGAAACAAGAAAGTAGCGATGAGATCCTATGTCTCTGATAACTGTGACCTCCTTCAGATGCCGCACGGAACGTCTAGCTTGAACTGATGACGGGAATAAAGACCCACTTGTCACCGCCGTCCGTGCGCAAACCGCCAACGGTAATCTATCAAATATTATAATTACCACGCGAAGAAATAAGACTTTGTGGGTGAATGCTTTGCTGTACGCACCTGGGTCCCTGCTGCCGAGGAAGTGGCTTGCCAATAAAGTTCTGTGTCGACGACACGGATGCTAGAAAAAAGGTAGGATGAGCCAACCTTACTTAATCAAGAGACGGACCGTGGCATACTAGTACTGGGAGCCAGCGGAGGCTTCAATAGACACCGTATGAGACGAGCCAGAGACGAGCCCGGATCCCTGTACCAGAATAAGAGCAGTCAGATACATTTCAAGGTCATTTCGTGATGCCCACGTAAAACTTACATTACTATTCTCGGTTGTCGTTACATATAAGTCGCTGTAAGCTACAGACTGGACAGTCTTCAAGTTGCCTCCGCCATTGGTCGCTAATTGCCACTAAGTACATATGTTTTCAGGGCATAGTCAAGCAGAGCGATATTGATGTAGTACCTGCTGGTTGGTGTTACCAAAAGGCTGAGTGTCCAACGTGTAGACAATAATGGAGACGCCAGTCGCATCTTGAGCATTCTCGAGATCAACATATAACTCTGTGCCAGCGTTCAGAATGTTGTAGGTGCCGTCTGGAAGTGAAGCCATAAGTGCGAGTGTGTTTGCAAGAGGTGGATGACTTGAGCTGAGGGAGAACGAGATGTATTTATAGGAAGTGCGCAATACTCAATACAAGATCTCAACGGCAGCAGTGTTTCCCTCTGCTTGGTCAAGCGCTGTCTGCGTAAGATGACGCCGCAGAAGGTACGGAACATTGTGTGGCCCCATGATCATATGGTTGAACTGGGCCTTGTCAATTCATGAGACGTGTACAGTAGACAGCGGGATGGAAGCTATACTACTACTTACCCTGGAATGGTGTCACATGGTGTGATATCAAGGCTATGACAATGGATTGGAACGGGATGCACTGGAAAAATGAAAGAATATAGAACTCACGGGCTGTAATTTTGGAAGTTCGAAGGGCTGGTATTCGGAGAAAGCTACCAGCATCGCGGTACTGCGGGGATATTCTTAACGGATATTGCCTTAGCGCAGGCTCGTGAACCCTCACGAGACTATGTCTGTATACTTTCGAAGTATAACAGCCAATTGTTGCAGACACGTTCATCAGCGTGTGCTTCTCTCTCGAGTGAGCGCTGAGCAGTCAGACGGTAAGCGATTACGAACCGTCTTTTGACAAGTAGATTTTGGTAGGCCTTCCCAGACTCTAGTCTTCTCGACCGCAATTTGTGAGCTCGACAGACGGGCCGCAAGTAATTGCCCGATGAGCAATGTGGGCCTAGACGCTTATAGAGCTGGGCAAACAACACTGCATAGCGGAAACATAACAGGTGTTTACTAAGCGGGGAAAGCATCAGCGGGTCATACCAGTTGATCCTAAGCAGGCTTCAATAGCCATGGTCAATGATCCGGGTATGCTATACACTCCGAGCATGCTTTGACAAATAGAAGACGCTGCCTTTCTTGACTTTCGTGAGAGGTAGTCATTCTTTGAGACATGAAGTATGCCTGCAGCAAAGTAGGAGCGAGCAGAAGTAAGACTTAGTCTTGAGGATCGCGCCCAGTCACTGTCAAAATCGTACGCACTGTGTGCAAAAGATACATGTTCAACATTGTCGTTGAGGTGAAAAATTATCTGAAATCATCACATGCATACATTTGGAGTGTGTGGTGGTCGAGGCAGAGACCCGACCAAGTACAAGGCTTTCGCAAAGATCCTTCCGTGTCTTGGTCCTCTTCCCAGTGTATGGAGTCATTCCTTCACTGAATTGAAAAGATGGAAAGATGAACAACAAGGTTTAAAAAGATGCGGAACCAATCGAAGAGGGAAACAACGCAGATGGGAAAAGACAGAACTACGATCAGAAACTCGAAAATACCAGGAGCAGCGGGTAGATGCTTCCAGCCCAAAGTTTGAGTATGGCAGTGGATATTCATCTCTTACTTTTCCACTGTCACGAGTCAGAACCTTGCTAACAGGGACAACGGGTAACCTGTTGTAGCACAAGGGCCATGAAGAAAACGGAATTTGGACAGCTTTCGGGAAGGTACCGGATCCAATGTCAAAAAGGCAGGCAAGATCATAAGAACAACAAAAACTGACTTCTAGAGCATTCTGGACTGCGAGTTGAAGGCGTCAGTGAACACATTGGAAGATGACATATGGTTCACATACATGATGTCACCTGCTTGGTGAGCATACAAAAGACGTGTAAGAATGCAAAATTTCGCAATCCGGATGAAAATGCCTTCTCGGGTGCCAAAGTCGAGCACTGAAAACTTCCAACTAAAGGTGGTAGCAGGACATCTCCAACATTTTTTCACAAGCCTAATTGTACGTATTGCCCCCTAAACCCTCACAAAGACGGCCCCTCACAATCCATGGGGAGTCATACCACGTTCGTTTCTGAACACGAGATACTCGGCCTCGGGTCGTCCTGCCCTTGTAACAAGGTGCCCCTTTTCGAGTACATTTGCAAATTCTGATACAGCCCTGTCAGCGATCACACACGGAGCCGAGTGCAAGAGCACTAGTCATACAAGCGCCTCGACGAGTAGCCAGCTGCCATTGTTTGGTACTTCCCGTCCCTAATGTACCGGGACGGCGGGATATGCGACACGGCCTTCGCTCGCCATGGCACTTCTAAACAAATATGCGCAAGAGGTCCTGAGTGCGCGAAAGTCTCAGGTAATGTTTCTGCATGTCCTTGATAAAAAGTGTTTTGATAAGCTGACCGTCACGGCTACAATGCTGGGTTGAGACCGGGAAGCTGAGTGCTGTCAAAAGGACGTACTCAGCGACTGCTTGATTCAGCTACCTGTATGTGTCGAGTGCAATGTTACGCAAACAAGCTATCCCACTATCGTCTTTTGTCAACTAGGTAGTGAAGACTTCCCAAGTCAATAGAGGCTTGACTTTAACCCCTTGGATGCCCTTATCCTTTGCAATTCTGTGCCACAGCTTAAGGTTCAGGCTGACACTTTTGAAATAAGGACATCTAACATGCCGTATAGCGTTGAGAAACCAATTTCTCTGAATAAACGCTGAGAAATGATACCTCCAAGTCGCGTCCTTCCGGCTGGTGCTTCGAATTTGCAAGTCTTTAACGTTTTACGGTCAGATGACGACATGTAGACGTACACATTAGAACGCCAAAAAAAGCTCATCCAGTGTGTCGATCCGCTGTGCCCATTGATAATAGGGAGCTTTGTCAGCGGTGAGTCCGAGAAACTCGAAGTCGTGCCACTATAGCTGTTCATCAGTTCTCTTTTCCGCTTTAGCCACCAGGCTAACATCATTTTGCGACCCCTGGCCTTTGGATTTCCTCCCGGATATTGTGCCAGCTGAGGCATAACGACATTGCAAGACAAGTCCAGACAGTAGAGGTTGATGTCGCCAGTCACTAATTCTTGAATCTCGGAAAACTATGTCGATACAACGCTTTGCCGACATAACAGAGATGCCAGACGGATTGTCGTCGAGCGCGAACGGATGGACTCTAGGGTTGCAATTAGCACTAACTTGATAAAGTCCGAGTGGTTTACCTTCTGTAAAAATTGCAGCAAAAAGCCAGATTTACATAAGATTATATAAGTAAACAGTTTTCGACTACACGATGTCTGAGAACACACAAAAATTAGACAAAGGCGTGTTGCGGCGGTCTGACAAATTTTCGTGCAAATGTGCGAACCAAATACCTTTCTGCGCTCGCAGACAGAGCCAGAAAAAAGGGAAGTCATGTCACATAGCGCACAATTGGGTCCACCATTCAAGTGTCGACTCACTCCAGGCACAATCCTCGTCCTCCTCATCTTCGAACGATGCAACAATGTGATTGAAGAACATTGGTGCACCGAAACCGGCATCGTGAGCAGACCACCGTGTTTATGAACGCAAGAATAGCCCTGTAGACAGTTACAGCGTGCTCACTCCTCCGTCGTCCTGTACGGATCAACAAGACATTAGTAGAATGGGTATATGCGCCAAGTGACACGCACATAGACAGTATAAGCACTTCCAACTCCTCAAGCTCCTCATCGTCGCTATCCTCGTGGAGACAGAAACGGTTATCATAGTCATCATGTCTACATTCTACGTCCAATAGTGGTGATGGTCAATAGCAGAGCAATGTGGTGCAGCGAATATAGAAATGATACATCAAATATGTGAGTGGAGAGGTGACGATGAGACTGAGAGCAGTATCGTAGGATAAACAAGCAAAAAATGCGCATCAGAGGGTCAATGTACAACAAATGCTAGTTGATGAGTCCCTTCACTCTTCCCTTCACCCAAACGTCTTTCAGCTCTACGGCTTGTATTCCGTCCTGTTGTCGTTTCCATCTGCCCACCAGGTCTCGCGCTTCGACAGGAGCAACTGCATTGTCACGAGTTCCGACCGTGATGTGCAGTAGCTTCTGCACCTCTGGGGAGAGTTGGAGGACGGAGTCTAGCCCTTTTTGTTCAGGGCCCGCATCATCCATGGAGACTGAAAGATCTGACACGGTAGCCGCCATAATCCGATCGTCCCATACTACATGTCCCAGGCGGAAACTGAACAGGGGCGGCGAGGCAAGGGCATGAAGGTCTCTGCACCTCTTCCACAGTGGCTGCTCTGCCGGTAGAGACTTCGAGTGCACGATTGTCACATGTGGTCGTGGTGTCACACGATTTTGTAGCGACAACTGCTCCCAAAATTTCTTGGCGGCATTCGGCACGTCCTGTTCGGCCATTCTCTTGCCTATGATGTCTTTCAGGTCGACTTCAGCCAGGATACCATAGTATCGCGCAGCGGACATCTTTTTCGCCTTTTGGTCGTCCGCCTTCTTCGTCGTGGGCGCATAGCCCCGCGCCACGGCAAGCGCCTCGCCCATTTTCTCCTGGTCCGGCTTAGGAACACCGATTATGCGCACGCAGGCATCGACCGCCCTCGCGAGCGCATCCTCCAGGGACTCTTCGAAATCCATTTCGATCGCCACGTCCACTTCGCTGTCAGATAGCTCCTCTGCGCCGCGCAGGAACTGCCAGATGACGTCCTCGTGCGTTTTCGCGAGCGTGTCTGCGCGCAGTGACTGGTGGTTCTCACCCCGCTGAAGGACACGGTCTCCGCAGATCCGGTGTATCGTCGCAAGAGGTTGATCGAAGGACCAGTTTAGGGCCATAAGCCGGACGGGCGGGTCGAAACTACGGACAGCCTCGCGCAGCGCTTGGCGGTGTTGTTTTAGGTGGTTATTTCTAAAGTCACGGCGTTGTATCAATGTGTACTAAATGAAAGGCGGCCAACGACGAACCTATCAGCAATAACGACGTCGTGAGTCTTGAGCAAGTTGATGACATTTTTGACGAAGACGGGCGCTGGTTTCTTGGCATGCACGTCGTCGCTCTGCGTATGACCAAAGCCAAACAGATGCGCCAGGGCAACCGAGATAGAAGTCTTGCCTATATGGAAATGAGCGAGAGCTGGAATACATTGTCACATGAGCAAGGACGTACCAACTCCAGGAACAGCAACAGGCACGATCATTGTCTTGCCAGACTTGCTGTCATTCTCCCTGTTCAGTCCCTTCTCCTCTGGAAGCTGACCCGTGTCAGACACCGCTTTCCCGCCCGCCCCACTTTCCAGCCACGCGAGGAACCGCTCCCTGGTTGCGATGATGCCCTTCCCTTTTTGGTACTCCGAGAACTGCGCTCTATCGCGCTTGATCTCGCCGATGACCCAATCCACATAGACCTTGGTCTCCGGGCGGCGGAGCTTGCTTTTTGGCAGGTTCCCGCTACTCGGGCCCTTGGACAGCAAGATCTTGGTCACCTCGCGCCAGTCGCGGTACATCATATACGGCTCGTCGAACTTGACCTTGAAGAAGAACGAGGAGCCGGATGCGTACGGCGGTGGCGAGGAAGACTTTTGGCATCTTGCGGTCCCGACGACGTGCGTGCGGACGACAAAGCCTTCCAGTGCCTCGCCGTTCCACTTGCCGGATTTGCCGACCTGCTCGGTGAAGTCCTTCACTTCTGGGATCGTCTCGAGCACAGTGGACGGAGTGGTGATGAAGCCCCATTCTCTGGCAAACGAATCGACGACGTCCTGATCCATGGTCCTGAAATTCTTTGAAGTTTGGTTGAGGCCGTGGAGGTGCAGCCCTGTTTTCTCCGGCCCATAAGGGAGAACGTGCTCTTCGAACGAGTCGTCGCAGAGCTGAGGAATGTGTTGATTACGATAAAGACTTTGGTAGAATACTGTATGCATACGCACCTCGGCGACCGCGGTCCATTTATTCTCCCATAGCGCAGACGCGAGTTGTTCCTCGGTCTTGCCACTGTCAGCAAGGTGCCTGCGCAGCCACCGCTCGCCCGCCTGGGCGTGACTCTCAGATGCAGCATTATTGGAGTGCCCGAGCGCGTGTTTCGAGGTGACAAGGAGTCTCGAGGGCGAAAGGGGCGCAATGAAAATGATGCAGCCGTTCGACTTGAGGGTGAGAGTGTATGGGGGACCGGTGTGTGCCTCGAGCGACGCCCACTGGTCCCGAGATCAATGCTCAGGGCGGGTTGGTAGCCGTGCTCATAGGGATGCACGTACCGTAGTCCAGGGAACTTCTCCAATGTTGAAGAACTTGTCGTATCCCCTGGCGACAATGCGATGTGCCATCTCGCTCCCGGCCTGAACATCTTCGGTGAACAGACCCCGCGCGAGGGTCGGGAACGGCGACGGGACGTCGTAATACTTGAACTCGTTCATCTTCCAGCTCCGTATGACGGTAGTTTCTGGATCTGCAGGTACACGGTACTCCGTAGACCGCACCAGTTTTGGATTTTTTTTTGAGAGCGCCAGCAGCTCTGCCACTAGCTCCGAGTCCTCCTGAGAAGTAGACTCCTTGAGAGAAAGCGCGTCCATCTGGCTGGTCGGCTGCGAAGTCGCCGGGGAAGGTGATGCTGCCATGCTTGTCTTGAGCTTCCGCCACAGGACTGGCCCTGCGGTACTTCTGAAACGACTATGAGCTAGGGTGCAGAGAGGGCAATTGCCCGGTATCAAAATCCGTAGATACAGGACGGCTGCGGTTAACGTTAAGTCTTGTGTTGCTCTTCGAGGTTAGAGTCAGATGCACGCGGCATAACAAAGATTGCAGAGTCATTTCCGAGTTCGTGTATGACGTTCGGACGCAGAGCGCTTATAAGTAGATTAACGATCATCTTATCACAACGGAGATGAAATTGCTATCTATCCAGTCATGGTCATGTAAGTAAGTACAACTACAAAACCGATTCAGAACAAATTATTCACAAGAACTGTCGCGCGGCCAAATATGCGTAAATTTTTGCCTCGACCGCATCTGCAGCACCTTCGACTTCAAATCAGGATATCTCTCGAACGACTCAGCGTTTTCATATTCTGTCAACAGATTTGGATTCTACTCATTGACATGGAGGGCATGGTGCCCACTATGTCTTTATCTGGCTACTATGTCATGGTTGGCTATCTGTGTGCACTCCCGAGCTTCAAATTGAATTTACACTCAACATACAGTTCAGATGGTCTTACAAACTGATGGAGAAGTATTAGATAGATGGTGGGCAGGGCACCATGCAGATTTTAGAGAGGAGACATGGCTGGAAAGGTGAGGTTTGATATGTATACTTTAGACAGGAGTTCCCTTTATGTTTTGCCATTTCCTTTCAACATCTTGGGCACATGTATTGTAATCCATCATAGCAGAGTGTCTTTAGATTGTACACAATATAAAAAATTGGGTTCAATGTTGAACTATAAGTGAGAACATACATTGGTTACTGTAGGCTAGAAACTTGTTTGGTGTCACAATGCTTGATGTTGGGACAGCTGAAACTGATTCATAATGCTCTGGAATATTGTTGGTGTTTTGAAGTGTCTGAATAGTACACAATGGTCAGAGTTCTCCAGAGGGCATCCTATACCACAAGCTAATAACATATGTAGTATGCACAATGAAAACAACCAAAATGGAACATATTTGCTTACAAAAATTATATTTTGTCTTGCCTGTAGTCCATATACAGTATTTCCATCATTTCTGAGAGCTGTCTGAGCACCCCATTCAACATGAACACTGTTTCGAGCTGTAGAGTGTGCATTAGAAGTTAATATAGTGGTTTGATACCAACCTTGCTGGTACCATGCCCTCCAGCTTACCAAGCATAAACCAATTCTGTTGATAGAAAGTGAATTTGTTGAGTTATTCAGAGATCTTGCAGCTCAAAGCTGGGGGTGGTGCAGACACAGCTGAGATGAAAATTTGTGTCTATTCAGCCATGCAGCTCACTTCCAGGGAATAGAAATATGTTCTGAGATTTTATATAACAGTCTGGTACATAACCATGCAAGATGCATGAGGGAGAAAAGCAGAAAAGGTAGGTATGATTATTGTCCAAGCAGCATGCATCGTACCTCACACTTCGAGCCACATCTCCTTCTCAAAATCTGTATGGTGCCCTGCCCACCATCTATCTAACACTTCTCCATCAGTTTGTAAGACCATCCGAGCCGTTCATTGAGTGTAAATTCAATTTGAAGCTTGGGAGTGCACACAGATAGCCAACCATGACATAGTAGCCAAATAAAGACATAGTGGGCACCATGCCCTCCGTGTCAACAAGCAGAATCCAAGTCCATTCAGATAATGTGAAAACACTGAACCATTCGATTGAAGCAAAAATTTACGCATATTTGGCCGTGCGACAGTTCTCGTAAAAATGGCAATATATAGCGACACATTGAAAGCCTAACACTCGGGAAACAACATGCAAAAGATATCCTGATCAGCAGGAGGCTATAGATTTCAGCTCAATACACGGGAACCGGGAATGTACCATGGGGAGTTTTGGCCGGAGCAATGGAAGAGTGTATGGGGGGATCACGAGGAATGCAGCCACCACGCCTGCTCGGACACACAGCCATGACGCTGCAGCGTACTTGGAACGAGAGCCCTGATGTCCGCATCGAAGAGAACTCAGGCGTCCAGAATGATGAAGTCTCAGTCGGGTTCGTGTCCAGCGAGCGCTCGTACATTAGCAACGGGCGCGACCAGTGTGCTACAATCGAGCTCAGATCCGGGCGTGTGACCTTTGGACTCGAGGGGTGGGCGCCCACGCATTGAGCGTGATATCGAACGAGAGCCAGTCGCGTGGTGAACACACTTTGCTGCCAGCCCCAGGAGCCACAGGCCTAATACCAGTAACGAGATATCATGCAGACGACACGGTCACACGAGCAGTCACTAGAGCGTTTCGAGCGTAGCCTCAAACCCGTCATGAGGCACGTCGGCTCCGCTGCGCAAGCTATCTGTGAGATGGGAAAAGTATACCATGTGAAACGGTCGCCACCAGGGGGCGGTGTAGCCTCGTCGCCCAGACTCGTAAAAAGAGGTGGCCAGTGCGCCGGGATCCCCAAGGTGTGCTGGCAACCACGAGAGCGGAGCCCAGGCCCGCGCTGTGACAAATCCGTGCTGCAAGCATCCCGTCAGCAATGTCGATGTAGGGGCATATGATATATGACACTGACACCATCTGCACAGGGCCCGGGATTCACGAGCTGCACCTGCACACGATAAGGCCCGCGACGGCGGCTTGGAGCGGGCGACGTGCTGAACAAGACGCGCATGCCCAGTCACCAGAAGACCGTGGCCGCAGCGGGGCCGTGGACACTCACGAGCGATACAGGGACGGGGCTGATACGGGCAAATCCCGTGAAGCTCGCTGTGACACGCTGGATGATGAGATAAGAGTGGGATCGGGCGTCTCCTCGTACCTGGATTCATCTTCGCAGCCCGGGAGGGGGGCACAAGGGAGCATCTGGCGATCTGAGGACACTCTTAGGGCCTGACAAAGACGCCTCGGGATGGAGCAGAGGGCGCCAGATAAGCGGCAGCGGCATCGGGGCGAGCCAGGAGCGGCGTGAAGGCAGATAAGAGATCACAGCTGTGCATGTCCGTATACTTGCTTGTGTCCAGTGCTCTCACGAAGGACGAGGAAGCAGCGAGGAGGTTGTTACTTTGAGTGTTGAGCGCAAGATAAGAGTGGTAGATCTGCGAGGCAAAAGAGAGTCGAGAAGCAAGGGACGCTTCGCACAGCATCCGTGGCCGACGATGGTGCTGGGTGAAACCCATGTTTGAGCGACGAGCAAGCAGATGCATACGCGTGCATGAACAGGATTCAATTTGTTACAAATTGACTGCGGCGGTGACCTACGAAACATACGAATTGTCAGGCTAATGCTGGGGACTAGCTCAAGAGCCTGTTCCTCGCTGTTCCTGCTGCTAAAGAGTGCACAGAGCGAAAAGTTTTCGTGCGCACGCATGTCGATGCGGGCGACACGCGACCGGTCCGCGTGGACGCAGGCAAGAGCATACTTGTCCTAACCCAACGGCGATCGGCAACGACGGTTCTCTTGCAGTTTTACATTACATACGCTTAGAATGGGTGCAGTTCTATTCTCCCGAAACCGCTTCAGACGCAGACTAAAAGGGCCGTTTCCACCGTGTTTCGCGGCGGGATGAGAGCGTACTGGAAGATTGATCCGCATCTGCCTGCTATGCCGACTCTTCGCCGCATGAGGGCGTTGGGCCGTCGTGCTCGTTATAGCTTATCTCACACGATCAGGGACCAAATGCAGGTGTGTTGTGCGCTCCCAGGTGCTCCGTCCAAATAAACGCAGTCTCACCGCATGAACACAGGCAACTAGATTCCCTGGGCGAACGGTCTTCGCTCGCCTTCGCATCTTCGCGCGCGGCAGAGCCGCCCAAAGGAAGGCCTCGAGGCCGGGACGACCATACGGGTCGCCCATGTGAGCGGGTGCAGAGTTCAGTCACGGTGCAGATTCTGCAGAGGACGAGTCTCCAGCTGCGTGCGGAGAGCCTGCCCAGAGCGGCAATTAACCGCGGTTCTCGATCTACGATCCCGTCGCAGCGGCCATCTGTCAAGGGGCTGGGGGGCGTGGATTGATCGAATGCAGCTTGGCCTGCATCGTATCATGCGTCCTCCTTTATCGGGCCGTCCAGAATCTCCTCCTTATCACTGCGATTCTCCACCATGGCAAATATAAGCCGAGTCCGTCTCCCGACTCATTCGTGCTTGCTGCCGCGACTGCTCGCCCCTCTGTGCACTCCCTCTCACCTGCACACCGTACCCCTACCCTCCGGTCAACATGCTAGACTTCAAGTGGCCCAAATTCTACACGTATGCCTGCTCTTTTCCGGTACTGAGTTTGCGACGTTGACAGAGTTCTTCCCACCCATCCAGCACGCCTATGGTGCAGGTTGTGCTGGTCGGCATAACCTGGTATGTACCCGTCTCTGTTCCTCCGCTTTGCCATGTTTAATCACGAGCACACAGTTTCGCCACAGTGGGCATGTTTAGTGCGGTCTCCAACCTGGGTGCTGGAGGCACAGAGGACGTGTCTCTCTCAGACACCGCCAACGGTGTGCTCTACGGCATGTTTGCTGTAACAGGCTTGATTAGCGGTGGTATCTGCAACCGTAAGCAGCTCGCTCCTTCGTCTCGTCGTACAACCGTTCACACGATGTCCAGTGCTCGGTCCTAGGCTCACCCTCTTCTTTGGTACTCTTGGCTACGCCCTCTACGTCGGAGCGCTCTGGTGGTAAGCAATTTATCTCGTGCATGTCGTCCAATGTGTAATACGTGGCACCCGTCAGCTACCAAACCCAAGGAACGAACTGGTTCCTTATCTTCGCAGGTGCTGTCCTTGGGTTCACTGCCGCACTGCTGTGGTCTGCCCAGGGCTCCATCATGATGGCTTACCCACTCGAGAAGGACAAGGGCAAGGCATTCGCCGTCTTCTGGGCGATATTCCAGTTCGGGTCCTTTATTGGTGCTGTCATCGCACTCGCCATCAACATTCACAGCGGCGGGCTCACCGCCGTCTCCACATCGACATACATCGTGAGCACCTCGTCGATCGCCCCGGGCACTCTCTGATGGCACATCTTTGTTACAGGCGTTCCTGGTCATCATATTCGTCGGTATCGCGTCCGCGTTCCTCATTCTGCCGCCTAACCACGTCGTTCGTGGAGACGGCACCATCGTCAAGCTCGAGGCAGCGTCCAAGCCCCACGAGGAGATCATCGGCATGTTCCGCGTGCTAAAAGACTGGCGCATCATCGGTAAGCCACGCCGCATGTCGAGATGGAGCGCGCCCGGCTAATGCACGCGCAGCCCTCCTCCCCATGTTCTTCGCCTCCAACTACTTCTACGCGTACCAGGGCGCTGTCAACGCCGCGCGGTTCGACGGCGCGACGCGCGCGCTCAACGCGACGCTCGAGGGCGCCGGCGCGATCGTCGGCGCGCTCATGATCGGCTTCCTCGTCCTCGACGCGAAGTACTTGAACCGCCGCCACCGCGGGTACCTCGGGCTCGCGGTCGTCACGACGATCACGATCATCGTTTGGGCGGTCGGCCTCTCGTGGCAGGTCACCTTCACGCGCGCGGACGCGAAGAGGCTGCCGCTGATCAACTACCACCACGCGGACTACCGCGGGAAGGGCGCGCTGTACTTCTTCTGTGAGTCGCGTGATTTCTGTCGTGCTGGGCTACGAGCGGCGATGTGTAGGACACTGTCTAACCCTATCGTCGCGCGTAGACTACTTTGGCGATGCGTGCTACCAGGCCCTGGCTTACTGGATCATGAGTGCACTCACGAACGACGCCTTCACCCTCGCCCGTTTCGCTGGTATTTACAAAGCTATGCAGAGTGCGGTAAGCAAACGTTGTTACGTCCTCTTTCGTGGGTGTAAACTCGGCTCTGGCGCAGGGATCCGCAGGAAGCTTCGGCATGGACGCCGTCGCGACGCCTCTGTTGAACGAACACGTGAGCCGTCCTTCCTTCTCCCCTGTCCGCACACCAGACCGATAAGGGACTGCTGCAGCTCGCGAGCTGGATCATGATGCTCGCCTCCTTCCCGCTCGCGTTCGTCGTCATCCGCTCCATCAAGGAGACGAACTACAACGACGAACAGATGGTTTACGTCGACGACGTCAAGAAGGACGTGATGGAGCAGGGCGGCGAGGAGAAAAGCCCCGAGGCGGGCTCTATCGAGAAAGCGAGCATCAGCGGTGCGGTGGTTGCCGAGATCCCCGCGCCATCATGATGCGCTTGCTATCTGGGGATTGGTGTTTGGCTATTCAATACTCAGCTGTCTCGTCGATTCGTTATCATCTTAGACTTGACGCATTCTTGATGCATGATGCATGATGCATGGGCATGGACACCCACACCGGCACCGGTCGTGTGATACTAGTCGTGTACGGGCTACTCGTGGATTCCTCATCTCAGGGACTCATAGATTCGAATAATGATATCTTCGCATACTGATGCATGTGCTACTATCTAGTCGCGGTATTGTAACGCAGTTCGTGATCACAGAGTGCCTGTGGTGTGTCTCCTTCTCACTGCCGTTTCTGCACTAGTGTGAATCGTCGCCCGTGCCTCCGCCTGTGGACACAGGGAGGGCTGGTGCTAGTGTTATTTTGTGCTATTGTTCCTGCCACCACCACGATAGCAGCCTCGTGAAGATATGGTTTGATTGAAGCTGATGTCTGATTCAGAGTTGACGGCGTATAGAATGCTCTGTTGGCCCAGACGAGTATCCGCTGGAAACCGTCTCGGGTTCACGCTGGCGGTCGATGGCGACCCGCCCAATGTCGTCCAAGGCCAAGGGGACGCTCCCCTCCAACAAGGCCCGCAGTCGCAAGGCGACCCTGCAGACTGTGGACACCAACCCCCTCTCGTATGATCGCACGGACCCGTTCTCAGCCCTGAACGCGCTGCGGAAGCTGATGGCGGCGCTGCCCTCGCGGGTGGGCGGGTGCCAGTATAAGCTCTCTCCGGACGAGCACAGGCTGTCCCTGCACCTGCTGACGCTCGTGGAACCCTTCGTTGGGCTTTCACCGTCGCACCTCACCATCACCCGCCAGCCCACAGAGATCCTCGACGCCATTGTATTCCATATCGACACCAAGCGCGATCTCTTGTCGCTCGCTCTGTCGTGTCGTCGCCTGCATGCCATCGTATTCCCCAGACACTACGATTACCGCGCCATTCGCTGCAAAGTCAGCTCGCTCAGTGTCTGGAACCACCTTATCGTGAATCGCGCGCTGTCCCGCAATGTCCGGCAGCTGGAGATCCTCGACGAGAGGGCCTCCGAGTCTGAATGTATCCCCTCAGGTATCATGACTACGGACACGGACCTGGAATCCACGGACGACGAACTGGACATGCATGTCAAGCAAGAGCGCTTCCTGGTGTCTGCGTTGTCCAGGATGTCTGCTCTTGATTCCTTCACCTGGTCCTGCAATCACTCCCCGATCTCCATAGACCACGTCTGGCCTACTCTCCTTAAATGCCAGACTCTCAGACGAGTCGAGATCAACGATAATATGGTCTTTATTCCTGTTGCCCTCGATGATAAAGCGGGTAGGAGTGCTCGAACCAGCAGTCAAACTTTTGTGAGCCTTATGCTGTTTGAAAACTTGGAGACTTGACTGATACTTAGCCAGCTGCCCGCGCTCAGGACAGTTAGTCTTCAATCGACTAAACATAGTTTCGGTGCGACCAAGAATCCGGACATGTCTCGTATATCGGCGATGCTTAACAATTGTCCTATTCTCGAAGTAAGCATATGTATATCTGCAATTGTACTGTAGAAGAAGCTGACCATTGAACAGGATCTGAACATTGGGTACTCTACGCGCCGTGGGGCGGGCTTCTTCAACCCTGTTGCGGATGATTTCCTTCTTTGCGGCCGTTGGCCTACGTTACGGACCCTCAAGCTCACCAACCTGTGGTGTTCTCCGCAAGCGGGTTTCGACGCCGCCGCAACCTTCCTCTTTGCCCACTCAAATCTCGAAGTCCTTCACCTCGACATCGCTTTCGGAGGTGGAGGCGGAGGGCCGGTAGCTGGAGCGGGCCTCGCAGGCGCAGCCGCTGGGCGCCTGCCATTCGTGCTCCCGCCGAACAGTCTTCCACGCCTGCGCGAGCTCGAATCGAACAAGGAGATCGCCAGCGCGATACTGCAGTGCCCCTGCGATGCGACCGGTGGGAGACCGTTGGAGGCCATCAAGGGCGTACGTTTGAGCGGATCAGCATGGGACCACGTGTTCCTGATGAGTCTGAAGACGTATGGTGCTAGCGGAATCAGGCGGCTTGAACTCTCGGCGTGGAATGAAATGGAGGACATCAGGCGACTTGTGGAGTGCGTGCCCAAGTTGACGTGGCTGGACGTGGGCAAGAGGGGAGCCACCGCCAGTGGGGCGGTTCCTGCAAACGCGAAGCCCGCCTCCGTCATCAGCACTAACGTTGTAAGTTGCTTTCGACGAATGTGTTCTCAAGCGCAGCTGAGAATATCCCCAAACAGGTTGAATGGACCACTATTTTGTCCCGGTTGCCCGACCTTACTACTTTCCACGGCGTCCGCTTCTTCTACGAAGTATCTAGCACGGATCCCTCTGTCCCGCTCACCTTTTCCGATCGCAGTCGTGTTCGCAAAAACGACGAGGTTGCTTCGATGCTTGCGTGGAAGTGCAGCAAGCTCAGGCGGCTCGATCACTGGGAGGAAGGGTCTGGCAAGGTTATCGTTCTGCGCAGAGATGGCGAGAAGGTGCGATACGAAGTGAGGCGGATCAAGTCCTGAATCCCTAGAAGTCCAAACACCACCCACACAATTTACTGCAGTGTGATGATACCCTGGTCGGACTCTCTGTATGTTCATGTCGCTGTAAATGGCAAACCATGTGTGATCGGCCATGGAGACTACCGTTTCTGATTGTCCCATACGGGACTTGCAATATGATTGCTACAAACTGCTACAAACAATCATGCTGTTGCGCTACAGTTGGGATTGGTCTTCGTGAAGCTACAATGACCAACCCGAAGATCTACAATATTCGAAGTGAAGGTGACTGAGAGCTAATAATAAGCGATCATGCTTTCAAACCATTACGGCAGTAAGAAGGCCATAGTCAGGGTTTGGGATGCTCTGCAGTAGGACTGTCATAACTTTGAATGACAATGTCTTGTTCCAGCGATGACAGGCAGTCGATCCATTTACTGGAAATACCCCGCCATTTTGCCCAATTGTTGCATCAATAACATTGCAAATCTCCTGCAAGTAAGACGTTGGCGCGACGATCGACAGTGATGCAAAGCATAGAATACGAACTATGAGCCACCTCCTAGCCATATCGTTTTGCACAAAGAGCATGTCATTGCTGGCCTTCCACACGAGGAACTGTCGACAGTTCAATAAAAACTCTTCCGAGAAGATTTCGTCAGTCTTGGGGCACGCGCGGAGTAACAGGAGATACAGAGCACGGCAGTGTATCATCGAGCGCGGGTCACACACAAGGAGAGTCACCATGTCACGCATGTACGTAGAAGGCAAGACACCGAGAGCAAACAAGTCGCCGACGAATGCAGCAATGTTGAGCATCTGCGTCCTTGTACGCTCCAGTGTCTCGCCGAGAGGGTCGATGCCATTCGTTCCGCTCAACAACTCTAAATCGGTCTACGCCATTCTACATCAACCAGCTAGCAGGTGGGACTCAAATAACTGACGCACCCCGTCCCAGCTCGAGCAGAAGGCCGTTCTCGCGAGGTTCACCAACTCATCCCGAAGGAGTTGGTTGCATTGCCAGGAACGCCAAAGCAGTTCAGCCAGAAGGTCGTGTACAAGCACCGCGATTGTGCGCGAGTAGTCGAGTCGCGCGATACCAGCAAAGAAAAGTGTCTTAACCCATCGAGGTATATCTTCCAAGCCGCGTGGACCAACAGTATTCACAATGCGGACGGCTTCGGTATGAATCTCGCGGGGATGGCATGTATTTCTGGCCGTGCGTTCCATCTTCAAGAAGTACGCCTGCAGATGTGAGTCCAAGGGGATCAGCGGGATCGAGGCCAGGCGAGTGTACACCGAGACTGAGTTGCCAGTAGCTCTGCGGGTCGCTATCGCGGAGGGAGGCACCTTCGACTTCAGTTTAATAGTACGGAGATGGTTCGGTTCTCCTGAACGCGCTGCCATCTGACTGTCGGCGCTCATGAGGACGGAGACCACTGGCTTCTGGAACGAGAGAGCCCAGAAAAATTCCCTGGCACGAGCATTCTTCGTTATCTTGACTGCATCGTCCTTGGTGATCGCAGCTGGCAGAACGTCAAGAGAGGTGTCTACAAGCGTCTTCTCGGACACGTTAGACACAGTGTCGGGAGAGGAAGAAAACATGGTATCCATAGGTGGCTATCAATCCGCAGCGGGAGGGGAAGAGTAGCTTTGAGCGGCATGAGGCCTATATAGTTCGCGAGTAGGGCCAAAGCAACCAGTGTGGCGCTTTGTTGAATTTCGTCAATGAAGAGACATAAAAGCAGTTAAGCCTATTGTTCCAAGCCACTAGTCTTCGCGACAGCTATAGCAAGCTGATAGTGACTTGCCACTCACCATTGCAACTATGTACTGAAAGACCCTATAGAACACCCGCAGCAAGATCAAACGAGATCCATGATACGAAAAGGGTGTTTCTTCTACGCAGTGCCATACACCTCTATCATCATGCAGGAAACAGGAATCATGACTAGAAGGAACGCACATCAAGATTGTCATTGAGGCTTTGCAGTTGCACTGGCAGTGCTATCGAATAGCAGATCGCAGCAATGTATGGCCTGGTATAGCAGAGTCTAATGATGCCTTTGCTCGAGTTTCACATAGTAACATTCAAAAGGAGCCTCACGTTTTGTGCAATGGATTTATACAATTTCCATGGTTTGAAACCAGACATCACAGTTGCAGTTCCGCGTTAAAGAGTGTATGTACTGAGCGCTCGCTGGAAGTTGCTCTGGCTTCGGCGCCGACTGGTCTCAGGTGATAAACTTACGTGAACCATTGTATTTGGCCTTACTGAAGGCAGATCACTTTCAACGTACTTTTTTGAGTCCATGTACTTTGGCAGAGGGCGGGAATAAATCAAGAATCACTCTTAGGCCCAAGGGACAAGGTCCTCCAGCCAGAGGCCCACTAGTAGCCTCACTACTAGCAGACTCCACCCAATCATTTTTACTACTCAAGACATCCCATCTAGGTCAGGTTTCAGGGCCGAAGTTACACAAACCTCGAGGATCCTAGCATCCAGCCTGAGCAACTGGTTCAGAAGTCGAGTGTAATGTGAGTTGACGCCGCATATTGTTGACCGCCGAGACTTTGGTAAACTGAATCTTGACGAACGGCAACATATGTACTTTTCTGATCAGTGAAGCACTTTGGTTAACTTCCTGGCGATTTTACAGAGTAAGGCGGCTATTCTTCAGTATAAACCAGCGTATCCATACCTAGTCGAGAACATTGGTCCAAAATGGACGATGAAACGGCAGAAATCGAGCTGGTGCGTGAAAGACTCAGCGTCGTTGTGCATCGAGTTGATGTAGATATAGCTGGAACAAAATCTTAATAAAACCAGTCAAATCTCGCAGCGCATGACTTGTGAGTACGTTCCTAGAACCAAGTAACTCTCCCGACTGCATCATCATGCAGCGATACTATCTAGCTTTGACACTCGGCTGGTGAAGCTTGAGAAATCTATTTTACCGCTTTACACTTCCACACAACAGTTGACGCAACGAGCCAAGAGTGAGCCTGTGTATTCAGTGTTTTGAGCCCATTCTCTAACCGCTTTGTAGATATCGACAGCGCACTGACGAAGATAGACGAAATTGCTAGCCATCAGGAAGGCATCGCTGCTGAGGAAGCTACCATTTTGCGCGGGTTTGTACTCATGTTATTTTTGACCGACCTGTATTCCAACTATTCTCTAGCCCGCAGGCCGGCCGTCTAGAAGAATACATGGAAGTACTGCAGCGTATGAATGCAACGATCGCATTCGGCTCACTCGATGGTAGCGCTCGTGAATCTGTATGAATCTTCAATGTCAACTTGAGACGACCAGATATTAAGAATGAATGTGACAGGCTCGCCTCGTTGAAACAGGTGCCAAGAAGCTTATCCAAATGTATACGAAATTGGTCGCCGAGGGCTCATCTGGCGCACCTATCAACGGACCCGAATTCATACCGACACCATTTCCTCCCTCTCTGCTTCCCACACTTCTTTCTCTTGTCACATATCTACGTACCCTGCCCCTCCCTGCGACACACCCCTCACACCCGGCGGCGCCTGCGATACAGGCCTCGCTTAAGGAGGCTCAGAAGGGCTATGGAGACATGCGTGGATCTTGGCTTCGGAAGTGTCTTGAGATGTATGGCAAACGGGTAGTCGATCGCGCGGAAACCCTCGACGGGGTCATGGCAGGACGTGAACTCGGCAAATTCATAGAGAATATCTTGAATGTTTCCGAGGTGTGCAAGTATCTGTACTCTTTCAATAATTACACGAAAACTGATTTTACTAGGAAGAGTATAGCTTACTCACTGATCTTGCCCCATTGACTACACAATCGAATATTGCGTCGACCTACACTACGCTGATCACACCACTTGCAACTCTCTTCACGACTACGCTTTCGTCGCTTAATGCATCAATCAAGCGTTCCTTGCATAAGTTCACATTCCTCGCACTGTCCACTTATTCCTGCCTACTCGATTCTCAATCTCGTTGGGAGGACGTCATGTGCCGTCGTGCAGGTCGCAAGGAGAATGAGCTGAAAGAAGGATTGCAGTCGATTCGATCCTCGTGTCAAAGAAGCTTCCCGGAGTTCTTAGCAGATATCAAGATAGCTGCTGCAGGCAATCGTGGTGAGTTGAGTACAGGCCTGATTGACATCACGCTATCGGTAAGTCGCGAGATCGGGTATTTACAGGAGTGGATGCTTAGCTAACATGGGTGCAGACTGTAGAATATATGGAACGACTCCCGGAAGTGCGGGAAGCGGCCGGATCGGTTTTGCTCGTCCTTGGCGATGGAAATTGGAAGATGGGTGAGGGGGCGCAGGTTGGCAAGGGCCCCAGGCTGACAGACATAGACGAGAAGACAGTCCTCGAGCACTTCACTTGTTAGTTTTCCTGTGACAAGTTTATTTACCACAGCTAACCATTGCCGCAGATGATGTGATTATGATGATCATCAATACCCTACAAGCTCTTGCTCGGATGAACAAGCGTCCTGCCTTCGGATCGATCTTCCTCCTTAATAACATTTCGTACCTCGTTACACATTTATTACTCCAACCGAGAACGGACGTTCCTTCATTACTCTCCAAGCCGGCGCAAGACATTCTGTACTCGAATCTACGTATCGCCAAAGCGGGATATTTTGACTCCAATTTCTCGCCACTGTTGCAAACACTTGCGGATGACAAGGACAAAAGCAGGAGCGCTACAAAGGAGAAGTTTACTCGGTTCTTTGATCTCCTTGATGAAGTTACAGAAAGGCATTCGCTAGCTCGCGTTCTACACGATGACAAGGAAGGAAGGGAGGTCGTTTCCGATGAAGCCGTGAAACTTGTCGTCCCATCTTTGCAGCGATTCGTTCAGAAGAATATGGAGAAAGAATTCAGCAAAAGTGAGTCAAGCTTTAATTAGATGCGACTGTTACTCAACTTTCTTGATTATTTTCTGCAGACCCACAGAAATGTAAGTAGTCTCTTTATTTGCATTTACGTGTATCCAAGCCGTCCTTTGTTCTAGACATAAAGATGTCAGCAGATGAAGTTGAATCATTGATCAAAAGTTACTATGTGTGAGCACTTGCAAAGCAATCCCCTGTTCTTTGTTTTTTTGGGCCTCACCCTTGTTGCCAGGGACAAGGACGGTAGCGTACCACCACCCACGGAGCGAGTTGCAAACAATTTACTGATCCAGGCCGGTTGGAGTCGGTGATCACTATCTTGACAAGCTACAGAACCTTTCCGTCCTCGAAGACTCACTTGTACAAATGTCCCTGTATATTACTGTCTATTTCGCCTGGATCCATCCGAAGAACATCCCGATATCTGTAGCGTAATCGGACATGGCCATCTAACATCCAAACGAGCAAACAATCCTCGCCAGTCTCTTTCATGCCGGAAGACATATGCTAGTGAGATGGGCACATATCTCCGCACTGAATCTACTGAAATATAGCACAACGTACACGAGGATATTTTTGCAAAACTCTCTGATATTCAAGCGAGACGCGTATGGTCAGGAACTATTAGGACATCGAATACCCATAATGCATTGTGAGCGGGAGTAATCGACAAGCTTACTCCATGTGAGTACCCGGCAATAGTGAAAATATTCCTGATTAACTGATTCTACGGTAGTGTAATTGTTATTCTTCCTGAGGTACACGTATCATGTCAGTCATTAGGGACGTTCAGAAGAGGCTAGTCCGTCACCCGGCCGGACCATGCAAATATCGATATATCATTACAAAGAAAGAAAATAGTTGTCATCAAGAAGCTCAGTCATTCGACTCATCATTAGAGTCAAGTAAACTGAAAGGGGCAAGTTTTGAGTCAGGTAAAGTTAGTTAAGACAGGATGGTCATACCTATATTGCTTCATAAGAGAGCATTCCCCGCCGTTCTCTAAATCAATGCTGTACGAGTAGAAGTAACCTTCTGACGAGATCACCATTACTTGTGGCATTGTACTACGATGAATAATCGAGTTAATACATCTGGCGCACGCCATCTAGTAGGCACTCGCACTCACCCGCTCAACGCGGCGATACATCGTGCACCGCTTGTGGGTAACTTGAGGAACGCGAAGTCTCGCGAAGGTTCCCACATCTCTGTCAAAGTGTTTGGGAGATAACCTCCAACAGAAGACGTGATATTCTTCGTCAGATGAAGTGATCTTTTTCGCAGACTTGATCTAGAGGCAGAGAGCCATTAATAGTCATGTAAGGCGGCCTCCAAGCCGTGCTAAACGTATAGAAGATTACACTTACGAAACGCTCCCGTTCTTCTTTTTGTCCACGTATGCGTCATAGCCTCCGTCTAGACCTTGGGCTCCTTCCCGACTGTCGATTGACTCTGAGGGACTGGAGGGCGTCTTCACACTCGAATTGGACGACGACTTCTGTCCCAGCTTAAATATATGTACCGTATCGTGTGCCGAACTCACAGCCAAGAGTGTAGAGACGAGATTGAAGTTGATTGAATGTATCCGCGCTTCACGCGTGCCGCGACGGAACTGGTACAGCTTCTCCGCGCCGGGAATGCTCCATACCCGAATAACCGTCCCCTTATCGGACGCAGTTGCAAGTAGGGTGCCTGTCGAGTTCATTGAGAGGAAGGATATTGGGGACTTGTGCGCCTGGATGACATTGGCGACGGTCAGCGAACGAGTGGAAAAGAGGAGGACGTCGCCGGTTTGTTGATTCGAGGTCGATGGTGCAGTAGGCTGAGCGGCGGGCTGTGTAAGAGGCGAAGTAGGTGATGGAACGGGGGAAGGATATGCTAGGTATGAGTTATCGGAGGACGGAGATAGAGCGACGATGGCTGCACGAGACGAGCGATGAGTGTCATCACGCATAGAACATGGTTCCAAGGATTCACTTACCGTCTGGATTAGGCGTCGTCTCTATCACGTGCATGAGTCGCATATTCGAGATGTCGTAAATGTAGATCTCGACTTCAAGTACGATTACAAGTGTTTTACGATTCAACTTGACAGCGAGAATGGAAGAGGGGAAAAGAAGCTCGCAGATCATTGACTGCCGCTGTGATAGGGCGGATGAGTCACTTGCATCAATATTAATGAAAAAACAACAGGCAACGTCTCATCCATGCTGAGACGAATTGGAGTATCCGGTTGGCATACCTGCCCCATCAATCATGGGTAGCGTGAACTCTGAGGGGAGGTAGAGTACATGTTCTAGAAATTCATATAGACTCGCCTTTGTATTGACAATCTGCAGCTTTCGAGGACTAGAGTGTGGATGGTCGGCAGCACCGACCAAGGCAATGAGCGATGTACAGAATAACATCTCGACGATACCACGTGCACCATCATCTACAGTACACAATGTCCATGTTTAAGGGCCCAACGTCGCAAAAACAATAGCAGGAAACGCACTCATAGTGTATACCCTCCCAAAGGGGTCGCAATTTGTGATGCTATAGCCTTTCCGTGTCCCGACGGAGATGCATCTACGACTTTGAGTAACATCGCCGGAAGAAGCGTAACAAACTCACGTAAAGTCTTGGTTGAAATTAGCAAATAGCATATTGGAATTCACGCGTTCCGCCATGGGTTGGTCGTGGATGTCGTGAAAACGAGCTCGGTTGTGAGCTGCTGCTAATATAAGCCTGCCAGTGCCAAGTGCTGCCGCTACCAATGCTGTCAGAACGTGACAATACCACATGATCTGTGACACGATGCTCTCAAGACGTATTGAAATAATTGAACCATATGTACTTATGTAGTATATCGTTTCAATATATTGAGTCAAGGCAGACATGGGGCAATTGACGAGGGTCAGATAGTCTTAACATACTCATTTCAATATGGTCAATGTGTAGATCGATTGGAAGGCTCAACAAATCCATTCGAAAGTTGGCTTCTAGGCCAATCAGAGCACGAGATTGGAATATGTAAGGCAAACCTGGTAACCCTCACAAATTCTTTGAAATACTGACCATATTTCAATCAATATCTAATCGACTTTACGAGGGACTGCGCTCGTTGGGGCACGCGTGGTGTATACGGCCCTTTTACCCTCACCAATTGGGCCAGGTCTGCCGTGCAACAACCAGGCAGCCTGCTTACTATAGTTTCGGATTACCATTCGACCCCAACGGTCTTCAAGCATCATTCTAATTGAAAATTTCGATTTTGGAGCCATTGACTTGGATCACATTGCATATAGCAACAGTAGATAATACAACGAGACCACACTGAAATGAAATCATGCCTGATATGCTCGTTCTGTATAACGTGAGAGACAACGCCTGCACCCTACCACAGATACTTGGCTCATTCCTCGCCCCTTCGCGCTAGGAAAACTCCCATATCACTCTTGACACGTTGGACACCGTGCAGACCTATGCTCGGAAGGCCCGTGCTCGGGAAGCTTCCCTCTGAGGTCAGCCGTAAGTTTTTCTGCTTGTGATTGTACTCGTGAGCAATGTCGAGGGTGTCTCCGGGGAAGCCCTCGAATTGGCCATCCATCGAGTGCATGAGATGTGTCTGCGAGTTAGCAGGGAACGCAATGTCTGGAGAGAAAGAAGAATGGTCTGCAGATGGCGAGGAAAGGGAAGGTGATTGTGACGTATTCAAGGAAGGCGACTGAGATGTAGTGGATGGCGAGTCGGAGT
The DNA here is from genome assembly GCA_003999685.1 of Taiwanofungus camphoratus. Classification (NCBI taxonomy): domain Eukaryota; kingdom Fungi; phylum Basidiomycota; class Agaricomycetes; order Polyporales; family Taiwanofungaceae; genus Taiwanofungus; species Taiwanofungus camphoratus. Next base: position 1,602,661 of record CP021229.1, read on the forward strand.
GCTTGGACGACAGCGGCCTCAGCTTTGTTGAACGGCGTTTCTTCTTCCGCTGAGGCTCCCCTGATGCACCAGGGAATGTCGGAGACGGCAGTTGCGTGAGTTGTTGTGATATGTGACCACGAGTATACCCCGAGGGGTCTGTATTGGAATTCGAATTGGACGCAGAACGAGACCCAGAGCCAGTCTCTGAGGCTGCACCGTGGGCACTGCGGCGGGTGTAGGACTCGGCACCGAAGTCGGCACCGTCTGCGTCATCATCCTCGGGTATTGAGCTTTGTCCCTGAGCAAAGGGGCCAAATTCCTCCGTGAAGGGAGAACTGTAAGGTGAGCTGATTGGGGACATAGATCCAGAGCCGGATCCGGGCCCTTGCAATTGTGGGCCAGCATACCCACTGCCCTGAATGCTTAACATCAGCAAGACTTGATATCAGAAGAGTCACACTTTTACACACGGGAAACCCTTCAAATTCTTCTTCTCCGTAGCGATGCATCCCCATAGCCATCGCTGCGGCCATTCGCTTTAGCTCTTTCCTCTCCCGCCTCAACCGATGTCGTTCTTCTTTGGCTCGTCTTCGTTCCTCCTCAGCGGCAGCAGTCGCCTCAGCCAACCGCGCAGCGGAGAGGTGTTCAATAGTGGACGCATCTAAAGGGGCAGCATCCGAGTCGAGTGTCGAAGAGGAAATTGTTCGGCTTCGTCGCTCTGACCGCCCCTGTCCATCACCCTCCTCGTCCGACTCTGCGAGATGGATGGGTGGTCTGCCAAATAAGTCCCATCCGAAAAGTCGTATACCCTTGCGAGGATGCCGCCGTTTCCTTCGCCTGCGCTCGTCGCCGAGGTTGGAGTGCAGAGAGAGCGTCTCAGCGTCGGTAGAATCAGCGTCTGCAAGGAGCCCTTCGAGTTCGTCAGGGCGTGCGCGTGGAGGTGGTATAGTGTAATTGAGTCCGTTTCGAGGGCGAAGGGTGCCTTGGTTATCATTATGGTCGCGATCTGCGTCAGTGGGGGACTGGAGGCAATAAAGACAAGACGCGAAGACTGCTTGTAGGCTGTCCGACCACGAGAATTGGGAGGCCATATTCTATGCTTCACACGCGTGCTTGCGTTGCAGTGAATTCAAAAGGCTCCTAGCCTCAGAATCCTACCCTAGGCGTGAGTGAATAGTAGAAGCAGTTATTTAAGAGGACTGGCTGGCAGCAGGCCATGAGGCAAGCTCACGCGCGTGACCGGGAATGTACTTCTCCGCAGTGGTCCAGTAAATATCTCCCGAGACGCCCATAGGTTCAGTGCCAAGCTGACTAAATTAACATTATGTACAGGCATGATCCACGAGTTGGCGGTCAAAGTGAGATTAGAGTTCGTTCTGTGCACGTTACAGTGAGGCTACTGCTATGGCAGAATACTGCCATGCATCACAAATCATCTCGTCCTAATCCCAACTTCTCGGTTGATGTAGTAAGAGTCAGTGTACCAATATCTGCAGAAGACGACTGTTTAGCATCATTGCACTTCGCACTGGAGGAGTTGCAGGGTTCAATGGCGTGTTTACGACGCGAATTGCGCGCAGAGGTACCAGGGCATAGAGACGGTCTCTATCCACGTACGGCTTAAGTCGTGTCTGATCCAGGTACAACAAGCGGGCCTCCTATAAGCAACGAAGGTGAGTCGCACTAAATTCACATTAAGAAAGACGGAGCATACAAGAGCGAGTCACTGACTTGAAATCTCACGACTAGCTTCGCATACGATATGTATTACATCTGATTGCATGATCTCTGTGACTGGTCGCTCGTGTGGAATTCGACGTCCCTTCAAAGCATTCAATAGCAAGAAATGAGCAGTTTTAGTCTACAATGAATTCTGTACATACGCAATCCGGTCGACCTTTGTCCATGATGGCCAATCCTTTACTCTTCTCCACGCGACTCCGCTTCACCAGGTCGTACATTGCCGCCAGAAGTTGTCTGGTGCTGTTCATAATATTGAGTCGGCCAGTGTGCCATCAATGAACAATCTTTTGAGACACACCTGACGCAATTTAGCAAGATGTATCTTTAATGTCTCCGCGTAGTTCTCAAAGCCGAGCGTGACCATGGCATAAAGGATATCTTCCCCGCCAATTGTCTTGCGCTTCTCCATTTGACACTTCTCTGCTGCCTCTGATGTAATGAAGCTGATGAATTCCGAGACGCACTCCTGCACACACTCCTTGGCCTCTTTGGAAATTTTTGCAGTTGAAGGAACTGCAGATTTCATGATTCTTGAGACGTTTGCAATCTTGGGGATGCGGGTTTATGTGTAACCTTCACTTTCGTTTATGTAGATGGAAACGCACTGGCAGGAAACGGTCTTGTTCACGGTATTCGCCAACTTCTTGCTCAGTGATGGGCGCAGGCTCTGGGGCCTCTCCCACAGGTGCGGGTACCACACCAGAGCCGTCGTCTTGAGGCGCGATATTCGGTGGCGGAAAATCAGACATACAAATCCTGTCTATGTTACAAGTGTTGCAATCAAGTTGTCTTGGATGAAAGTGAGGAATACGTTGACCAAAGACTAGCTAGCGTTTAATACTAATGGGGTGTTGGAACCGGAGCGAGCGACGCTGACGCGATCGAGCAGCAACGAGCACTTGTATAGAATTTGCAAATAAGTAGTATACTATTTCCGGACTCAATGAGCACCTCAGACTTGAGGCCTTTAGATCTGCTTTTAACACCCTCCCTCAAGAACAAGCCGGACGTTTCTCGAAACTTAACAAGACATAACTATTACTAGACTAAACGTCAATGAAGCCGTCCGTCGTGCTGATTCCAGGCAACGAAGGTCGCTATCCCTAACCACGTATTCGACCTCCCAGGTTGGCAATAACAGGAGTGTCAGAGATCGTGTGAGGCTCTAAGCACACATTTCGCAGGCAGCTAAACTCAGAGCAGGCAAACGGAGGTAGTCGAACTTTGTCGTCAACAGCATACTCCGCTGCCGTACGTGATTCTCAGGCGCGACAGCACTTGTCCACCGCGAAAAAAGGATTTCTCAACCACTCCACCTTTTCCCATCGTTCAGGCTCGAGGTGAGAGCAGGCATTGAGAACATATGTACATAAAAAAAGAAGGGATGTGAGCCACTGAATGTAGTGAAGGCAAGAATCATACGGGTGCCGACTTGAGAGACCTGCCGAACATGTGGTTAGGGGATAGTATGTGTTACATCTGTGCAGCATTCAATCTGCTTCACAACACCGTCCATGACTCTGCATTAGTCCTTTTCGGTTGCAGTCGATTATAGCACACAGATATTTGAATTCAGGATAGGCCTTGACAGATGGACCAGAGGCATATCTTTCAGCTCGGTAATCAGCAATCCAGTGCCAGGGAGAATGTCGCAGAGCGGCAGAAGGACAAGTAGCACGACCACATTATTGTGCAAAATCAAGAGAATATCGGCTAAGAATAGGAGGTAAAGCACGGCAATCAGTAATTTATCCTAGCACGAAATATCATAAAGATATGACGACTTACATACGATACAATGTATAGGCTGTTAAAAATAAAACTCTGGCCCGTAGTCGAGAAAGAGCTCAGCACCGGCAGAAATCGGTTTCCCTGACAGAGACGGAGAAATAGAGCACCAACATCAGTATTCATTGAGAAATGGATAATAGGGTCGAACTCACTTGCATAAACACCAATACGATGATCTCCATTCACGAGGCAGACTGTGGTAGTCGGATGGCGAAGACGGAGTAATTCCAGATGAAACATACTCACTGTTGACAGTACAGTTTGCTTTACCCTGTGGCGCGTGATTGATGAACCGTGCCTCGTTTCCTACGTATGTGCTATCGTTGCTCAGTGAAGCGTTCATACCATATACGTAACTGCGACCACGGTGGGTCGATAGTTGGCTGAGAAGGTGTTATGGTATGATGAGTAGGGTAAAGCATGCGCGGAGAAATAGCGCTGAAACCAACCCTCTTGTATCAAAAGTTGCTTCATAAATTAGCTCGCCGACATATTCTACGGAAATTACAGGGTTAGATCCACTTCAGACGCGCGAAAGATTCGATAATGGGTCAATCATACCTGCGATAAGATCACCCTCCTTTGCAGTTTGTTTGAGGAAGAGTCCGAGACCGAAATCGCTTCGTTTCACTTCCACGTCCTATTTGACGTCACACAAGAGTGCAGCGCATGGTAGGAATATACGGAATACCTTAAATAAGCCTTTTTGTATTTGGGAATTGCGGCAGACATCTACGGAACCTACTGGACTAAGGGACTCATTCCCTTGAAATCCATAATAACGATGTCTTACCCCTGAAACAAACGCGTGAGTATCACTACTATGTATCGAAATCATCCCAGCAGGAGTGCACTAAATGCACCCACCTTATATCACACGATAAGCACAGCTCGGGATCACACTCGCGATTTGCACGCCGACAGGGGCATCGGTCCCCGACACACGCCTTATTTCTGAGCATCCTGCTTTTAGTGCACCGACAGCCTTTCCATCGTCGAGGACCTACAAAGAAATCAATGATTCAGTCAACCGTGAGATATGTTTAACTTACATTCGCTGATACAACGACAGCTCCGAGCACAGTGCGCCTTATTGAGGTAACACGGACACTGTGAATCTGCGCTGCACGGTCCATTATGATCGCATGGCTCATTTCTTTGTTAAGATCATCTCGGAAATCAAATTAGCCATGCAGAGATGATAGAGCGCGTACGGCGTGAATGCAAGCGGATTGTCGTCGACTTGTAGGGAGATTTTTAGCAATGTGAGAACGCTTCAATGTGCAAGACTTACCATATTCGGCGGAAGGATCAGATCGCGAAGCTCCTTTAATACTATGCTCCCCATTTAGTCGATTGAGAGCTAGGGACTGACACAATACAAAAACCTGCATCAGTGGCATCATGTAAGATCAAGTAGCAGAGTGCACCGATGACTGCACATACCTCCCGGCACGGTTTACGACAAATGACAGCCAGGTCGCACGGGTCTGATTGCGGAGATAGATGTAATGTTGTGCGTAAGATCTCACGGTCTACAGCGCTCCATGAGATATTTCGCTGATGATGTCCTATTCATGGTGCCGCATATCATACAAATCAAAATCTGACGCACTGAATAACTATCAGCATCGTTCATGTAGCATTCGTCACCGCAAGCAGCCTTGGCTGCCGAGTCTTCTCGTTGAGACCGGGTTTGTTGGAATCGCCCGTCGCGAAAGTCAAGCCTAACCTGGCGAAGGTCTGGAGAGATAAGAGTGACTTCATAGTCTACGTAAAGAAAGTACTAATGGTACCATACTATGAGAAAGACAGCTCGCTTGAATGCAGTTAAGATTTGGACAGAACAACGTCAGATAGTCTTGGAGACGAATTCGCAAGTCACCGATATCTGGTATGGGCAGGTCAGGAAGATGGGAAAATGACGGCTGGGAGGAACCAGGCCATTTGAGCGGATCGCTTGAGAAAATCATGAGAAATGCAGGTGCCGAATCAAAATAATTCAACATACTTTTGTGTACCTATCCATATGGAGCCCCACGCTCCAAGGATGGTGCATAGAGAACGTGGTAAAATTTCTGTCTCATCTATATGTGTAATAGGGATGCCCCAGTCACAATGCAAGCGCCGCGCAGTCTCGAGAATCACCGTCATTACTACCATCGTCAGTAACACACTGCAATGCGAGCAGTCCACTCACAATCTGGATCATTCCCTTCATTCTGCCACTCCAAGCCCTGGTGTTCGAGAAGATGGTCGCGTATATTAAACTTGGGGTCGTCTGAGAAAGGTATGAAAGGAATATTGTTTGGATCATCTCCTTGAATTATATTGGAAGAAGCCGGAGTGCAAGCTTCGTAACAGTCCTGAGACACTATTTCCTGAATATCGGTTGAGAGCACAGAAAGATGGGCTACAGTGAAAGATGAGGCCGTTTGGAAGTTGTATACTATAAACTGTTGCTGTTGATCACCGAACGAATTATCAGGCGATATACCTAAAGTATCCGGAACAACTGCACTGGTTTCACAGAAACTTTGCTCCTGATTAGGTCCTGCTTGTCTTGCAAGGGAGGCCATGGCTTCTCGGGAGTAACTCCTTTCCCAGGCATAGAATTCTCGCCAGACTTCACAAAAAACGGAACGGACAAGCTCTACAGTTAACTCGAGACAACCCGACCGGTTCGCACTGATGGGGACCGAACGAGTTTGGAGCGACATACTATGTGTTCATTCGCCGACGAGAGCCCTCAGTAGGACCGCGCCGCCCGAAAGATGTTGACCGAGTCGTGATGAAGGGACTAATACCATGAAATGCTCGCCACCATATCGACTGCCACTGTGTTTGCGTCTTGTCCTTGATCTTTCCTCGCTTCTCGAGTATCGTCTGTGTTTAGAAATGAATGATCTTGTTACTGAACAAGAAATTTCACCTCACCGGTCTGGAATGATTCCGAATGAAAACGTTTAAGATCGTGCTGATTATGTACATACCCAAAGTTTCCTTTTCGAGATCGCCTAAGTAAGTCGTTTGCACGACTAGACGGCTAAGTATGCCAGTCGCGCAACTGGTCGACGACTGACACTGCATTGCCAAGTGAGGTCCAGGTGATGACAGCGAAGCTATCCCGAGGGTGAGATCCGGACCATCTGGTGACATTGATATTGAGTCTCTGGCTTATCGTTCTCAGTGCTCCAGGTTATTGTTGCCTCATTAGCAACTGTTCGAGACTTGTTACACATACTTGTCTACTGATATGCCTGCCCCCGCTAAATTCCTTGCTTTTATTGACGGTCATGCGGACAAATTCATTGAACGACTTGCAGACGCGGTTGCGATCCCCAGGTAAGCATTCTGAACACATACTGCCATCGCGCATGCGCGTTGACATCAATAATATTGCAGTATAAGCGGCAATGCTGCCCATCGTCAAGATGTGTTTAAAATGGGCGCCTGGCTGCAAGGCCAGCTCAATGCTCTCGGCGTGCAGACCAAGTCGGTCGATCTAGGCAAACATGTTATGGACGGCATGGAGCTCCCTTTACCACCCGCAATTCTCGGTAGCATTGGAGACAATCCAAAGAAGAAGACCGTCTTAGTCTATGGGCACTACGACGTACAGCCCGTACGTCCTCACTTGACAATTCACTGGCATGCATTTGGGCTGAGATCGGAGCGTAATTCACAACGGTAAAGGCGGAGAAGGGCGATGGATGGGATACGGAGCCGTTCAAGCTTGTTGTGGATCCAGCAACAGGCCGACTCGTTGGCCGGGGCTCGACCGACGACAAAGGCCCAATTCTTGGCTGGCTGAATGTTTTGGAAGCGCACAAGACTCTCGGTATTGAGATTCCGGTCAATATGCGCTTCTGTTTTGAGGGGATGGAGGAAAGCGGCAGCGAAGGGTTGGATGAGCTTATCACATCGGAGGCCGCAAAAGGCAAGGATGGGTGGTTCGCAGGCGTGGACTGTGTCTGCATCGTGAGCATCTCCTTATCTCGATGATGTGTCTGCATGCTTACGGGCTTGTCCGTTCATTATCTGCGTACTGATAGTCCGACAACTACTGGCTCAATACCCGTACCCCCTGTCTCACGTACGGTCTCCGTGGGTTGGCATACTTCAAGGTGACCGTCTCTGGGCCAGCGCATGATCTTCACTCCGGTTCTTTCGGCCGCTCCGTGCACGAGCCTATGACAGACCTTGTTTTGCTCATGAGCAAGCTTGTAGCACCTGACGGGACGATCTTGATTCCGGGTGTAGACGACATGGTGTCCGCAGCAAGCGAGGAAGAGCGGTAAGCAGTTATGTGCGGCAGCCGTATATTCTTATAGAAAGTGCTTCTTTTGTCTGTAAAGGGCAATCTACAATGCTCTTGACTATGACATCAAGGACGTCGAAGAATCTGCGGGCGCGCCGATCGCGCTCTCCTCGGATAAAGCCACTGTTTTGATGGGCAGAATGCGTTCCCCTTCGCTGTCGTTACATGGTATCGAAGGCGGTGCAGTAGCAAAGACTGTCATCCCCGCCAATGTTTCTGGCAAATTCAGTATTCGGTGAGTTATCAAAAGTCTGGTAAAATCGACTTTCCTCGTGGCTTTTCACTACAACTGCACTTGCTTGCGGACAAACTATCTATGTCTATAGCTTAGTTCCCCCGCAAACTCCGGAGAAAGTTAAGCCTTTGGTGTTCTCCTACATACAATCCGAATTCTTCAAGCTTAACTCGAAGAATAAGCTGAAGATTGAGAATGTGCACGGAGGCAAGCCATGGATAGCTGACTTCAAACATTGGAATTACGAGGCGGCAAAGAGGGCAACTGAGGTGCGCCAAAAGCGTTCCGCTTGTTCTTTTTGCCTTGTCTGCTTTTATTGATATTTGCGATCTCACACGCGCTTCGAAAAGGCTGTATACAAGCAGAGTCCCAATCTTACTCGCGAAGGGGGCTCGATTCCTGTTACCCTAACGTTTGCTGAGAGTCTCGGTGTGAACGTTCTCCTCTTGCCTATGGGTAGAGGAGATGACGGCGCCCAGTAAGCCTTTATCTCTTTCTCTCCCGGAATTGGGTATCACAATAGAGATTCTAACTACTTGCCCTGCAGCTCGACGAATGAGAAACTCGATAGGTCGAATTTCATTGAAGGAGTACGGCTGTCATTTATATATTCTACTTCTGATTGTGAGCTGATCCTTGGTGTTCTCAGAGTAAGTTATTAGGTACGTATTTGTACGAAGTCGCCGTGGTCACTGGGACGGCTTGAGTTGGTGGTCAGTACCAGCGTCAGCAACAGATACAAGGAAAGTAAGCTATCATGGTATACATTCATTGCAGAATTTATGGCAGTCATGAAAAATATCATACATGTAGTTTTGGATCTACAAATAGGCACAAAAGATCAGAACATGTATCTGAACGAATGGCCTTCGTTACGGTGGTTTTTTGTTGAAAGTGTGATTAGAGGTGCTGAAGGTCCTACCCTTAAGGACCCCGGGACTCAGAACGAGTTAAGTAAGTATACTTTCCTTACTGAGATTTATCATCGTCGCCTCGCTCGACGGCAAGCGTACCGTTCTCTCCATTCTCCACCATCTTTGAACGTTATGTCTGCGAAACGGGATTTGTCTGGCTACAACTATGCTGCTATATCTTCCTTGGTCTTGACTGCAGACAGGTCTGCTCTTCCACGTCGGGATAAGGAACCTGATGGTGCGCCAACTTCTCTTGCTGGTCGAATCGACCCCCGAGAAATGGGCTCTCGGGTGCAGCGGGAAACGCCTAAGGACTTGGAGAAAAAGAAGAGGAAAGCTGTGGACAAGCAAGAAGGAGCTGAAAAGCAGCTGTCGAAACGCAGGACCGCAGAAGCCACCGGTTTCGGCTACACTGACATTATCGAAGCTACCCAAGACGTTGAGGGTCTAACGTACAGGCCACGTACAGCAGAGACACGCGAAGTCTATGAACTTGTCTTGGCTAGCGTCCACCAGGCTCTTGGTGACCAGGCGCATGACGTTGTTCGCAGTGCCGCAGACACCGTATTGGAGACGCTGAAAAATGAGAACCTGAAGGACTTCGACAAGAAGAAGGAGGTACAAGAAGTTGTTGGGCCCATCTCAAATGAGTCTTTTGCTCAGCTTCTCAACTTGTCGAAGAAGATCACGGATTACGGTGCGGAGGACGAGACAATGGTCGATCCCGACATGGAACGCAAAGACGCCGAGATAGACGATGAGACGGGCGTTGCAGTCGTATTTGATGAAGAGGAGGAGGAAGAGGAAGAAGAGGAAGGCTATGAGATTCGAGACGAGTCGGACGAAGAAAATGAGGAGGAGGCAGTCGGGGAGGCGCCGCCCAAGTCCTTGGAAGGAGATGACGAACTTGTCATTGGGAACAGTTCCGCCGCGCAGCAGGGCAGGACGCATATTGACAGAGATATCGTTTCGCCTCACTCTATCGATGGTTTCTGGGTCCAACGACAGATTTCTGAAGTCTACTCTGATCCAGTCACTGCTGCCGATAAAGCAGCTTCAGTACTTTCTATCCTAGGCTCAGAATCCAACCTTCGTGACTGTGAGAACCAGCTCATGGAGCTCTTCGAATACCAAAGCTTCCATGTCATTACAAAGTTTCTCAAAAACCGTGACGTTATTGTGTGGTGCACCAAACTTATGCGCAGTGATGCTGATGAGCGTGTCAACGTTGAGGTTGCCATGCGGGAGAAGGGTCTCGGTTGGATTTTGAGGGAGCTCGCCGGAGACAGGAAGGCGAAGGCACGGACCGATGCCATGGACGTAGACGAGAAGCCGAAAGTAGAGCAAGTACCGAAGACTGCAACTCTTGCGCCGGGTTCGACGGTCCAACCGAAGAGAACCGTGGATCTGGAAGGTATGGCATTCAGTCAAGGTGGCCATCTCATGTCGAACAAGAAGTGCAAGCTGCCGGAAGGTTCGTTCAAGCGGGCGAAAAAGGGGTACGAAGAGATTCATGTCCCAGCTCCTAAGCAAAAACCGGTCGCTCCGGGAGACTTCGTTCCGATCACTGATCTTCCAGCCTGGGCAAGAGAAGGCTTTCCAGGCATCAAAAACCTCAATCGTATTCAGAGCAAGCTCTATCCTGTCGCGTTTGGCACAGATGAACCAATCCTCCTTTGTGCGCCTACTGGAGCTGGCAAGGTATGTTTATTTGACATTAGATTGTTGCGGTATCACTAAAGCTAAGTGCCAGACAAACGTCGCTATGCTTACGATATTGAACGAGTTATCGAAATACCGGGATGAAGAAAGTGGTGGTTTTGATCTCAACTCATTCAAGATTATCTATGTCGCTCCTATGAAGGCTTTGGTGCAGGAAATGGTTGGCAACTTCAGCTCTCGGCTCAGCGTTTATGGTGTCAAGGTCGGCGAACTGACCGGGGACTCACAAATGACCAAGCAGCAAATCGCCGAGACACAGGTAATCGTCACGACGCCGGAGAAATACGATGTCATCACCCGCAAGAGCACGGATACCAGCTACACCAATCTCGTGCGTCTCATCATTATTGACGAGATCCACTTGCTGCATGACGAGCGTGGCCCTGTCCTCGAGAGCATCATCGCGCGAACGATTAGACGGATGGAACAGACGTCTGAGTATGTTCGCTTGGTCGGCCTTTCTGCAACGTTGCCGAACTACCAGGACGTTGCCACATTCCTTCGAGTCGATCCATCAAAAAGTCTCTTCTACTTCGACGCGTCCTATCGGCCATGTGTCTTGCAGCAACAGTTTATCGGTGTTACGGAGAAGAAGGCCATCAAACGATACCAGGTGATGAATGAAGTTTGTTACGAGAAAGTGCTTGACCAGGCGGGCAAGAATCAAACGCTCGTCTTCGTACACTCGCGGAAGGAGACCTCAAAGACGGCTAAGTTCATCCGAGATATGGCAATCGAGAAGGAGACTATTACACAATTCGTCAAGCCTGAAGGAGCTACGAGAGAGATTCTTCTCGAAGAATCAAACAATGTGAAGGATACAAATCTGAAGGATCTGCTTCAGTTTGGTTTTGGTATCCATCATGCTGGAATGTCGAGGGAGGATCGTGGGTTAGTAGAGGAGCTCTTCGCCGATGGGCATCTCCAGGTCCTCGTCTGCACCGCCACACTCGCTTGGGGCGTCAACTTGCCCGCGCACACAGTTATCATCAAAGGCACACAGATTTACAACCCAGAGAAAGGTCGGTGGGTTGAGCTATCATCTCAGGATGTGTTGCAGATGCTCGGTCGCGCTGGTCGTCCGCAGTATGATACCTACGGAGAAGGTATCATCATCACGAATCACTCCGAATTGCAGTACTACCTGAGCTTGATGAACCAGCAGCTGCCTATCGAGTCGCAATTCGTGTCAAAACTTGCGGATAATCTCAATGCTGAGATTGTCCTGGGGACAATTCGAAACCGAGACGAAGCCGTCCAGTGGTTAGGATATACATATTTGTGAGTCCAATGTCTCATCCTGGTCATAAGCTTTCGTTTACTGAGATCGCGCTTTAATCAGATATGTTCGAATGCTCAAAGATTCAGCGCTGTACAGTATCGGAGTCGACTACCTAGAAGATGATCCGACGCTGGTTCAGAAGCGTGCGGATATTGCTCACACTGCTGCAGTCTTACTCGAGAAGTGCCATCTAATCAAGTACGAGCGAGCATCGGGGAGATTCCAAAGCACTGAGCTAGGTCGCATTGCCTCACATTACTATGTCTCGTACACTTCAATGGCGACGTACAATCAGCATCTCAGACCAACAATGTCAATTTTGGAGCTTTTCAGAGTGTTCGCTCTGTCAAGCGAGTTCAAGCTTTTGCCAGTGCGTGCTCGTTTTCGTCGCCGTATTATGCACAGGGTTGATATCGCGATTGTTACAGGTGCGACAAGATGTAAGTTACTTTTACGCCGCTTGTAATATGCACTTTGACAATCATATGCACACAGGAAAAATTAGAATTGGGCAAGCTGCTGGAGAGAGTTCCAATTCCTGTCAAGGAAAGTGTGGAAGAGCCTGCTGCCAAAATCAATGTTCTGCTCCAAGCCTACATCTCGCAACTCAAGCTTGAAGGCTGGTACACCATTTCAATCTGCAGTACACCTACTGATCTAGGCACTATAGGCTTTGCTCTTGTTGCAGATATGGTCTATGTCCAACAGTCGGCTGGACGGTGAGTTATTCTCTCCCCCATCATCGCCTATGCCTGACTTCACCGCCTCAAATTAGTATTTTACGAGCCATGTTTGAAATTTGTCTCAAACGTGGTTGGGCCATGCCGGCAAAGGCCGCTCTTGATCTTTGTAAGATGGTCGAGGGACGGATGTGAGTAGGAATAGCTGTCCATGATTGATGCAATGCTAATACTCCATCTTAGGTGGGGATCCATGACTCCATTACGGCAGTTCAAGGGTGTTCCATCCGAAATCATCAGGAAAGCCGAAGGCAAACAGTTTGTAAGTGATCAATTCCTAGTCGATCAATCCCAGTTCTTGACCATTATGTTTGTGTAGCCATGGTATCGCTACTTCGACCTAGTGAGTAGATGTTTAAAAATCGAATGTGATTGTTTCTTACGCACCCTCAGAACCCTCCTGAAATTGGAGAATTGATTGGTATACAAAACGCGGGTCGACTAGTCCACCGGCTAGTACACAGCTTTCCCAAACTCCAGTATGTTATATCGTACTGCAGGCTTTATTGTTTTATCATTAATTCTTATTGCTCCCCCTAGATTGCAAGCACAAGTTCAGCCGATAACTAGAAGCCTTCTTCGCATAGATCTAACAATTATTCCTGATTTCCGTTGGGACGAGAAGATTCATGGCGCAGCAGAGTCCTTCTGGATTATGGTTGAGGACGTCGATGGCGAGATCGTCTTATTCCATGACACATTCATTCTTCGGCAGCGTTACGCAGAGGATGAACACAACGTCACGCTCACAGTTCCCATGTTTGAGCCAGTGCCGCCCAACTACTACATTTCCATCATATCGGACCGCTGGTTGCATTCAGAAACTCGTTTGCCTATCTCGTTCAAACATCTTATCCTTCCGGAGAAGTTCCCTCCACCGACACCCCTCCTAGATTTGCAGCCCCTTCCTCTCTCTGCACTGCACAACAAGGAGTTCGAGACTATCTATTCGTCGACTATCCAAACGTTCAACAAAATACAAACGCAAGTCTTCCAAGCACTGTACACGACAGACGAGAATGTATTCGTCGGTGCTCCCACTGGTAGCGGCAAAACCATATGTGCCGAATTCGCCCTTCTCAGGCTCTGGAGCAAACGTGAACAACAGAGAGCGGTGTGCATAGAACCGTACCAAGAGATGGTGGATCTACGTGTTGCAGAATGGCGCAACAAATTTAGCAAACTACAAGGTGGTAAGGAGATTGTCAGCCTAACTGGGGAGACCAGTGCCGATCTGCGATTATTGGAGAAGGGTGATTTGATTGTTTGCACACCGACACAGGTTTGTAAACCTTTAATTGTTGAATGCCTCATTCTTACTGACTCTCGTTTATTAGTGGGACGTACTATCGCGCAGATGGCGTCAGCGAAAGAACGTCCAGACTGTCGGCTTACTCATTGCAGACGAGGTTCAGCTCGTAGGTGGTGAAGTCGGACCGACTTATGAGGTCGTAATCTCGCGCACACGGTATGTTTCTGCACAGACAGATCTCAAAACTCGGATAGTCGCTTGTGGTGTGTCGCTCGCCAATGCCCGTGATCTTGGCGAATGGATGGGAGCTCCATCCCATGCGATCTTTAATTTCCCTCCTAGGTGAGCCTTTTGCATCCCTTAGTCCTCTTTCGTGCGTATCCTGATAATGCTGTAGTGCGCGCCCTTTGGACATGGACATTCACTTGCAGAGTTTCAATATTCCCCACTTTCCGTCCCTGATGATCACGATGTCTAAGCCCGCATATCTTGCCATCATGGAGTACTCACGGACGAAACCTGTCATCGTCTTTGTCCCTTCTCGACGACAATGTCGACTTACCGCTGACGATATCCTCACGCATTGTGACGCGGACGAGGATAGCAATCGTTTCCTCAATGTCGAAGAAGCTGATCTTCAACCACACCTGGAGCATATTAGTGATAGTGGACTTGTCGAGACGTTGAAACGTGGTATCGGATACTATCACGAGGCACTCGATAAGCAAGACAAGAGAATTGTAGAACGGCTGTTCCAATCTGGTGCGGTTCAAGTACTGATCGCTTCTAAAGTAAGTGCAGTCAACTCCTTGTTAGGATTCATTTGTTAACCCTATTTCATGATAAAGGACACGGCCTGGAGTCTGCCAGTTGCCAGCTATATGGTGATCATAATGGGCGTCCAATTCTATGAAGGCAAAGAGCACCGATACGTCGACTATCCGGTCATGGATGTCCTCCAGATGATGGGGCGTGCTTGTCGTCCATTAGAGGACGAAAAGAGCCGGTGCGTTATCATGTGTCAACAGACGCGAAAAGACTTCTACAAGAAGTTCCTTGCGGAAGGCCTGCCTATTGAATCGCACCTTCCTACGCACCTACTGCACGACTACTTCCTAGCTGAGATTGCTGTGAAAACAATAGAGAACAAGCAAGACGCTATGGTACGCCACATCGCTGAGATCACCATGTGTAGCTCACATTCTTCTCAGGATATTCTCACTTGGACGTACTTCTACCGACGCATGACGCAGAATCCGAACTACTATAATTTGCATAATGTTAGCCACCAGCACTTGTCGGATCACCTTTCTGAATTGGTTGAGAACACGCTCAACGATCTTGTCAACTCTAAATGTATTACCGTTGGTGAGTGATTTACGAGTTGACGGCGTTTGAATTCGTCATTGACTTCTACCCCACAGAGGACGAGATGGACGTTTCTCCACTGAATCTGGGTATGATAGCTGCGTATTACAACATCTCTTGTAAGTCTTTCGATCCACCAAAATCAACTTGAGAGTTCTAATGGGTTATACAGATGTCACGGTGGAAGTGTATACACTTTCGCTCAAAGAACGCACCAAGCTCAAGGGCCTTTTGGAAGTAGTTTCATCATCGGCCGAATTTGAATCAATACCTATTCGAAGACACGAAGATGTCCTTTTGCGGCGCATCTACGATCGTGTACCCGTCAAGCTTGACCGCGCCGATTTCGAAGCGCCGCACTTCAAGACTTTCTTACTACTGCAAGCTCACTTTTCGCGGTTGCAACTCCCACCAGATCTCGCTGCAGATCAAGTACTTGTGCTAGAGAAAGTCCTGAACTTGCTTTCAGCATGCGTGGATGTGATGTCATCAAATGCATGGTTGAATGCATTGGGTGCGATGGACCTCTCGCAGATGTGTGTACAAGCATGCTGGGAGACAGATTCCCCCCTCAAGCAAATCCCACATTTTGAACCTGATGTACTTGCGATCTTTTGCATATGTTCTTGTTCCAGATGCTCACCGTCGTTGTAGGTCATTCAACGGTGCAAAGAAGCCGGCATTCAATCTGTCTATGATATCATGGAGATGGAGGATGATAAGCGGAACGACGTACTACGCATGGATGCACGGCAGATGTAAGTTTTATACTGGCCACCCAGAACAACCAAACTTACTGGACTGTTCCAGGCGCGATGTTGCGACTTTCGTGAACTCATACCCAACCCTAGATGTCAACTATGAGCTCGCTAAGGGTGAACATACAGCTGGCGCGCCGATCAGCATTCAGGTGGCTCTTAGCCGAGATGTGGACGAGGATGCGGAGAACGACGCAGACGACGAGATCGTGGTCGCACCCTTCTATCCGCTTAAAAAGCTGGCAAACTGGTGGCTCGTCATCGGCGAGCCGAAGACACGGCAGCTGCTCGCAATCAAGCGCGTGACGGTGCACCGAAATCTTGCTGTACGGCTCGAATTCTCGCTACCGCAAGGCACGCATGCACTAAAGCTGTACGTGATCTGCGACTCTTATGTGGGAGCGGATCACGACATCGATCTTGACACTTTGGACGTTGCCGAGGGCGAGGAGAGTGAGAGCGAGAGCGAGGAGAGCGCGGACGAGATGGAGGAATGATGTGGTGCTGCAGGACAACGCTATTTGTAACTCGCTATCGTTCTTGTTATTCGTAAAATGTATCAATAGTATAATATATCATCGCCATCATTTCTCCAACTGCATAGTAAGTAGATAGACTATGAACTAGAACTATCACCGCGATTTCCAGGAAGTTCGGGCAGCGGGATAACTGTCATTGACGCAGTGTCAATATTTCCTTGCTTTGACTGTTCGACACTGCCCTTTAGGAATCTAAACAATTGTGTCTTCTCCGGAAGCTACGGATAACGCGTCAAATAGACGCAGAAGTAGCGAACTCAGGCAAACGGTACCTGGTGACTCGTCACTCGCCCGGATGTACTTGGCATGACAAAAAATAGAGTTTCCAGCACAGAGGCATTCGCTAGAATATGTCCAAAATGAGAAGACAGGATTATATATATGGGAGAAGGAACACACCATTCACGGAATGTACAGCCTTGAGTGGTTGAATACCGTACTCGAACGGCTCAGAGCCACGTTTCTCGCGTTTGGAGACACTGGATCCTTCAATCACCTTCTTGGATGGAATGGGTGCATCGGCCTGAGAATGCACAGCCCGAGCAAACGCCTCCCAGATGCCCTTTCCTACGAAACAGACAATGCGTGGCCGGAAACGGGCGAGTTTGTACAAGAGCGCCGGGACACCCGCGGAGAACTCCGACGGGGCGAGTTCTGCTTCCTTGGGGAGGCGAAATGAGATGGAAAACGTGCGACAATACAGAAGTAAGAATTGAAGCAAAATGAGGCAAACACGCAGAGGTGGAGCGATTTTATATGTACTGGCGATAAAATGTACGCCGTAGGTACGATTGCTTCAGCAAGTCGCGGTTTAAATGAAGAGACAATGGAACGATGAATCCTGGCAGACATTGAGGCGACGGAGATTACCCACGAACCTGTTTACTGGGCCTCTCTACAAGATTTGTCTGCGTGAGGTATCTTCTCAAGCATGTAACAATTGAAAAGCAAGAGAATCTTACTAGGCCTAGATTGTGTTTCCCCGGCAGTGTAAAATCCTCCGTGGGGGATAGCAAACGATCAGTCAGCTCTGAAAATGCAAGAACGAATCAGAGCGAATATAATACGTGATCAGTGTGCATCCAGTGATTGCTTTTCAGGAACATACCGGATCCAGCAAGGCAGCGCCAGAAATGATTGGTGGGATTCGCAAAATGATGTCCTATTTGTGCAGATTTCTCTCCTGGACTATTTGAAAAATGGAATGTAAATGAGAAAAACGAGGCTTAGGAGTACTCGGCCACCATGACTGATATTCGGATGCATGGTGAACCAACTCACTTGATCCCGCAGAATAACACTGCACAAGGTGTACATGATTGAGAGACCGTCGCAATAAACAGTAGTCAGACAGACCATCAAGCTCTTCCTGCAGATAGTCATGGAGAGGCTGAAGGTGGGCATACATCTGCGGGGGGGCGAAGCCGCGTTTGACCTTCAAGGCCTTCATCTTGAGTTTCTGTTGGCCACTTGCAGCAGAAATCTTGCGACCAATGACTTCAGCTTTACCCGCTTGTGGGGATGCGCGCTTATGCGGCGGTGTGAGTGCAGTAACATCGGTCGAACCGCTGGCACGTCCCATATCCGACTTCATCGCGCTTGTCTTCTGCTTAGGCCTGCGCATGGAGCGCCGAGCACTGCTCTCATGCGACGACTGTGGCACTGCTGGATCAGTAGAAAACGTTGGAAGGACATCATCATTCGCATCATATTTGAAAGTATTCCGGGGAGATCTCCTGAGGCCCATTGGAGGGGATCCAGAGAACTTGAAGGAGGACAGCTCTGCCCGGAGGCTTTGGATACTAGCAGTTGCCGCTTCCGAATCGTCTGTGTCATTGACAGTCTTCGTAACTGATTCTGGTCGAGATGGTATGCTAGGCATTATCGGTGTACTGTAGTAAGTACAAAGTATGCGTCTACGAGCTGTTCAGCTGTGGGTCATGGTACTTGCCAAGTGTAGGCCCGCGATCGAGTCCTACTCGATCAGCGTCGACCAGGAACGAGCCTACATGCCATATTAGACATCGTGGAAATTGCGCCTTCCCAGATTGGAAAGTTGGTACATGACACGTACACCTCGTCCCATCTGTTACATAGTTCACAAATCACCATGAAGCTCAAGGAAATCCACCGGACGTCGACGTTTGCCTGGTCACCTTCACCATCTCTGCCGTTGCTGGCAACGGGGACTGTTGCAGGTGCGCTGGATGAATCGTTCAGCAATAATGGCCAACTCGAAATATGGGCACCGGATTTCCTGGACAAAAACGAGTTCGATTTGGGCGAGGACGGACAGGCAGGTATAAAAGCATCTGTCACAACAACATCGAGGTATGTATGTCAGTCAACTGTACGTGCTATGGAAACAAAGTTGTCGAGGAACGCCATAGGTTCAACCGTCTCGCCTGGGGGTACACGAACGGCAGTCGCGCTCGCGGCGTCATCGTGGCTGGTATGGAGAACGGGGAACTTGACATTTGGGATCCCTCGAAGATCCTTGCCAATTCAGAGTGAGCTCTATGAACTGTTAAGACGCGTCGTATCAGTCGGTAACGCTCTGTCACAGCCCCGCCGAGTCGTTGATACTGCGTAACAAGACACACACAGGTCCTGTGCGTGGACTTGACTTTAATCCCATTCAAACAAATCTGTTTTCCTCTGGTGCCGTGAACGGCGAGGTGTGTCTATATTGACTGATGCACCGTGTAGTTGTCTCATACTTAGTAGATATATATTTGGGATCTCAAAGACCCAAGCAAGCCATATTCTCCTGGAACGCGCAGTACAAAACTGGACGAGATCACGGCGCTTGCGTGGAATCATCACGTGCAGTACGCGCTCGCAGCGTCGAGTAGCACAGGCTATACGGTGGTGTGGGATCTGAGAGGGAAGCGAGAGGTCGCGGCGCTGGCGTACGGCGGAGGTGCAGGGACCTTGGCGGGTGGAGCTCAAGGATTTGGGGCGGCAGGTCTGGCTATGGGTGGGCGAAGGGGCATGAGTGACGTCGCTTGGCATCCAGACAACGTTAGTGTATGCCTGCTCGTCGGTATTCGCGGTCAGCTGACAATTCACAGGCTACGCGTCTCGTCACATCGTCAGAAGACGACACATCGCCTATCATCATGGTATGGGATCTCCGAAATGCGCGTGCTCCTGAAAAGGTAGAGAAATGAGTACAGACAGTCGCTTACTGTGGTGCTTACTCGTAAACAGATTTTGACAGGGCATGAGAAGGGAGTACTGTCGCTTTCGTGGTGCAAGCAGGATCCCGACCTCCTCCTTTCGTGTGGCAAAGACAATCGTGCACTCTGTTGGAACCCGCAGACATCCGAGATCATTGGAGAGGTACGTTGTCTCCGTAGAACGGCTGCAATGTTCTGACATTCGCCACAGCTTCCTTCCGCAGACAATTGGGCATTCCAGGTGCAGTGGTGTCCCCGCAACCCCGACTTGTTTGCTACCGCGTTCTTCGACGGGACCATTGGCATACACTCCATTCAGTCTACGAACGAGTCGAGTGAAATTGCACCAGTTACACCTCAGGCTGATGGCTCGGATATTTTCGGTGCGCCGGGCTTCCCTCGGGCCTCACACGGAACACTTTCGCTCAAGAATCCTCCGAAATGGCTTCGCCGCCCGACGTCATCTTCGTTTGGGTATGGAGGGCAGTTGGTCAGCGTATCGAACTTACCATCGGCGCATGGCAAGAATCAAAGCAGCGTTGTTCACATGAGGAAAGTAGTGACTGAGGCGAGTGTCGTCGACCGCGCATCGAAACTTAGGGATGCTGTGGAAGACGGAACATTGAGTGCATTTACAGAAGCAAAGAGCGCAGAGGTCGAGCAACAAAGTGGACAATCTGCAAGCTGGAAGGCCCTGTTAAGCCTGTTCAAAGCAAACTCAAGGGACGAGCTCATTACGCTCCTTGGCTTCTCGAAGTCTGAAATTGCTACACGCGTGGCAGAGGCGGTAGCAAATCTCCAAGCTGTATCAGAGTGCACCGCTTCACCAACAGAGCAAGACGCTATCGAGACCGACACAAAACCGCAACAGCCTGTTGTCTCGTTCGCAGAGCCGGAACGTGAGACGTACTCGGACAGCGGTGATGGCGAAGGCGAAGGCGAAGGCGAAGACACTCTGGATGTGGATGGAACAGGGGCAGAGGCGACACCATCCGAAGCGAGCATTGGCGCGACATCGGATAACACCAACACTGCCTTGGCCGACGGCGAGTCCACAACGACAGCTCCCAGTCTCTTTGGTGACGACTTGATCGGCACCCCGCAGACTGACGCCGCTGCCGCCTTCTTCGGTAGCATAGGCACCGCGCGGTCAACGGATGATTCGCAGATCCAGGTGCCCCACCACAATTACGCTCTTGACTCCTCTGTGGCGGCCACGATTGGCTCTGGGCCATCTTCTGTCGCTTCTGAGGTGCTCAAAAGCAATACGTTCAGGATATATCCTACCGACGAGTCTGAAACGGACCGCCTCGTCACAAAGGCTCTGGTCCTTGGTGACTTTGAATCTGCTGTGTCTCTTTGCCTGTCGTCTGAGCGATTCGCCGATGCTATTCTTTTGGCAGTCAAGGGTGGCCCTGGACTCCTCCAGCGCACACAGAAGGCCTACTTCGAACGACAAACGGCTGCATTGCCCTACTTGCGTCTATTCCAGTCCATCGTTTCCGATGATCTGGAAGATATCGTACAAAATGCGGACCTGCAAGAGTGGCAGGAGATCTTCGTTGTATTGTGTACCTTTGCCAGTCAGGAGGAGTTCTCGAGCCTTGCTGAGCAACTGGGCCAGCGACTTGAGTTCCAGTCGAGGCTTGCCAAGGCCTCTGAGGCTCCAGCTGCTGATGAGAAGGCGACTGACTACAGAAGGAATGCAACGTTGACCTATCTTGCTGCTGGCCGGTTGGAGAGATTGGTTAACATTTGGATCGAGGAACTAGCTGAAGAGGAGAAGGCTCTGACTGCGAATGAGCGCCTGTATGGCTCTTGCTACACTGCACATGCCCTTGCTTTGCAGACCTTCATTGAGAAGGTGACAGTATTCCGTAGTGCCATTCGTTACGAGGACACAGATCTCATTCAAAAGACTCCAACCGAAGAGGCTGATATAAGGACCTACAAACTGTCAGGGCTCTATGATCGATACTTCGAATATGCAGACCTGCTCGCTGCGCAAGGCCTTGTCAAGGAGGCCGTTGCATACCTGAAGCTCACACCGGAGGACTATCATGGATCTGCTGGATCTCCTTTTGACTTCACAGTCGGAAGGGATCGCCTTCTGAATGCTGCTGCCACTACCATGTCTACTGCCAGAACCGCCTCAGTCCCTGTGGCAGCGTATAATGTGCCCCCCGTGGCATCGACAAGCGCGGCCTACTCATATGCCCAACACACTGCGCCTGCGCAACAGCCCCTTGCTTCCCAGGTTCCCACGGTCTCTTCCTCAGTGTATGAACCATATAACCCGCTTGGTACCATAAATCCATCACAGCTTGCTAATCCTTATGTTCCTTCTGCTGTACCGGCATCGCAGTCGTATCAACCATCTGCTACGTTCTACAACCCTTCAAATCCTTATGCACGACCATCCTCCCAGCCTCAGCACGCATTGTTAGCTCAGGGCCCACAACAAAATACCATCTTACCTCCTCCGCGCGCCGTCAGCGCGACACCCTCTGCACCTCCTCCGCCTCCCAAACGGGAGAACGGTGGATGGAATGATGCTCCATCGCTACCTGGCCAGCGACGGATGCCTGCTAGTGCCAACATGAACAGACCACAAGCGATCACTTCTCCCTTCCCAAATGCCCCTACCTCGCCTAGTCTTCCCTCCACTGCCTTTTCTGGGCATGGTCAGACACCTGTCACACTTCCACCCCCTCCTCGTCCTGGTAGTGTGCAGGCGCGTCCGCCTCCCCCACCTCAGGCGCAGCGCATGCCTCCGGCTCCACAGACCGGGCCAGGGCCGTATCCTCCTCATGCACGTCCGCCATCTGGCCCACCCGGTCCACCTGGCCCTGGGCTCCAGCATTTCGGGGCTCCGCCTGGACGAATGATGATGTCTCCACCGCCAGGACAAGGTCTCTCGAGACCGCCTCCACCTCCTATGGCTGGGGCAGGCCCGTATGCGCAGTCCGTGCCCGCGCCTGGACGGACTCCGCCACCTCCGCCACCTCCACCTCATGCGCATGGTCACCCTCCCCACGGTCCAAGCGCAGGCATGCCAGGGCCCTCTGGCGCGTACGCTCTTGGTACACCTCCCCCTCAAGGCCCGCCTCCTCCTGGACCAGGGCAGGGACAATTCGCGTCGCGGCCGCCTCCACAGCAACAGCAACCACAGCCTGGAAGCTTTGTGCCTCCGTTGCCGCGGGTCGGCCCTACTCCAAATGGTCCTCCACAAGGTCCTCTCAGGGGCCCGACGCCTAGTACGGCGGCTGGAGTCCCACCTCGCACGAACGTCGGTCCTCCTCCACCCAAGTATCGTGCGTACTGCGTGTTGTCCGTTTGCCATAGATTGTGCTTATGTTCCTCGATATGTCTTATAGCTCCTGGTGATCGCAGCCACATACCGGAGGACATGCGCCCGGTGTTCAATGTGATTGCGGCACATTTGGAACGGCTGAAACAGACTACGCCAGTAAGTACATCGCACAATGCCTTGTCCATATTGCGATAACGCCATGGTATAGCCACAACAGAAGCGCTTAGTGGATGATCTAGAGCGCAGGATCAATCCCTTGTTCGATGCGCTCAATTGTGAGACGCTGTCGAAGCCCGTGTGCGAACAGTTACTCGTACTTGCGAGAGGTATATCCTTTATGCGTTTAGGATTATGCGTTATGATAACCTCTTTCCATCATCAGCGATGGACTCGCACGATCGTGAAGTAGCAATGGCTCTGCATATGGACCTCCTCACAACGGGTTCGCTGACTGATGATATCGGACTCTGGATGTCTGGAATCAAACAACTCATTCTGCGGTTATAACGCCTCCGTCGCACGTGACGTATGGGTTTGAGCATTCCTGCTCGCAAAATTCGGATGATGTTAGAGTCGCCAATGTGTTTAGTAGGTAGTATAAAATGTGTCGCCTCCTTCCTATGTTTCATCGGTCGTCCCTTCTAAATCTATCGTGCGTAATGAGAACTGGACATTACAAATTTGATCTTACAAGCGTGCAGTTCTGTCTTTGACGAGAGCCAAAATAAACAGGATTGGTGTCAACTTTTGATACACGATACTACTGAGTGACACAGTTCTAAAATACATCTAACAAGTACGATCGTCCAAGACAAATTTTAAATCGATCTCATAAGATCTTGCTGGTCGGTCTTTCCCTGATCTTGGTCTTCGTTGCAGCCTCCTGTACCAATTGTCCTTCTCGTCTCCATTGTGCCTTTTCCCATGCGTCCCATTCGTCCTTGGCATCAATCCACCGCTCTTGTACGTCACGCGTATCACTGCGAGGGCCGTGTACATGCCCTGCCGCGCTTGAGAACAGGGCGTAGGCATTAGGACGCAGAGACGGAGGTGCACCAGCAGCCTCCACAGTACCAGGAGGCTGCTTCGCGTCTTCTGGTGGAACGAAAATGCATCCTGTAGCTTTATCGATCACACGTGTGAGATGTAGCATAGACTCCTTGTCCTAGAGAACAGAAACGCGTGTGGGACGTTGTCAAGACAATTGCATGCCTGCCCACCTCCACTGCAAGGGTTTCGAACCCTACGAGCCCATAGTCCTCGATGAGCGAGCATATTGCCACATTCAAGGCGGCATACCGCGGAGATAACGACGATAGCGTGTTTTCCAGGTACGAGAGGTCCTGTACTTCTGTATAGAAGTCTAGGTTGAAGTCTATCGAGGATAGGGGTGAGCGAAGTGGTACCACGACAGGAAATGAATGTGTACCAAGATCTCCGTACTGCCGAATCAGGTCGACCTTCGACAACACGTTGATATGCGGCAGTTCGAGATGAAGCATAGCCCTGAGGGACAGCATCAGAAGCGAGATAAATTTCGAGGCATCTGTGACATAATGTGCATCACAAAGATGGACCGCAGCTAGCTGACAGAGCTCCTCGTCAGTCCGCGTATGAAGATCGTCGCAGCCACGCACCCGAAAGCCGCTTTTCGTCAGTTTTTGCACGATGTTTTTCACGCTGTCGTGGTTTGTGCTAAGTTCGACCTGCCCAGGAAGATCGAACAGGACGTATGCATCGTTGCCTAGCTCCTTCAACCGCTCTTCCAACCAGTCGTAGTTTGCCTCGAGATACTCCATGCAATACAGCATGCCGCCATTTGGTCCAAGCTCGTGTTCGTTCATGACCTCCTGGAGAGTGATCAGAGAAGATATGTCAATTGCACACGGATAAGGGATGTTGTCATTCGCAGGATCCAGGTTGACGACGGAAAGGGGACGATTCAAAGCAGTAAATAGCTGGTACTTTCCATAGCAGTATGTGGATTTTCCACTGCCAGGTGAGCCACAGACAACCTCTCCGAAAGGCATCTTCACTGCAATATACCAAACCCTTCTCAGCCTGATCAACCGGTTGGCCGTACCAAGTGTACTAGCAATGTACTGTCCAAGCCACAATTATGACTTTGATACACGTGACGCCGATACTTTCTTAGGATGGAAGTTACTTGCTGATTTGGAATAGCGATCGGTGTTAGACAAAGTAGTCCTCGACGTCGCGTCTTGTACGCGTCTTGATCGCGTTTTACCACTTGCGCGCCTAGTTTACGAGATTTGGCCGGATGCTAAACAACTGATAATCTGCCTTCAAGCCGATTTTGACAATGTTGGGGAATTCATTCTCGTCAGACGAGTTAGGCTCCGATGCTGTACGTCTTATCACACGGATTTCGTTTACTACCATCGCAAATTGATTCTGCTAGATGGAGCAAGTTCTCGAGATGTCGCTTGCAGAGTACAGATCCACTCAGGAAAGGGCCAATGCATTAGCCGGTCCGTCCAGTGTTCCGATCGAACAACCGTCGTACCTTCAAAAACATAACCTCAATGCACGCCTGTCGTCCATCGAAGCTGAAATCAAAGGTGTCGATGATAATATAGAGCAGCTAAGGACGCTGCGTGAATCTTTACTCATGGAGAGAAAAGAAATTCTTGACGAGTTGCAGCGATCACAAGTGGCTAGAGTCAGTACCATAGAAAGCAAAGTGAAAGGGAAAGCAAAGCAGCAAGGTGCTATCGACTACACTGCAGAATTTGACTGGACAAGTGCACTCAAGGACAAGATGAAAAAAATCTTCGGGATTGCAAATTTCCGTTTGTGCCAGGAGGGGTAAGTTTTCTTTTGTTTCAACCATGTGTCGTGCATACATCTGTTTTGTATCAGTGTATGCAACGCCAATATGGATGGTCGAGATATCGTCTGCGTAATGCCCACAGGTTTGGCCAGCCTTCGAGCGGTCCTGGAACATGTTCTAAACAGGCCTGCAGGTGGCGGGAAGTCCTTGACATATCAACTTCCAGCTTTACTTGTGCCTGGTTGTACTCTGGTGATATCTCCCCTCATATCCCTCATTACAGATCAAATTCTGCATCTTCAAGACGCAGGAGGTGACTGGCATTTTGGTGATATCTGACTCTCCGCGCTAATGAGACTAACAGTGGAAGCCGTCATGCTTACGAGTTCTGCGTCAAAGGAGGCGGTTCGAGTGATTTATCAGAGACTGAGTACGATGGCATCGGATAGAGATAATTTCGGACCTGATATCAAGCTCTGCTATGTTACGGTATGCCTGCATTATCTTCACATCGTTCTTTGTTTCAAGCTTGGTCCCCGTGTTCAATGACAGCCGGAGAAGATTGCCAAATCAAAGGGTTTCGTTTCCCTGTTGGAGAAGTTGAATAAGGCCAGCAAGCTAGGTAGACTCAAACAATTCCCGATCATGCTTTTCATTGATCCTTCGCTTATTTTCAGCTCGTATTGTAATTGACGAGGCGCATTGCGTCTCGCAATTAGGTCATGATTTTCGGTATGTGGGACAGGCTTGATATTGAACACTGATGCTGTAAGCTTTACAATAGCCCCGACTACAAGAAATTATCCACTCTACGCCAATTGTTTCCTCGGGTGCCTATCCTTGCACTTTCAGCAACATGTCCACCGACCGTCCTTAAGGATCTTTTGCATGTGTTACAACTCAAGCCAGTAGTGAATGGAACTTGTGAGCTCTGACTAATTAGCCTCGGGTCCCCTTCCTGTTCTGTTTTGTTTACAAAGCGCTACAGCTGCCGGTAACCAGGGGACAGTATATTTCTCTGCGCCTTTATACAGGAAGAACCTCCATTACGCTGTCGTACCAAAGCCCTCTGGGCATGCGGACACCATCCGCATGATGAAGGACTACATCATGGAACACCACGCGGATCACACGGGGATTATTTACTGCTTGAGTAAAAAGGTAAATCACTGATCTTATGACGGTTTGCCCTTCACCTGCTCATAACATTACTCTGTGTCTAGGACGCTGAAACTGTTGCTACCCAACTTTTTGATGCAAGTGAACAGAAGATAAAGACGGGCGTATATCACGCAGACATTGGTGATCGTCAGAAGGAAGAGCTGCATAAACGATGGCGCAAAGGACAGGTGAAAGTGGTCTGTGCCACGATAGGTGATTGCTCGTGCAGCGTGTGGGGTCCATGCGCAAGGCTGATCTCGATATTGATATTTCGTAATAGCGTTCGGTCTAGGCATAGACAAGGGGGACGTGCGATTTGTGCTGCATCACTCGGTGCGTTAGTGACCTCAAATCGACTAGCTTTCGGAAATTGAAATATGCTTCGCGGTCTAGCTATCGGTCAGTGATCGTTACTTGGTGTACCTTTCCCCGCTTACATACGACCCACTCGTGTTTGTAGAAATCATTAGATGGGTTTTACCAAGAATCTGGGCGTGCAGGTCGGGATGGACAAGATGCGGATTGCATTCTCTTCTATCGGTCGCAGGATGCGACTCGGTTAAGCCAACTTACATGCGGTGAAGTCGGGGCGCAAGAGAAATGTGCGGCTGTTTGACTTTGGCTTCTCACCCTCGCGTATCACATTGCATAGCTGATTCATGGCTTTGCGTCTGCTTGCCTCATGGCGTAGTGCATGATATGTTGCGGTTTGTACATGACATGGAGCAATGTCGCAAGATTCAGTTTGCGAAGTGAGTAGGAGAATATCTGGCCCTGGATACTCTCTGGCCCTGACCATGTGCCCTTCATGCATGCGACACATCCAACGTGTGCAGCTATTTCTCTACATCTTCACATTTATCCATTTCCTCGTGGACGACACAGGACAAGGATGCGCTGGCAGACTGTGGGCACTGCGATAATTGCACCCGGACACAGGACTCTTTTGTTCGCAAAGATGTGAGTGTTGCTGCGTGGCAGCTTCTACGTGTCGCAGACGCGGTGCACCATAAAGACGGGCGCGTCACCATAGGGCAACTGGTGGATCTAGCAAGGGGCGGCAGCGGAGGCACATTCGGTGTCGGTGGTGGAAAGAAGGGAAGAGGGAGGATAAAGGAGAAGATTGACCTAGGCCTCGAGGAGGTTGCTGGGGGAAAAGTGGATCTATCGAAAGAAGTAAGCGGCTTCGACTGCACATTATCATACACTTTGCCCTGCTGGACTAACTTGATCGACCTGATCGCTCTTGATGCCCCAGGACACGGAATCACTCTGTGTGTATCTACTGCTCAATCACTATCTGAAGGAATCGTTTGTCCAAACCGCGTACAGCATCAACGTTTATGTCATTCCTGGGCCTAGTGCCATGCGGCTCACCAGGTTGACACGAGAAGACGTAGAACAGGGTAAGGGTCCGATGTTACAATGCTGCTTTCCGATCAAAGCCGCACGCAAGGCGACCTCGACCAAGAAACCCTCGCACGAAGGGACCGGCCTCGAAGGCAGAGGACGAGGCAATGGGAACACTTCAAAGAGGAAGAAACCTGTGGTCCTCAATGCTCCGGAGGATATCGACGATAACAATACTTCGTATGGCGAGACACTTGCTGCCATTGTGGACGATCACTCGACGTTTGAAGATGATGATGTCTCAAAAGAGGATGAGGATGAGGACCTTGACCATGAGTGGAACTTCTCTCTGCGAGAGACGGTGCCTGCTAAGAGAAAACCACGAACCACTGGAACTAGAATCAAGAGACCCAGACACGCCCCTGAGGCTTCGGACGGGAGCTTTACTGGAGACCAAGAAGTGATCTCAATATCATCGGATTGACTGTGATGGGGATATACAAATTGCTGTAATATTGTGTACTACATAAATACATTGTGAAGGCCGCCCTCAACCTTAAAGATCAGCGCCTCCTCATCGGTGACATAAGTATCGATCATAAACATAATTACCAGTGTAGATGCTAGATGCTAAATGTATCTGCTTATTGAGTCGCTGAAAGTTTTGGGCGCTTCAGTGCAGAACGCAGCGGTGCTTTAGGCATGAGGCGATGTTCCATGTCGATCCGTACTCCCTCTTCATTCATCCAGCCCGTGTTAGGCTCGGGATAACACTGGCAATAACTTTATCAGGAACGCCGACTAGCCGCTACTCTTGGGCATATACTCACAGCCAGATCTGGAGGATACTCTTGCCCAAGCTCCGGAGACTTGAACCTTCCGTCGTTAGTCCACAGCTGGTCCCTATAGGAGATATCACATGAGAATCGTCTTTTGGAATTGGTGTCAAGACTCTTACCCGCGACGATTAAACCATCCCCTTCGACGCTCACTGCGCGGTATTGGAGACGGGCATATAAGATCCTCGGTCCACCGAACGCAGCGTCTCGTCGCCACTGTTAGGGTATTGTCCCAGGATGGAAGCGGGCCGGACGGCTCCGGCCGAATGTCGCCATTCCTTCCGTTCACACCATTCACAGTCGTTGAGGTGGGCTGAGGTTTCGGCTCCCCAGTAGGAGGGGGCCGAGCCTGTGTCGATGGAGAAGTATCAGCAGGCCGGACACTTGAATTTCTCGTTATCGGGGGCGCCGAAGGCCGAGGGTCACATACGCCGGGTGCCACTGACAGTGGCGGGACAGCTCTGCGCGGTGGATCAACGCCGTCAGCTGCCTTAGTAACAAGTGAGGTCAATCCGGGAGGCACGCGTAGATTTGATGAGCTGCCCTGACGATACTGGGAAGAATCCGATTGGGGTGACGGAAACTCATGCCTTTGATCTTGTGATCCGCTTCTCGCACGAGAGACTGGCTGGGTACTCGTGCGGTCATCAGAGCTCCTCCTGACAGGCGACGGTGCAGAAGGCCCAGTGGTCCGGGAATCCTGCCTGCTATCTTCGCGAGGCTCTGCAGCCGAGGGTCTCCGTGGGGGCGCAAGCATGTCGATTACTGGGTCGTCGATGACGGTGTCGCTATCGCTATCAGATACTGTTTCAGCAGTCGTGAGATTGATGGGTAGAGTGAAAGTGGGAGCGGGAACTCCTGGACGGAGCGAGGTGTTGGGCGGAGCTGAATGGAGTCCGGGAGGGGAGGTGCGGACACCGTTTGAAGGACCGCGCGGAGGCGCAGAAGCGGGAGAGGACCTATATGGTACAGTGAGAGCAGTGCTTGTTGCATTCTGGGCAACGAGTGCGGTTGTTTCCAAGGTCTCCGTGCTACTACTAGCACGAGTCGACGATATCTCTACCGACGCGGAAAAGGCAGACTCCGAGAGTATATCAGAGTCGGAACTAGAAGAGGATGGGGAACTCGCCAAGACATCAGAGACGGAGGAGATAGAACGCTCATAGATATACATGTCGCCGGCTGAGCTAGGATATATTCCGTACGTTTTGGAGGACTTGCCACGTTTCGAGTCGAATGGCCCCTCATAAACTGAGGGTTGCGCAGTACGATACGCAGCGGACGGGGTCAGCGAAGGCTTTCTCTCATTATCGAAGCGGGATAAATAACCAGATGACTTCGACCAAACACCCGTGCCTGTGGGCCGACTCTGCGCGACTTTGCCTGTCGCACCGTGTGGATAGGAGGAGGCCGCGGGAGTCTTGAAGACGTGGACCGAAAATCCTCGAGGTACCTCAAAGTACTGTGAAGAAGGGAGACCGCTGCTCTCAATTCCCTGCTCATTGTCAGCTAAAGGCGGTGACTGACCTTCGAAGAACCGCTACGGTTATTCCTGGCCGAATTTTTGGCGTCGGAGCCCAGCGATGAGAGCATTGTGCACGGCGAATCCAGTTACAAGCGGAGTTCACTAGGCAGACTTATAGCGAGTGGAAGGGGTGAATGGCGTGCATGTCTGAGTTCTAGACACGAGCCTTTCATTTGAACGGCATGTGAAGGTTGTAGGCCAATTGACCTACCACATGCCATAAGGCGTCGAGGAAGTCGTGGAAGATCGGACATGTGAAAGTGATTGCAAGCATAGTTCCGCCTAGCCTGCGTTGGGAGTCCAGCTTTGACTGCTACTGATAGTAACAATCTCGCTAGAAATGACGCAGAACTCACACTCGTCATACCGCGAGAATTCGAAGGCAGACCATATCAGACTACGATGATCTGGTTCGTCGCCGTACGCAACGTTCATACCAGCGTCGGGATGAGTCCTGAAGTGTACTGCGCCCATATTAAGTGCACTAGGGCATGTTCTGAGATTGGTAGCACGAAGGAATGGTGAGGCCACAGCCGTGCACCCTACAGCATTCTCGATTGATCCGTTTCCAAGGCGTGTATGTGAAGTCTCATTTCAAGGACTCTCCGGGAACGTGACATTTAAGAACTATAAGCACCCACAGGCCACGAGCCCAGGTCAGGAGACCGTGGTTCCTCCAAGACCGGACGTTCACCGAACGTTGAGCGTGCGCGGTCACGTCCACAGCAGACTCAAAGAGATTCATATAAAATTAAGATACAATAGAACAAGCAACCAAGTACAATACTTTCACCATGCTCCGGTCATGTTCAACCAGTCCTTCATTATCACTGCTCTCTCGGTTCCAATCTGGCGAGTCACTTCGTTTTGGCGAGTTATTGGCAGGTCCTCGAAGGTAGCCAGTAGATTGCCATCCAGAATGCCCTTAGATAATGGCCTCGAGACGTAGTCATTTCGTACCATCCTGCCTCATGGATCAGAACTAAGTGCAATTTTGCAAATACAGCAGCACATTGCTTACCGGAATGCTTTCGGGTTCAATCCTGCCACGTGCTGCACATTGCGAGTTAGTTGACCTTGCAGAAGATGCAGTCTTTTAGACGCAGCTTCATCGACATAGGTCAATGAAACCAAAGAGCCATTCGTACATCCTGAACAGACGCATTAGATCTAAAGGTAGCATTGTGAATGGATTTCGTATACCACACAAAAGCTTAGCCTGCGGTATTTCCATATCATCGGCCTTGCGACGAGCAACCAGCACCGAAGTACGGTATTCCGTTTGTCCGTGGAATTCGGTACGACGCAGAAGATATTGACCGTTGTTGGACTCAGGATCTAGAGTCGAAATGGTCAGTGGTGAAGGGGACAAAGTTTTGCACACATGATATACCGTGAGGGTCATACTCATAAATCCTCATGACACCATCTTCGTCGCCAGTTACCAACGAGACACGCCCGTCCGCAAAGAATAGATCAGCATTTGTTACGCACACGTGGTAAGGATCTTTGCCAAGTATCACGAGTTTATATGGATCCTCCTGTCAAGACTCTGAGTACCCTAACGATGGACCGATGTTCGTTCCGACGAACCTGGAAGGCCACAAACCAGACACTTTTGACAGCGTCGCCGATGACCAATAAATTCTTCACTGCACGGAGGGAGGTGACATAGACACCGACGTCCAAGAAAGCAACCCCAACGAGCCGTTCGTCGAGGTCAAACGCTCGCACAAAAATCTATGAGGGCTATGTGCATGGGTCTGGTGTGAACGACAGAACACTAACGAGCATACCTTTTGGCCCATAGACGAGACGAGATAATTGTCCATTCCACATACGGCAGTGACTGGGCCCTTAGCATCATCCCGACATTGGAGCTTCAGTCTATACCACCGTTTGGGGCTCGAGTTATGGTCGGGAACAACTTCCACGATCTCAAAAATATAGACCTGGTCTCGGACTTCAATATGATCCCGTCAGTGTACAAATCGGTGAGTTTTACTCACCGCGCCTTTGATTGCCAGATCCTCCCCACGGTTGATTGTAGTTCCTACAGCAATGAAGTCCTTGGTCCCAGTCTCGGTGCTCATTGTCTCCAAAGTCACGCAATCGAGACAATTGACGAACTCATTCTGAGCAAACTCATATCTAATCAGAGTAAGACTTGCGATGCGCCGTTCTAGATTCTCAGTTGACTTACCCGTCCATCGTAATCCATCCTTCTGGTGATATCAGCTCCAGAGTAGAAGATTCACAGCTAGGATATGAGATATTGGAGGCTGTTGATCGGAAGACTTGAATTAGTGACGACGCCAACAGCCAACAGGCCAATTTTCACGTACCATCTGGTTCCCATACTATATTCCCGTCTTCATCATAGGAAGCAAACTTGGATTGCAGAGAAGATGTGGCTGCAATCAATGAGGTAGACGGGTCATAGACCACATTGGAGTACGACCTTGAGCGAGATATGGATCTCGATGGTAAATGCCCGTCAAGCTGGACATCGGGCATCCACTCCATAAGGCTAGGGCCCTTTTATGTTATCAGTAAACAAGGCAACAGAACGCGTGAATTACATGGTGCGTCTCACCTCTTCGGTATACAAGAGAAAATCGCCCTTCGACTCCCATACAGAGCATGCAGTGAAGGCGTGAACGACTGAATGACCTGAAGGAAATATTTTCACACCCCCTTTATCTGTGGAGAGAATCCAACACGGTCGATCACCGGTGAAGAACACTCCAGAAAAGGTCTGTCCGGGTGTCGGAGACGTCACGAATGGGATAAACAGTCGTGAGATCCGCTTCTGCTCGGCTAGTACAGATTTTTCCACCTCTTCGACATGCTGGATGTCAAATGCTCGAGACAGTACTTTTACAAATTTGATGAGGAGCGTCGAAGTTCGGCTTGTAGGTAAATGATCAGTTGGCGGAAGCACCGGGAATGCCTCGTACACTGCAAGCTGTCCAGACCGTAAAAAGACCTATGAAAGCCTGAGATGAGCATTATCCACTAGGCTAAGCGACTCCCATGACCTACCATGAGGTGAGGGCGTGGTAAAGATTCGCCCAAGACCGCAATCAAGATCTGTTCAATGTCCAACTCCTGCGGTCTCCGAGGAGGGTCCTGAGGAAGAGATTGAGCGGGAGGATCGTACGAGTCTTCAAATACAGGCTCCAAGGTTGCTAAAAGGGAAGTCGAGAAAGCCAGTGTAAGTTTCGGAAGTGTCCATATCTGCAAGGGTATCAGCACATAATGTTATGTAATATTGGAATAATCTACCTCCACAACGCCTTGCGGTCTGCACAGGATGAGCCATTGTGTCCGGTTTCCGGCATTCATGGCAGCTTGTAGAGTCGAAGTGACATTTTCCGAAGTTGCAGTTTGAGTATTTTGGTGAGTCTGGAATACACCACTGTTATCTGTAAAGAAACACCCGGCTAGATAACGAGATGTCTATTCATCGCGTGTTATCCCTTCCGGTGAAACGTAGACAAAATGGAGCTACGAACCTTTTCACCCATCGGAGACATGTCTTTTCGCCTAATCTTGCCTCGTTCGCTCTCCCCGATAAACAACCCAATTGAGTCATCATCTCGGATAATCAGTACGAAAGGGTCACATATACTGCAGAATCGAATTTTTGGCCTCGGAACATTGCTATCCCAGTCTTTAATGACTTGTCTCTCGGTGCCATCTGAATGAAGAAATTAAAAACCACTGGGGACAATCCATTTTGTAAACGTACCAGGCTCCAGGACTCTGATGACGTTGGTTACATTTACCATCACGTGTAGGATAGCAGTGCCTTGGAAGAATGGAGCGGCTCCTATGGTTGTACCGGGTATTCGTGTCGTGATGGTTATGTCGGTCTGGGGATTTCGGGATGCAATCTGACAAACATAGGGTCTGTGTGATACCGGTCGATAATGCGGCAGAAAAGACATACCCTAGAAAGTCCTGGAGAAGGATTTGCGTCTGTACTGATGATGATCGAGTCATTCTCTGAATGAAATGGATTGACGGGTCGTTCATATGTTGCTCCATTGACCTTAACAGCTTGCCGTACAGGGAGCGACCACATTCCACGCCCACCGCCAATAGCGTGTAGCTTACGCTTGATGTGTGTCGGAATGTCTCGCTGGTAATAAACATTGAATGGCGTCATCGTCAACAGCTGAAGACCAGATTTACTTTTGTAAAGTTGTACCTGTAGTAACGTAAACCCTCCCAAAAGACCTGAACCTGTTGCTGCGACAAGCTCAGGGACAGAGCGGTCCTAAGGGTTATCGTGATAAGTGTGAGGATTGGGATGTAAAGGTTACGTACTGACCCCATTCTTTGCTAGTGTGAAAGCTATGTCGGCGATCGGGCCATGGGCTGGCAGTGAATCACATAATGAAAGGCGGACGACTGTTCGTTTCTTGGAAATAGTTGTTGCACCATTCAAAGAGCCATTGATGTGATGCTGTTCCATTGCCTTTGAGTTTCCGTACAGATCTACCGTACAAATGTCTTATTACTGGACCCGCATTTCCTAAGTGTCCACTCACCGTCGTCATCATCTAGATCCATCGCATCTGTGTGTGCAACAACAGTAGCAGGTGCGGTGGCCATATCTGTGTCATCGCCCGTAATATCTTCCTCGACGTGCGCCGTCTTCAGCAAGACAGATGGACCTACGATACTTCCAATGAATAAATAGTCGTCTTGCATTTTTCTCACTATGGTTGGTATTGTGGTTCGTGCAACAGCAGCTGCCATGGACAACCGCGATACAGTCTTCCCATCGACTACGATCTCAACTGGATAAACTGTCCCATCTTTGAGAACAACATAAAGCGTCTTGTCGTCCACAAAGGAAAAGCGGGAACCTTCCAGTTGTAAGTCGCATGACTGTTCTTGCGATGAAAGCATCGGCATCGACATATCGCTTATCCTTGGCGGCCACCCGTTCACAGGTAGAATGACCCGGCGCGAAGATTGGTCCACATAGATAATACTGTTGCACGCAAGAACGACGACCCCACCTAAGGCGGTGGAACAAGCTGTAATCGAGAAACAGTCGTATGGAAGGCCCTCGACAGCAGTGATCACGGGGTAGTGGCTTGTTATCAAGTCGAGAGTGAAAATGAACAGTGCCACTGTGTCCTTATATTCTTTCAAACGTCTGTGGAAGATTGTGTTTTAGCTTGCCGTGACTTCAAATTTGAGAGACGCACCCCGTCCATGTCTGCCGGTATTGACATAAGACAGCAATAGTTGGATTGTTAAATCCTGGCAAGAATGTGAAGTCGATGACATTACGAATGCGTTCATCCACATCAGCTGCCAGGTCAAGAATGAAACTCGGCGAGTAAGGCACATCTCTGAATGGTGTTAGAATCACATTAAACAAATTTGAATGTTGATATACCTTGTCTGGTTCGTTTCCTGCTCCATAAGGTCGAGCTCTGCTTGTGATTGGTAAAACGGGAGTATTGCTATCGAATCTTTGGGTAAAGACAATGCCGCGCAGCGCGAAAGGGGATCCGCGCGCAACTCGGAAGTGAATAGTGGCGAGTCAATTGACATCTGAAACTGTGTCAGAATGAATTATTGAAGCGGCACCGACAACACTTACAAGCTGTGGAGCACGTTCATAGGTATGTATGGATACTGTAATGAGGTCGTGCACAGCATCCGACCACTCTAGAAGAGCAATCTAGGGCATAATACGTGAACTGAGGGGTTCATGCATGACTGGTATGGGAACATACCTTGGCATCCTTGAAAGATACCAACAGGCGGTCCAATTTGTCTTCAATCGAAGTCACAATTCTGATTGCCTCGACGCCGGTAACGATGCCATGTAGGCGATGCTCTCGCATGAGATAGAAACGGCTAACGGTCGGTGGATGTAAGATGCCGTTCTGACCAGTTGACTAGCGCGACACGAGAATCGTCAGTACTGAACTGTGAAAGGTCTCGCACACACATCTCACGACAGGCAGAGAACTCGAGGAAAAGTTGACATATCATTTTTTCTCGGCGATACTGCAATAACAGCGGCAAGTTATCCAATTCACCTTGACCGAACCCATATTCACGAAGCCTTCGCCCGACACATCCATCTCAACCTCGCCCTCAACCGCTTCTGTTCCTTTCCGGACGCTGGCACGTCTATCTCGCTCATCCTCCTTTTGCGTCGAGATCGGCGCCGTCTCTTCCCTGACCTCGAAGATACGCAAAAGGTGAGAGCGAGCGACAACAATATTGAATAGGGTATGTCCAGTCGTCTCGCCGACCGTACTGTATGGTAAGAAGTCTTTGCTGTTCGGAAGGGTCGAAGGGGTTAGCTTTAGGCATGCCGCAAACTCGACACCGCTGGGAGGCAGAATTTCCTGCCGCAATGCCTGCATCGCGTAACCCTCAATATTGCTTGTCCTTGGGTTCAGTTAAGGACCCTTGCTCCCCAGGTGAAAGTAGAAAAGGGCGGTCTATAGCCGTAAAGTGTTGTCTTCGGTTGCGAACGTAACTTGACCTATTGCACGTCCCGTTGGGTATATAAGGTTTACCACCAGCCCTAGTAATTTTGAACGATCTCTTCTGTCCTATGCTGCGAAAGCAACGACTACGGTCGTCCACTTCAAAACAAAGTTAGTCGTGAATATCTAAGGACGTCACATACGTGTTGAATTGTCACATCGAACGAGGTCACGTGCTTCGGCCAAAAAAGTGTACCGGCTTGATACTATAGCATTCTGTGGTTATTCAAGTCGACGACTTTTCCGAAATAATTTCCTCTTAGTCAATACTTTCTCGAGGGTGAAAAGCATCACAAACGTTATTCATGTGTCAATTCTGATTTTTTTTAAACGACGGTAGTCTTAACATCCCGCAACAATGCATTTGCTAATAATCCCATATAGAGTCTGGAAATGTGTTTTCTATCAAAAAAAGGAAACCCAGACAATGTTGTAAGTGCAGGGATTGAACATAGTTGAGATGCCACTGACTATTGGTCTCACATCAGGCATATCTATGGGTTCGAAATTTAAAAAAAAATTGGATGAGTGAAGGACAACGTCTTTTACTCGTTCTTCACAGTCTTGTTTGAATGAGCTATTGTGACTTTCCTAGCCGGTCTAGGATCCGCAGGTTCGTCTGGTTAATTACATGACCGATGAATCAACCTTACAGCACCAGAAGGCCCGCTCTGGTAGTTTCTCCTCTGCCCAGCTCGTAGAACTCCGTTTTTGGAACTCGATGGCTGCAGCTAAATACTGTGCAGCTTCTAATCGTTCCGTCCTAAGGGCCATTTCTCTCGCTTTTTTTCGCACAACGCGGATCCAGGGCAAGCTCTACGCAATCTCTGACACATTTGTACTAGATAGCGTCTGCTTTGATGTCCATATTTCTTATACAGATGTCAGTATAACCTTCTCATTTCAGTTAATGATGCCATCCACCAAATCTTTCTGCTTCCTGGGTGACTTTCCACAAGCAGATCAGGAACATCGGAGGCCAGAAGATAGAACAGGCGCAGGGGCCTGTTTACCTTGTTGTTCATGGACATCGATTTATTATAGCGAATAACGTGACAACAGTCTTTACTATCTCCACCTGTGCTAGGGTTATGGTTTACAGTCCCGGGCCGTCAATTCGTTCAATGACACCATCTACCAAAATCCCATGCAATCGGCTTTACTAAGCAGTAAGGGGCTCATGACCTCAGGGGATATAAGCCCATTGCTCCTGTTCTCCGAGTCTAAGACAACATGCCTGAAACCCTTACTCTCTATACTGCAAAGGTGTGACATACAGTGTTCGATTTTATTACGATCTTTGCTCATGTCACTCTGGCAAGATATGCCCATATGCCCACAGGGTATGTAAACCTGTCAACCGAGCCAGGGTAGGCTTGTGATTGTTGATCAACGATGATTGATGCGTTCTATAGGTGGAACTAGCCCTTGAGGAGGCCAAAGCTGACTACACGCAGTTCCAAATAGACCTGCAGAACAAGCCTACCTGGTATGCACCCAAAGTCAACCCTGCGAGCAAGGTGAGCTGCAATCTGTTCTTCTGTGGCCCAATTGATCTCAATCTCCAACGTTCAGGTTCCTGCGATAGCATACGGCGGCCCTAAAGTATCTCCAGAGCAGCCAGCCTCTGAGTCGACCAAGATCGCGGAGTCACTTGTGCTACTCGAATTTGTTGCCGATCTCTACCCCGAGTCCAATCTTCTCCCCAAGGACCCTGTTCTCCGTGCAAAGGCACGCTTCTTCATTGATGCTGTCTCCACAAAGGTTGTCCCCGCATGGCACACCTTCTTCAGCGGAAACGGGCCCGCAGACAACTTCCTGAATGGTCTCGATCAGATACAGGCACTTCTCCCTGCGAGCGGGTTCGCAGTTGGGCAGTACTCGATTGCTGATGCGGCTGTGGCTCCGTTTATCGCCCGCGCATACGTTTCGCTTAGCAACGAGGTTGGTGGGTTCCCTGAAGGCGATGGAAAGAAGACACTGGAGGCGATCAATTCCTCACGGTTTGCGAGGTTCCAGAAGTACTGGCAAGACATTCAGGCGCGGCCGAACTTCAAGGCTACTTTCGATGAGGTAGGTCATCCTCGGACTTGATATAAAATCATAGACGTTTGACATATCTGGCCTCAGGCTTATGTCACGGAGGCATACAAGAAGCGGTTTGGAAACTTGCGTGCCCAAAAGTAAGCATGTTGGAATCACGTTGAATGACTAGTCGCACGGGAGATGTTGTATCAGGGTCAAATCAAAGTTGTGATACCTAACCTCGTAGAGATGTCCCTCCATGTTCTTACTGTATGTTTTGAGGCGGTCTTGCCCGGCCCTTGGTTCAAAGTGTATGTTGGATAAGGCTTTAAATCAAAAAGGTGGAGGCGTTAGCAAGATAAGAGCGTGAGCGGTGATAGAGGCCCAGAAACTTCACTGAAGGTGTATCCTCCGAAGCCCAAAATTCGGCCTCAAATATGCAATGTTTAGGGCGGCAAATATGCAACGTCGGACAAGGGTTGTCACTGTGTCATGATATGTCACATGTTCTGTCACGCTATTCGCCCCGATTACACCGAAGTCTTCTGTGCCTGATCTGGTAGGAGAGGCCTTGGCAAACAAATTATACATTGCGGATTTGCTGGATATGTAAATCGAGAAACTTCTTCCATGATTCAAGCAGTAGAGCGGCACTCTAGTTCAAGTGTACTGCAAATTTTGACCCCCATATACACCCACTATTAGCAACTGAGTATGGGTCTGGTCGGCGAAATCGGCCCTGAAAAATGCTATGTTCACTTAAGGATCGCACTCTTCGGGCTCTGAAATATAAAATGTCGGACAAGGAAAGTGGGGTTTTCGGCCCCTCAAATATGCCATAAATGGATACAGTACGTATCAGTGTATCACCTTTACTGTAGTGGAGTTTCTAGGAGTCTGTCACCTGATCGGTGCTCTATGCAGAGTCGGCAACGGCGATTAGGAGATTGTACATTTCCGTCAACGAGAATCCTGTAACTTCTATTACTTTGAAGCCACATCGACATCGACTCGCTTGAAGCCTGTACGGCCAGTGAATATTCAAAGCATTTCCTGGTTTGATGCCCCACTTTATCCGTTTGTGACCTGAACATAATACAAATATACCATGTAACTTCGGTCCCCGATGTAAACGGGCCACTCCGACGAGTGAGAGGCTCTAGGAGTTTCTTGATCGAGACAGTCTTATCACCCTTCTGTTCTATTCATTCGGTTGGCGATGCCTGAGTCTGCTCTTCACTTTATTTCCCCAGAGCTGATGGTAGCTATAACTCATGTAACCTTTTCTAGCCATGCCCTTTTGCACATCGTGTATGTACTTGGGACCAAGAACTTACTGATCAACGTAATTAACAAGTGTCCAGGTAGAGCTGGCGCTGGAGGAGGCCAAAGCTGACTACACGAAGCTTCACGTTAATCTTCAAAACAAACCTACATGGTATGCACCCAAGGTCAATCCCGCGGGAAAACCCGAGTCTTTCTACAGACCCTAGGATCCCAGTCTTTCTCGTGCTGTCAAGGTCCCTGTAATTGCACACGGCCGTCCTAAAGTCCCTCCAGAGCAGCCTGTTGCTGCGTCGGCCAAGCTCACAGAGTCTTCTGTCTTGGACGAGTTCGTTGCAGATCTTTACCCAGAGTCCAACCTCCTTCCCGATGATCCTTTCCTTCGAGCCGAAGCCCGCTTCTTCATCCACACAATTTCTACGAAGTTTGTCCCAGCATGGGTCGTGTTCTTCCACAGCAGTAGACCCCCAGGTGACTTCCTGAACGCGCTTGAGCAGGTCCAGGCATTGTTACATGAAAGTGGCTTCGTGCTTGAGGGGTATTTGATCGCTGATATCGCTGTGATACCGTTCTTAGCGTGTACACAAGTCTGCTTGGACAGTGAAATCAGAGCATATCCGGAGGGTGAAGGGAGAGGAGTCCTAGAAGCCATCAACTCGTTGTCGTTCACGAGGCTCCAGAAGTACTGGAATAACGTTTATACTCACCCAAACTTCAAAACTACCTTCATTAAGGTAAGTCAACTTTCACCTACATCTCTCAGACAAGTCCCTGACACCCATGTTACTAGGGTTTTGTAAAGAAGGAATATAAAGCCGTTTACGGGGATTTGCGCACCAAAAAGTAGAGCTCCGAGTGAATGCGAGCTTGTGAAGTACATGTGTATCGCGACAAAAATTCAAGTTGTTCTCATTTACGAGCCGTGGTCCGATGCATAGACACACTCGTTTTTAACATATTCTATACTGATACTCGTTGATGCTTTAGAGCGCTGCGAACAAAAAGGTTCATAGAACGTAGCCGTCCGTTGCAAAAGATGTATAACATGGAACGCGCGTTCTGAGAGATTATTCGGATGGATCGATGAATCCAGTACCACAGAAGTATCACCAACAGACAAAAGGATGGGCTGCGCAGGTTCAAGATGTTGGCGACACTAGCTTACCTACACAACATCCTACGTGTGATGACATCGTCCTCCGTAGCAGAGAAAGACAATAGGGGCAAAATTCTCGTGCTTCGTGCGTCAACGTTAATGTTCAACGTTCAACACTGCAGTCACATACTTATTGTTAGTCTTTGGAGTACTTACATATGATACTCACTGAAGTTCTGAATAAAATGGTATATTTACGTTTATTTGTGGTTAGCATTGAAACCTCGCCTTTTGTTCCCGATAAGGCATCTGCTTTTGTCTTGCTCTGCCGGCGACGATGCGCCAGGAAACAATGGGCGAATCCTACAAAAGACGGACTATGCTTCCAGGGCATACTAAAGCTTCTGCTGGTCAGACTGCCTCTTTGTACTCATCGCTCTCTGGCTCTCTTCACTGGATCATCTACCGAGGAGAGTACTTCGAATTATTCACAGACTAGACATTCACGACTCTTACGATGAATTCAAGTGAGTGTCTCGAATACATTGCTAAAACATCGTTATTCGTTGGAATGTAATCCTCATTCATCTTTCTATGAGGACGACTTGATGTTTGATTATTACCTTTTGATCGCCGAGCTTTCAAGAGATACACCCCTCCATCCTATACTTTTCAGTCATTTGTGCACTTCTGA
The DNA here is from genome assembly GCA_003999685.1 of Taiwanofungus camphoratus. Classification (NCBI taxonomy): domain Eukaryota; kingdom Fungi; phylum Basidiomycota; class Agaricomycetes; order Polyporales; family Taiwanofungaceae; genus Taiwanofungus; species Taiwanofungus camphoratus. Next base: position 1,645,104 of record CP021229.1, read on the forward strand.
CCCCAATTCCTCACAGTATTTACAAGTAATCGGCTTTTGCCCACCTTGAAACGCCGCTCTCGGTCTAACAGTAAACCAGACATACCAGCCGCCAAAGGGAAGCCCCTGGACATTCTCCCGGATCTTTCGGAGGAGGACGAAGGTCGTCCTTCATTGTCTTCAGTCTCATCAGTTAATTCCGCTTCTCCATATCGTCGAACTCGTACTATGGGTGGCAGTACCACGCTTGGTAATCGACTCAGTGTGGCGGAGCGCAAGCGTGATTCCCGTCGCGTTGTGCTGACTGGCGCGGAGGGACTTACTTTTGAAGACTTCTTCCCAACGCACAGTGCCCCTTCACGTCCTCCACGTCCACCGTTCAAGCCAGATGCCGCTTGCGAATCGCCCCTTGATGACATCAATCTGAGGTTCTCCGGCCTTGGTATCTCGCTTGACTTCCCGTCACCTCCGTTGGACATTATTAACTTAGCCAACACCAACTCCTCTCCTAGCCCGCAGCGCGGTCACTCCCCAACACCTTCCATGCTAAGCAACGACACGTCAAGCACTTCGGATGGCAGCTCAAATTCCAGTCCCAGACGTCCGTACATTACACCACCCACTTCGGATGATGAATCGACGCCACACCTCTTACGTGCTCCCACATGCAAGTCACACAGGGCGTCCATCCTGTTCACAAAGTCTTTGCCCGACCTGAACCAAACCCCTTCAGTGAAGATAGAAGATGAGGAGGAGGTTGACTCCGACGTGGAATGGTTTGCGCATGATATAAGTGACGTTGTCACGCTGTCGTCTCCTCTACCACCTTCGTTCCCTCTATCGGCTACTTCTTCGTTGTCCTCATCAGATCTGCGGGCACGACCGGATTCTGTACCGCCTCCGCCACCAAGACCTAACGCGCCAGAAGGAAGGAGTAGGCTTAGCAAGCCTCTTCCAAATGTTCCCCGTCTGTCGCTCCAGGGGCAGACGTCATATGGACGGCCTAGTGTACAGTTGGATCCTGCATTTCCACAAAGGAGGAAGTCTTTCTTAATTCCTGATCGCCCGCCACCGCCACCTCCCATACAAGTAACTCGTTGCTCAACAATGGAGGAAGAGACCGACGAAATGCTTGCACAGTTGGCCAGTGCTGCTCTAGGCACCGGGTTCTTGGGCACAGGGCTGGGAGCGCCGTGTGATGGCTCTTCAACAGCAGGTTCTGTGCCCCCAAGTCCCAGCAGCGGTTTCATCGTCACGCAGCCGTCTCACCGTCGCCTGCCTCCTCGCATGTCCGTCCCCGCAGATGTTCTGGACTTTTCGGATGAAACGCCTTGGACGCCCGGTATCACTCGGGAGTTCGAGGTCGAGATCAGTCTTGAACACGATGTTACCCAGGCATGGCCCTCGACGCCGCAAAGTGTTAGCATCTACTCGCAGGCAAGCATGAGCGTCGGCTCCCTTCCCACTTCCCCTGTATCATCATTCGAGTTCGACATGGACTTGACGCTTGCGGATGGCAGCGGAGTCACCGACAAGATACCGCTATCGCCTGCCAACCCCGACAGTCCCGACGTGGATACGCTCAATCATCCGGAGCGTGTATTACGCTCTCGCTGGTCGTCTTCGACGCTCGGATCGCAGATGGAGCAACAAGCACACTCAGCGTCATGGATGGCGCGCTTCAACCTCTCACCGTCCAAGAAGGGCAAGAGTAAGGGATCCACCGCTTCTGTGCCGAAAGTTGTACCCAAGAGCCCGATCAGCCCTGCGTTCAAGCGGTCGTTCGACCTGAACGGTGGACTGGAGAGACGAGGTAGCAGGAGCTCTAGGCTGAGTGATGGGGGCAAGAGTGATAGCGGTGATAGCACTGCGAGCTCCGGCCTGAGGAGAAAACCCATCCCCGTGGAGATCTTCATGCGTGCATAATGACTTCCGTGCATCGGCGTTCGACTTTTACATCAATCCCACGATTTTCGCCGTCTATTCGCTCATTGTATCGATATAAGCCACTCCGCATACATTGCTATGCCAAACTCAAGACCCTACCAACTGCTGTTAATCGGAATATACTCGGTATTTGTATTGTATCGTTGATTTCCTCTTTTCCCTCTTCGTCGAGTGCAGTTTCGTTCTTCCAAACATCTTTATTAATCCATGGTCGTATCTGGCATCCATCTCCATCTTTCTTCTGTCTGCAAAGCATTATACTATAGCATGCGCGGTGTTTGTCTGGCCATGTCAGATTCCACGTTCGTTATGTGTCGTTCTGTATCCTAACGCCAATGTCAGTTGATTCCTACTAAAAAGATCATTAAGTTGACCTTGCAGCCTTAGAGTCTGCAGACATACATGCGGTGCCGTCTTGCAAACACTCGTAAATCACTGCAGAATGCGGTCAATGCAGACAGTGACTCCGATAAGGACCGCCTGGGCCTCGTCGGCGCAACACGCGAGAGGCAAAAAGAGAGGAAGACAGGAAAGAAGGAACGCACGTAACTTTAAGAATTCCACGGGTGAGACTCTGTAAAAAACGAAAGTCGGCCTTAGTCGCCTTTCTGGTACCAAAATTGCATAAGTTGACTAACCAGTCGAATTTCTTGCCTTTCGGTGGCTGAACATGAGGCAGTCAGTCATAGGACAGTCGCACATCAATCAACCGGTAGTCAGCTTGTGCGACTAATGCATGACTGCCCTCCCTTCAACCTGAAAGTAAAATACTACCGCCGTTGTATAGTTGTGGCAGAATTACAAGTGCAGAGAAGGGATAATCTGCATGCTGCATATCATATTCATGTGATGCGCATAGACGACAATGCAATAGATGTAATATGCAAAGCGAGAGGGAACACAACATCCCCGGAAGAGCCATGTCTCAGACTGTTTTGAATCCGCCTCAAACCGCAGCCTCTACCTGAAGCTCGACAGTACACAACCGCTCCAACCACAGTCATGCCTTATGCAGACGCCTTGGCCAAAGTCTTGCGCACTGTATCCCTGCGCTGCTTCTTCGCAAGCATGACGCAGAATCGCTCGAAATCGTTGAGCGACCGCCGCTTCTCGACCGCTGCCCGCTTCTGAGCCCAACTCGACTTGTTCCACTTCTCGACGGTGCCCTCCTTCTCGAGATGCTTTCGGATAACCCCTGAGCCTGCTGCGCGAGGCAGTTTTGTCAGAACGAACGGGGTCAGGGTGAGGTGGCGGTAGGGGAATGATTGCCGGGGTACACCAGTTGTGGGGCCGTCAATGATCGCCTAAACGCAGGAGTAACATAGAATGTTGGGTAGCCGTTCAAAAGGATTGAAAACTGCAGAGGTGACTCACCCGGTTGTGGTCAATGATTTCAGCAATCACAGCAATGTGGCCTTCATAAGGGCCAGACTTGAGAAGGACCACTGCATTTGCGAAGTTGTAGTGAGTCTTCTATACCAAACATCGTCAATAGCTTGATTTCCGTACCTCGGCCGACCTCGACGAAGCGCTTGAAGTTTGATTCTTGTCCCTGCAGGAGAAGATGTACTTTGAGCACTCAACTTCATTGAACAGCCGCTGCCTCCTGAGACCCAAAACGCCATGCTACCACCAGGGGACTAGTTTTGCGGCAAGGAGGGGCTTTCCTATATCAAGCCAAAGCCATGACATCCAGACCTCGTCCTTGCCATCCATCACCAGAGACCGTAATCCATCTTCGAATGGTCCGTTTTCACCCATCTTTTGGCAACAGCAGCCCGAGCATGGGTCGTCTGGCAGTCGCGCAGCAACAAAGACTCACCGGCATGGCGAATATTTGAGGATATCGATTGCCGTCGATTTACTGGGGGTGTTAGACTCTGCGACCGTATCCCGGAAATTTGCGAGAGGATTGAAGCCACGTGACGCGTCACCGTTGGGCGCTTCCTGCGCGCATTCAATCACGCGCGCTCATGATACACGATCCCCAAGTTGATAGACGAGTAATTCCCGATACTTTTTTCTAATCCTCTATCAGTTACGCTGGTATCCTTGCATGATGGAAGTCTTGATGAGATTGGAGGTCGGGTGGCTGTTGATACATTTACAGCTAGCTTACATAAAGCGCGAAATTAATGCATGACAAGTGCTGGTTCACCATGATCTCGAGACTTCCTCACTATCGGCACCCGTCTCAGCAGAAATGCCTTTCTTACTCACAGCACTTACAGGGCAGTGACATTTTTCTTATTGGGAAGCATTGGACTCAGCAAGACATAGGATGCGTACATTTGAATCACTCGAGCTCGAAATATTACATGGGAAGGTACTGAATGAACACTATAAACATGATCACGATCGCCAATTGCTCAACCCCAGAGATGCGCTGCGGCGTCGTTGCCGAAGTAGCGATCACCTTTGACCTCGACGTCAGCTAGCATTTTAGCGATTTCAGCCTTTTCCTCTGTGGTGATGATGATGTCACCTGCAGCGATGTTCTCGAGCGTGCGTTTTTTGTTTCTGTTCCCAGAACATGGCCTGGATTAATCCATATGCATATAACAAACAAAACAAAGCTTACGAGGACCCAGGTATAGGGATTACGTGCTGGCCAAGGGAACCCACCCAAGCAATGCTGAGTTGAGCGGGGGTGACCTGCTTCTTTGCAGCAATGGCCTTTAACGTGTTGACGATGACGAGGTTCTGCTTGAAGATCTGTGATTGAAAGCAGAGAGATCACATCACTCATAATACGCAAGAACTTTCGACATACATCTTCCTGGAAGCGTGTCAGCGAACGACGAAAGTCGCCAGCTGTTGTGGAACAGCACCAGAGTAAAATACTGATTACAACTGCGAATTATTCGGATTGACATACCGGGGACGTCTTCGGCGCTCTTGATCGTGCCTGTCAAGATGCCTCTGCCTACAGGACTTTTCCAAAATTCAAAACAAAATCGAGGCACAAAGACTCGGGGGTTTTCTTACGAATAAGCTGCAACGGCAACGCCGAGCTCCTGCGCCGTAACAATTACTAGGTAAAAATTAGCGGACTGTAACGGCAATAGATAAGTACTCTGGTACCTTTCTTGGTCTCTTCCTCGTACGACAAGAGGCTGACTTCAATTTCCACGGCCGAAATCGGATGTATCTCAATGACAAGGAATTCTATCGTATTTACTATCAATCATGACAATGATTGAACCCACGGCATGGGCACGCCTGAGAGTCTGCGCGCTGCATTCAGACAGGCCAATATGGTCAAATTTGCCTTCTTTGACGAACCCCACCAGAGTCTTCATCATGTCTTCGACAGGCACGTTGGGATCGATTCTAGCAGGCTCGAACAGGTCCATTCTCTTCGTACCGCGAAGGGCAGCGTTAATGTTGTCAACGCTTCGTCTCAGGTTTTCAGCACTGCAGGAAAGTGTCAGGGGGTTTTCTATGAGGCGGAGTAAGGTATGCCCACGAGCCATCCAGTACGAAGCTCTGCAATTGGTTCCCACCCTAGAACGCCATAGACAGTCAGCAACGGCCTTTTCCTTGCATCCAAGGGCTGCAAGGACCTTAACGGAGAGGAAAGTCTTGTCTGCGTAGTCTGGGTGCTTCGTGAAGAACCTGGCCAGAAGCTCCAAGTTCGCGGTGGAAAGATTGGGGCCATAGAATTCACCTGACATATTTGTATTACTGCTCAAGAGGTTTGATACATTAACGAGGTAAGACTTACCACTGTTTACAAGCATCTTAGTACCTGCAGGCAAGGCGTCAACGCCAGCCTTGATAGCTTCGAATGCTTCTTCGTCAGGAAGCGGAACATTCGGATCCCTCCACCTGTATGTTAATCCGGCTTGAGCAGCGAATGGCAGCATTCAATCCAGAGAGACACACGTCATCATCATCAAACCATGCTGGACCAATTTGTAGGCGGATGTCAGATGGAGCATGATCTAGTCATAAATATTGTAAAAAGTTTCTTACCGCGACTTTTCCAACCGTGATACTAGAGGCAGTCCCTCCAAGCTTGACTGTATTGTGAACCATAATAGGAACGAGAATTGACTGCTTGACTGAAATTGTGATGGCAGAGATTGCAGGTTGTGCTGACTTGATTCTTGAGAAGAGGGCGTTTTATATCATCACCGCCAAGCCATGAACTTCAAGCCGGCCGGACGCGTTGCCTCGTAAGTCATTGATACATTCGAATGTCTTCGTATTATCAATACGCACAAGAATTCAGAGATTCACCAGCATGTGACGGAAGTACGTCACCCCCCGGCATCGCAGCTACGGGACACGTACTCCCCAGTATCATCGATGGTGCAAGAATTTAGATCATAGGATGACAAGACTTCTAATCGGACCTTTGCCTGTTGCATAAGGGTATGCATCTTCCACCGAAAGATTGTTGATTCATTCAGTTCATGAGGAACGAGCTAGACTCAGACGATGGAAAGCCCAGATGCGTGCTACTCTAGGCAAGCGCAAAGAATATTCCTGATTGACCCTGTGTAGGTGAGCCTCAATCAACCTTAGCTTATGGACCTCCCAGTACATATACATATGAAAATCGTACATATGAAGGTCTATCATTTTCCTCCAACGATAGACGTTGCTACGTCGCTAATCCGGGTGAGAACGAGGATAGTAGATGTTTTGGCAGCTTCTCCACGACCTCTTCAACTAGCCAGAAGTTGGCTTCAATCTTCACAAGCATAAATGTTGCACATGTGGGGTCACGTACTTCGTATTATTTCTCGGGACTTGGTTTTCACGACCAATGAGGGAATACGAAGTATGCCTGACCGTTGGCTTTCCGCAGCACATATTCGGCGATTTGAACATGGCGGATAGAATACATCTCCACGTACCACTGCTGATGACATGAGATAGATGCTGTCCCCAGGATGCCGAGCTGAAAAGAAGTTTCTGCAAAATGGAAACATCAGCACAGAGAAAGGAGCAATCTCAAACATGAGGGATACCTCGGAAAGATAGGACGATACATACATCAAGGTTGCCGGTAAAGCTTTGGTGACGATGATTGTTGGAGGACAATGATGATGCTTACCCTGGTGGAGCCTTCGAGAAAGGTGCCGGTGTAGAGTGTGATGATCTTGACCTTTTCCTCGCGTATCGAATGTGTGCCCGTTCGCCAATCCATTCAAGATTATCGTAGCTGGAGGATTCGTTCGTGGCTAATGTAGATCAGATGAGCACACATGAAAAGGGCGATAACGAATCTGGTCATAAAAACATGCCCGTCTCGGAACGGAAGCATACTTTGGCACCAGGCTTTGACAGCCTCAACGAGAGCATTCTTATACTCAACTGGAGCGCTACTGAACACATTCACAACGACGTCGGCACCCCCAAAGGCTTTAGTTACAGCGGAAGGGCTAGACGCGTTGACAGTGTGCAGCTCAGTGCCCCTAGCGGCGAGAGCATGAGCGGCCAAAGACGTTTGGTCACGAACAAGTGCGAGAAGGTCATACACAGTGAAGAACATGTCTGCTCCACCTTGGCCTGGGGAAACAGTCAGTTTGAGATGCACCGAGGATTGCAGGTCTCTGATAGACACCATGCTCAGCTCTTCTGTAAAACTTGGCGCTTGTGGGAATGAAAGAAATACTGGAGCTGTCCTTGAGCCTCGGGAGAGCTCACTTGCCAATTTCAGCGCCCACATATCGTGTGCCCTCGCCAGAAGACACGAACAACGGATCTGCCCTCCGTGGCATGTACAGCGATCGACGTTCACGTTCAATGCTAAGGACGCTCGAAATGATTTGTAGCCCAACGCACGCACGATGTACGGTATACACATAAATCTGCTGGTAGAGTGGGTATAGTGTACGATAGCAACCTCCGAAGGCTCGGAGAAGACGAGTTGTGCACCTAACCAAACGCCAAATAGAGCTGCTGCGTCGCGCACGGCGTGACTGCGCGTGCACGCACGGTCGCGTTCATCCAAGCCGCCGTCGACTCTCACAAACGCATGCTCCGGGCCACCACAATGCGGCCTCTCACTTTGCATTCCTCCGCTCTCAACGAGTCTGAGTATTCATCGTTTACGTTCTCTCTCCGGGATCTTGCCACACTCGAGGACGACCATCCGGACACGAAGTACTCCGACTCGTACTACGAAGACCTCGAGGTCGGCGTGCGCGAAGCCCGGGCTTGGCTTAGAGGGCGGTATTCGGCTCTTGCGCCGGGAACTATAGACTCGGTTTGCTCTTCTCTTCCCCAGTTCGTTCGGCATCCTCACTGCGCTCTAGATCCTTCGCTTGTTCTGCCCCACATTAGCACATACGGACGTTCTGACCGGCGGCCAGTTCTTCGCTGCCCTTCGCCTCGTCACCCATGCGCTCAATGGAAAGCAAGTGGACCAGGGTCTTGTTTTTGTCCAGTGTGAGTATTTTTTTTCAACTCTTTCTGGCGCTTCGTGTTGCCTGTGCGCCTAGCGACGAGCAGACCGCTGTGTCGCAACTGAGCACTGTGGATCTTGTTTCCGGCGCCTTTCGTTGTTAGCACGTCGAGAATACTTGCAAGCGTGCACTCCCATGTTGATTATCAAGTGTGCACAAGGGGGTGACCTTTTAACGAATGCTGGTTGGAGCCATCGTGAGCTCCCTACCCGTCTGATCACGGTTGTACAAGATGGGCCCCAGCGGGTGTGTTACAACCAAGGCCAGCTCATGATCTCATTCACATTTTTCTCAAGACTTGACGAGTTGTTTATGCCCTTCTTCCGATCGAACACGGTGCTGCTTCTAGACGCTAAAGCTGTTTGTTTAGCATATCCAGAACCTACACCACAACCTCCTGCAGAAGCACAGGCAGTGTCTCAAGAACGTAGCTCTCCGACCCCCATTCCAACCTCTGATCCACCTGCGCCCGATGTGAATCCATTTGTTGCTCGCGCAAAATCAACCGAACGGCCTGCACCTCCCGTACCCTCTTCATCTACCCCATTTCAATCTTCCTTCCCCCCAGTGCTTCCTCCAAAGCCCAGTACGAATCCTTTTCTGGCTCGCAGGGCTTCAGCAGAAGATGGTTCTCGCCAGGCTGTGGTACCCAACTTCAACACTAGCACATTATCGCGTGCACGTACGTCCTTCTCCGCCGAAGGTAGGATACCTCCCCTCCCGCCGCGCAAACCGGTGATCCCGGTTCCACCCCCTCGTCATTCGTCTCTGGTTCCAGTCGGCCGCATTGGGTCTTCACACCACCCCCTGCCACCGACAACCCATCCCAACGTCCTCATACAGCAGTCCCTGCAGGCGACCCGCGTGGCGCAAAGTCTGAAGAGGGCAGAGCAGCGCCTCGAGCAGGAGCGCGTGCTCGAGGTCCTCAAGAGCAGTAGCGGCGGGCGACGCACCCACAGCATCAGTCCGCAGGACGGGCCGAGTCCAGCGTCGTCCAAGTCTGCGTCTGTCGCGAGCTCGGCCGACAGAGACAGGACGGAGATTGGTCGCCCCGCCCTGCCTCCGCGGCGCAGGTTCAGCCCCCCGGCGTCGACGACGACGGGCTCGGCGCGCTCGTTCGAGCAGGTCGCCCGCGCCACGGTGCACCCCTTCAGGCCGCCAAGCACCGTCCGCTCCGCGCCCGCCGCCACCGACACGCGCTACTCGCCGTCCCCGTCGCGCACGCCGCCGCGCCCGCTGACCGAGCTGCCCCCCGAGCCGCCGCCCACGCACCCGGACCGCACCCGCAAGCCGCCCGCGGGGCTCGAGCGCGACGCGCAGCGCAGCCACCCGCCGTCGCCGGACCCGGACCCGGGCGCGGGCGCGGGCTCGGGCTCGGGCTCCCCGCGGGTGTTCCGCTCGCGGAGCATGCACCAGCCCGCGCCGCCGCGCGTGCCGCCCCCGCCGCGGCGCCGCCCGGACAGCGTGGCGTTCACGCCGTCGTCGTCGTCCTCGGCAGAGTCGACGTTCGCGTCGCCTGTGCAGCCGAGTTTCCCGAGCGCTGCGGGGGGGCTGTCGCGCCACTCCTCGCTGTCGGCGCGCCCGCGCGAGCGCGACGGGGCGGGTCTGTCGGAGCCGATCGCGAACCTGCAGCGGACGCTGTCGAACCTGCAGCTGAAGGCGGCGCCGCGGCTGGATGCGGCGCGGTACAAGGCGGAGGGCGCGCTGTCGCGGCGCGGGTTCTTGCAGCACTCGCAGCCCGGTGCGCGGTGGCTGCGCAAGGAGGGCGAGGAGCGGTTGATCGATGGGGACGGGGACGGGGCTGGGGATGGGGACGACGACGAGGCGGGCCTGGGGCGGGACGAAGGGGGCTTGGACGTGGATGGGGGGGAGGGGAGCGATGTGGACGGGAGTGACGGCGGCGGCGGCGTGGACGCAGACGAGGGTGTGCGGCGGGCGGGCATTGAGCGCGACGAGTTGAAGTGGCCCGCGGGCGAGGGGTGGAAGCGACTGTGAGGATCGGTGCTCGGACGGGCGTCTGTAGCAGTCGTTATGGCCATTTGCGCAGAATATTTGACGAGCTGTATTTTACATCAAATTCCAACTGGATGATACGTTACGTGTCACGCGAGGTTGAAGGAGTGGGTGCCAGTTCTGCTCGTCCGATTTGCGCTGACACTGTGTCCAAGGTTGCTGTGCACGAAAGTATCCCACGGAAACTAGGCAGGGAGAAGAAAGCGAGCCAGGCTCGTGAGGTGGTTGCACGAATGCCAGTAGGACTGTGTCAGTAGCTTACACGCATCTCTCGCCGCGCCTGTTCGAGCGCGATGCTGAGGAATCCACTGCTGTGATTCATAAATACATTGCTTCCATATACACAGATCTATGAGGTCTTGTCCGAGAATGGCAGGCGCGCGCGCGTCTTGTCTCACCTCGACTATAATTAAACGCTGCTGCTGTCACCTCGACTATAATTAAACGCTGCTGCTGTCACCTCGACTTTAATTAATCGCTGCTGCTGTCACTCAATCGCTGGTGATGCTGACGCGGCTCGACGATCCGCTCGCGCTGGCCATGGCGCCGCCAGCCGACGAGACGGCGACGGAGCGGGCGGAGAGACTGCGGGGCGAGGCCGACGCAAAGCGGGTCAACGACGCCATCGACGACGCCATCCGCAGCGAGCGCATCGCATGGAAGAAGCACAAGGCCATCTTCAAGCTGTTGCTCCTCGGCCAGGCTGAGAGCGGTGTGTGTCCGCGTGTGCTCGCGTGTCCTGCGCCCACTGACCGCCGTCTGCAGGCAAGTCCACCACGCTCAAGAGTGCGTCCGCTGCTTTGCCCGCTGACCACGCGCCCACCCGCCGCTGATCGCACGCCCACAGATCTGCAGCTGGCCTTTGCCCCCCGCGCATGGGCCGCAGAGCGCGCATCGTGGCGCGCCGTCGTCCAGCTCAACCTCGTCCGTGCCATCAACGTCATCCTCGACGCCCTCGCACACGAAATGGCCTGCGTCGCCCCTCCCTCGGCACCCGCCGCTCGCCCCTATACGTCCCCCACCGCCCGCCCCTCGGAGCGCTCCCTCACTCCCACGCCCGCCGCCGCCGACGACCCCGTCCTCGTCTTCACCAGCAAGCACGCCCTGCTCAAGCTCCGCCTCGCCCCGCTCCGCCACGTCGAGGCAGACCTCAAGGCACGCCTCGGTGCCGCCTCCTGCGAGCGCACCCCCGACGACCCCATCCTCCCCGCCGCCGCCGCCGCCGCCGCCTACTCCCAGTCCACGTCCCCCACCGCCCACGACATATGCCTCTACGCCAACCGCTCCTGGCGCGATGCCCTCAACCGCCAGGGCACCACCAAGCGTGTCGGCCACCACCGCAGGCGCGGCAGCAGCGCCGATCCCGTTCCCCGCACGAACGACGACGCACCGCAAGGCGGCGGTCCCCCAGCCGACGACGACGACGCGACAGAGGTCATCGCAGAGTGCGCGCAAGACATGCAGGCGCTCTGGGAGGACGACACCGTGCGCGCGATGCTCACCAAGCGCGGCATCAACATCCAGGACGCCCCCGGCTTGTGAGTGCCGCGTCGCGCTCCGTCTCCACTCTGACTTTGTGCCCTCCCCCCCAGCTTCCTGGACGACATCGCGCGCATCGCGACGCGCACGTACCTGCCCTCGGACGACGACGTCGTGCGCGCGCGCCTGCGCACGCTCGGCGTGCAGGAATACCGCCTCAAGTTCGAGAACGACCGTGCGTGCCAGCCGCCCCACGACGCACGCACTGCTGACCCACTCGCCTTGTCTCTGCAGCGGGCGTCGACCGCCAGATCGCGAAGGAGTGGCTGATATACGACGTCGGCGGGTCGCGGACCAGCGTGCGTCCCTCTCCCCCCCTCTCTCTGACCACCCCCACACGCGGCCTCACACCCGCCCGCAGCGCGCGGCGTGGCTGCCGTACTTTGAGGACGCGCACGCCATCCTCTTCCTCGCGCCCATCGCCTGCTTCGACGAGCACCTCGCCGAGGACCGCCGCGTCAACCGCCTCGAGGACTCGTTCCAGCTGTGGAAGAGCATCGCCGGCAGCAAGACGCTCGCGCGCTGCATCCTCATCCGTGCGTGCTCCCTCCCCGCTCTCCCTCCCCGCTCTCTCTCTCTCTCTCTCTCTCTCTCTCTCTCTCTCCTGCGTGCACACGCACGTGGGCTCATCCCCCTCCCGCACAGTGTTCCTGAACAAGTACGACCTGCTGCACCGCAAGCTGCGTGCCGGCGTGCAAGTCAGCAAGCACCTCGCCAGCTTCGGCGCGCGCGAGAACACCGCGCCCGTCTTCGCCAAGTGTGCGTGAGCCCCCCCCCCCCCCCTGCCTCTGCCTCTGCCACCTACCCCTGCCTGCCGCGCTGACGAACGCGCCCCCCCCCCCCCCCCCGCGCAGACATGCACCACAAGTTCCGCGAGCAGCACAAGGAGCTCTCGCCCGAGCCGCGCTCGTTCTATGGATACGTCACGTCGGTTATCGTACGTCTGCCCCTCTGCTGTCGCGCCCGCGCGTGCGCACACACGCTCACCGCCCCTTTGCCGTTTGCCGCAGGACACGAAGGCCACAGCGTCCACGCTCGCGTCTGGTGCGTCCCCCCGCCCCGCTTCTGACTCCCGCTCCTGACTCCCGCCTGTGACCGCTGCCCGCCCCCGGGCGACGCGACACGTGCCCCGCCAGTGCGCGACGGGCTGATGCAGCAGCACCTCCAAAAGGCCGACCTGCTCGCATAGGCATAGGCCCACGGCGTGTGTGTGTGTGTGTCGCAGCCAGACAGGGTCTGTGCGCGTTTGTGGATTATATATATCTACCTGGCCGTTCGTGCTTCGCGCTCCGTATGTGCTCTCGTTTCTGCGTCCGCCGCAGCCACTACTATATCATATCACGTCACGTCACGTCACGTCACATCGCTACCCCGGATCCGTCGTGGGCGCGCACGGTTTGTTGACGTGTACCTCGGGGGAGACCGTCTACTTACTAATGCGAGAATGGACCGTTCTGTGCTCGCGACCGTCCAGTTGAGCTGCTGACGTTCGCTGTGTCGATCGATATAAACACACACAGGCGGTGCGAGGTGCGAGGTGCGAGGTGCGGTGGCCGTTTTTGGTAAGGCACGAGACTAGACGAGGCACGACACGACACGACGCCGGCCTCGGCGGAACCGCCCCCCTGGCCTCTGGCCCTGGGGCTCCTTGCAGCCGAAAGGCCCATCCTCCCCCTCCCCTCCCATTTTCCCATCCATCCACTCACACGTCCCGCTGTCCCTCCGCTCAGAGGCAGAGGCAGAGGTAGAGGTAAAAGTCGAAGTCGTTCTCGGCCTGGTTCTGCGGCTCGGCTGGCACGCTGCGCGCGCGCGCGGTCCGTTGGAACGCTGTGGCGCAATTGCCAGCATGCCGGCATTTGCAGCGCGCCGCGCGCGTCACGCGTCAGGACAGACAGACAGACAGACGGACGGACAGACGGCTCTGAGGAAGGTGTTTGGCTTTTCTCCTCGAGTTCGAGTTCGAGTGCTGTTGGCTCGGGTTGAGTCTGCCTACGCGATCTGGCTGCTTGTGCGGGTGCGAGTGCGGTGCCCCCGCACTGGTGTGATTTCGCCTATTTTTTTTTTGAAAAAAGACTCCACTGGCTGCTGCGTCGTCGTCACGGCTGGCGCGCCCCGGTGCATGCTAACCATGCGCGTCTCCTCCGTCCAGCCCAGTTGGCTGCTCCAGCGATGAGACGGCGTGTACGCACGCTCTGCACCCCACTCGCCGTGATCGACGAGGCCGGCATCCTTCGATGGCCTGCTGGCACTCTGTGTATACCACAACGTACAGCACGGTACATACGGAGCGTTGCCTGTAGTTCAACCAGGCGCTCAGGAAATCTTAGAGTAGCCAGGTGTTCGAGGGCGCAGAGACACGTGATTTTCAACGCGTATTATGAACTTCTTGGAAGGAGGTTGACTCCTGATGTCGCTGACCACGGTATCTTGTCTGCCCACGCCACGTCTCGAGGCCACCGAGAGCGGTTGGTGCGCCGCTCATGCGGGCGCGGATGCCCATTTACTATCACATAAGACTCTACGTGTACCTACGCTGTATGGAGTATAAACCCGGTGAATTAAAAAAAAAGACCACGGTATCTTGTGCGAGCCTGCTAAATTGCATCTCACCGTCGACAGGGTTCATGTAGCTACCACTTAAATCCTCCGTGTCCGATTCATGTTCATCTGTTGGCGAAGAGGCTGCCATTCATACAAATTACAAACAGGAAAAAAAGAAGGATATCAGTTGAAGCAGGATCGACGAATCTTACGTCTGCTTGGGCAAAGAAACTCGACCATCTATCCAGCCACTGCTAGAAAACACCCGGCCTTTTAGTTCGCGACACGGTGTACATTTCGTTTTCCGAACGTGGAACAATCCTCGGTCCATGGAGAGATGGCGATCTTTCACACGCCGATGTGAATGTACGTAGCCCATTGTTCCGCCGGGACCCCCTTCGCGCGCAACTGCCGTGTGGCCGAGTCGAGTGCATACGGGATGTCGTCGGGAGCCAGAAGGCCGTCCTTGAACAGCTCTCGATACACGACGTCTGCCACGAAGGGACCGTCTTTGTCCCACATGGACCTGATTCCAGGGGGGAAACAAGATCAGCTGCTGCGTCGGCGTCGTCCAGCCGGAAAGAGACGACTCACCACATCGTCCCGATGATGCTCTTGAACCCTGTGAAGAACATCGTCGCCGCCAAATGCACCGTCTGGTCCGGCTGCGCGCGGTCGCCCCTCGCCGTCTCGCACGCCGCGAGGAAGGCGAGGAGCGCTCTCGTCAGTCTGAGCTGCATCAGCCGCGCCACCGTCAGCTTCTTCCTGTCCCGCAGAACGAAGCCGCTCTCCAGAGGGTCGGCCAGGTGCTGCTGGCCGTGGCACGACAGATGCACAACGGTAGCCTCGGGCAGTTTGTCGACCACCATCTGGACAGTCGGCCCGGACTGCGGCTGATCGTGCCCGTCACCGTCGAGACGCAGAATCGCCTTGGCCCCTGCTACGCGTGCCACTATTTCGACTTCCTCCGAGGCCTTGTTGAGATACGAGACGGTCCCAGGGACTCCGGGCTCCGCCACAAGCAAGACTTTGGCCCCCGTGCGGGGGATGGGGTCCAGTTCTCTGCGTGCGTTGATGAGCGCCTGCAGAGTTGGGGTGTACGACGAAACGACGTAGTCTGCGCAACACTCAAATTCATCGTCAAACTCCCCCTTGATGTCGTCCGTCACGCTGTCTTTTAGATCACGGTATGTCCCGGCTGCATGCAGGGGAAGGAACGAGAACGGGCCTGTCGGACACCACCACAGCCTCGGGCGGTTACGCCCCTGTGATCTCTATTACATAGGCATTAGCTACGTTGACATTAACAGATACAATCACATCGAGGTAGCTCACCGGGATGCCCATTGCATGTATGACAGGTTCAACAATCTTCTGCCAGAGATACCCCAAGAAAACGCCTCCGCTACCAGTGCCCTGCGAACCCTTTCTTTCCGACGGTTCATCGAAGTCATCATAGTCGAGATCCCTAAGTTTCACATTACTGCCCTTAAGCATGAAGCTCAACTTTTCAAGTTTTTGCAGGGTCACCGAAGGAAGCGCGATCCTCTCGGTTGTTTTATCACGTTGAATAGCGATGGCTTGGCACGAGCTCTTGCCGGCAAGCAAAACAACAACTGGGCCCCTCTCTGACACCTGAGCGAGGTAACTGAATTCCTCGTTCAAGAGGAAACGTCCAAAGCCGGGCACCGCACGAGCTTCCTTGATTTTGGATTCGAATTTGACGCTCAAACGTCGTCGACGTGCTGTATCGTCCTCGAGGAACCTTGCAACGTTGATGGCTTCAGGTGCAGCGACTGCCTCCTATAGCTATCGAGCTCCAGCTGACGTGACAGACTTCTCAGTTCATCTGATATCTGTGACGGGAGCTTGTCGAAGAGGGTGCGCAGGCGGAGAGCCTGCGTCCAAAACACGGCACGGCCTTCTTCGAGCATTTCAATGGCAGTCTGCGGCTTCTCGATGACCAGCGCGTGTGCGGCGCCATCGTTCGCAAGGCGCTCTGACAACTTCAGGACTCGCAGACGAGAGCCGATGTCCAGACCAAAATAAGCGACCTGAGGCAAAAGATGTATTGTTTGCTGATAATCCTCAACCAATGATTCACGTCCACTTGGGTTCAGATAACTATCCAGAGACTTGATGTTCTCGATGGCTGCCAGCCAATCCACAGCGCTGTTCAAACGCAGTCTTGGGATTCGACCGACATCGTTGACCGCGGCAGAAAGGGCTTCGAACGCAAGTTCCAATTGGATTGTGTCAGTTGACATATTAAAGTTGTGAAGGTAGAACCAAGCCAAGCTTTGACGGTGAAGCGATACGTCTGGGTGACCTGCAGGTAGCCTTTTGATACTGTCTACGGTCAATTCGATGGCTTTCTCCATGTCACCTATAGCACCAGCCTGTTGTCCACGGGCAGCAATGAGGTTTGCAAGCTGATGGAGATGTTGGGGACGCTCTGGATGACCCTCGGGCAAAAGTTCGAGTGCTCTGTGGCATTCGTCTATAGCACGCTTGAGCGCGTTGACATTCCCTGACCGCTGGTACTGCAGCAACAGTATCGCCGAGAGACTTTTCAAGGTATATGCACGATAAGGAGAACTTTCCGACATAGTGTCGAAAGCTTCTAACAGCAGTTGAACAGACCGTTCGCCGTCATTTGCGTCTCCCAAGCGATCGTAACGAGTATGGAATGCCGAGGCAACGTTATATAGTGCCAGTGACCGGCCAACGCGCCCCTTATGGTAGAGCGCGAGCGCTTCTTCCCCAAGGGTGATCACTTCGTTCAGATCGGTTGTGTCTTCGAACTGCTCAAACCGGACTTTCAGCGCCGTAGCAAGATTGTTCAGAGCCCATGCGCGATCCGCATGACCCTCTAGACATAAGTCAAGTGCTTCTCTGTACAGTCTGATGCTATCCTCTTCATCGTCCAGACTTCCACCCAACTTGAATCGTATATGAAGAGCTCCGGCAAGATTGACAAGGGACCGCAAACGATCTGGATTTCCCTTAGGGCGATAGTGCAGGGCTTTCTCGTGCAAGTTTATGCACTCCTTGAGATCATCAACATCTCCCTGGCGTATGAACCGATCCACAAGAGACGTTGCGAGGCTCGTAGCAAAAGATGAATAAAAAATGTGAGTCTCGTTGATAAAGTCCAAGGCGTCTCTGTACAATTTGATACCTTTTTGGAGATCGTTCAAGTCCCCCAGGTGGTCGGCACGAGTACAGATGGCGGTAGCAGCATTGTACAGAAGCATTCCTTGATCCCAAAGTCCTTCAGGATACAGACCAAGCACTTTTTCGTATGTTGTGACAGCAAGCTGAAGATCGGTAATGGACGAAGAATGTCTGAAGCGCGACATGTACGCGTGTGCCAAACTAATCTGATATCTGAAATTGTCTCGGCGTCCAGCGGGAAGAGACTCTACGATTTTCTCCAAGATCTCGACACTCTTTTCAATGTCAGCAGCCGCACCGGACAGCTCGAATCGTGCATCAAGCATTGCTGCATAAAGCCGTAGGGACAGTGTACGTTGGGGATGTCCATCTTGACGCGATTGCAGCACGAGTTGCTGAAGTTCGATAGCCTCCTTGAGATCATTGATATTCTTGAACCTCTGATAGCGTCCATAGAGAAGGCGTGCAAGTCCCTGCAGCCCCGAGCCACGGTTAGGGTGTTGGTCTAGACAAAGTTTCAAAGCTTCCCTGTAGAATTTCATACTGTCATTTAGGTCTTTATTGTTGAGGCCATCCGATGCTTCACCACGGGTCCAGCGAATTGCGAGCGAGTTAGCGAGACTAATGAGGGATGAAGGACGAGCGGTATCGCCGGGGGGGCGTAAAGCCAGTGCTCGTTCATTGGTAGTAATCACAGGCTTCAATTCTGCAATCTCTCCGATATGTTCAAAACGGATAAGGAGAGCTTTAGCAAGCCGTTCATACGATGATGCCTGATCAGGAAACCCAAGACGCAGCAATTCTTGCGCTAATGCTATGCCGTCATTAAGATCATGGGAGAGCCCCGACTGCTCTGCGAGAGTCATTACTGCCTTTGCTACCATGTCGGCAACAGGTGCATGAAGGGGATGTCCTTGCGGACACTGATGAAGCATTTGCTTACGCAACTGTACAGCTCTTCGAATGTCGTCCATTCGGGCATGCAGCTCAAACCGCGTGAACAAGGCATTGGAAAGGTCCATAAGAGCAGACAAATGGTCAGAGTGGCCATACGGACAGAGGTCCAACTGTGCCTCATATAGGGTCACGCCGCGTTCGAGATCAGCCTGTTCCATGGAAATTCTGTGACGTGCAAGGGAAGCCTCAGCTAACTTGGCAAGAGAGATGACATGATCTGGGTGACCGCGCGGGCGAAGGCGAAGGGCGACCTCGTTGCATCTGATACAACTGTCGAGATCGGGCAGGTCGTGCGATCGTTGAAAACGGGAATAATATGAGACTGCTAGGTTGTGATAAGACCACACATATCGTGGGTCCTCTTCCGTCACAATCTGAGTGACTCCAGTATAGCTGTGGATCACTTCATCTAGGTCCTTGTCACGTCCGGATTTCGAAAACGCGAAATATAGCGCATTCGCTAAACCATACAGGGCCTGGGCATGACCTTCATCATTCTCCGTGCAAAGCTGTTCTGCTTCCCCACTGAAGTCGATTGTATCATCAAGGTCTTGGTCGCTTCCCGAGATTTGGAAGCGGGTAAGCAAAACTGCAGCCAAATTTTGAAGACATTGCAGACGGTCCGAGTGACCTTTCGGGCAGAGTGCTAGAGCACCTTGAAGAATCGAAACGGCTTTTGAGAGTTTATCGACATCCTGAGTCGCCATGAATTGTGCCTGATACGCAGCTCCAATCAGATTCATGACTGCTGGACGATCAGAATGATTGGGGGGTAAGCCATTCAGAATCTTTTGAAATTGGTCAATTGGCATATCTTCGAGCCGATATGTGCGTGCGAGGTCTTCAAGGTTTTCAAGCGCTGTAGCAACTGAGTCGCTGTCCGGGTGAACACTAGCTTCCGGGTCCGATACTGATGAGATTTCTTCTGTTGAAAAAGGCGGAGTTTACGAACTTCGATCGCGGACTGGACAGGAACATACCACAAAAGGGCTGGTTAATGTTTCCGACAATATCATAATCAACTGCAACGTCTGTATAGTCGGCCGACACCGATACCGACACATCATCTCTTTTGCGAGTCTTGCTTCCTTCTTGTTCGGGCGCAGGTTGCGTACTATACATGATCGGTTTGGTATCACACTCGGGTGTGCGAGATGGGCCAGCTTGTGAGCACTCTTGACTGCTGTACACTGCATCTATATCTCCACATTTGAAATCGACAGTCGTGAGAAAGCCGTATTACGTACCCAGTACACTACCGGGGTTTGACTTGGCTCACCCTTGAGCTGCTTGTTCTATCAATGTAACGAAACTGTACGGCTAGATGCAGATATGAGGTGGGTTTATAAAGGCGCAGGAGGTACGAAGTAGCGCTCTAGCCTAGCATTAGATCGAAGCGTGGTGATTGAGTTTCATGCAGCATTGACAACCCTGGTTCGTTGGACGCCCAGACCACAGAACCACATCGAGATGAAAGACACATTCAGTTCCGAGCATGAAAACTGCTTGAGTCGGGGTGTTTGCTTGTAGTTGATTTTTCCTAGCAAGTCATTCCCTCTTCAAACAGTCAGCACCCCATGGTAGGTTCACCGCACCAGCGGAAGTCAGAAATCCTGCGTTCGAGGACACCCAACGTAGTAAGAATACATATTCAATCTAGCGAAGATGCATACTAACCTTAACTGCCGGCGTGTAAGTCTTGCACCCTCCAGCACTAATCCAGCAAGTTGGAGAAACCGCAAGTTAGGAGACCGTTAGCCTGAGCATGAGAATCACGTCTAGTACAGGATTGAAGTAGACGCGTTTTGTGTACATCAAATGAGAAGCCTTTAAATGTTACATGCTCAGACCTCAGGCAACGAAGGTCATTTCACTTTATCGCCTGCCGGCTGCAGGATCATGCCAATGATGAGAAAAGCACCGACTACCTTGCAGCGATGTGCATAATTGAGCGGAAAAGCAACTTTCGATTTTGCGTAGCCGAAGTACATATGACGCGACGGTCGGCAGCTTCCCCACGATCAGAACATAAGGCTATGACGACCTACTCGCGGTTGCAGCACAGTGCTTTCTTATTACCATCTGGCTGAATGAATCAGACATACAGACCTTGAAGCTTGAACAGTTGCTTTATGCCTCTGTGTCCAAATTTCAGGAGCTCGAATCGACCTTCTTATAGTTGCTGATGACCTGTACCATCAAACTTAGAATTTGACACATGCCAACAGAACGCTGCGTCGAGCGACGTCTGTTACAAGCCCTCCACTGGCGCACGTATGTTCCAGTCGCTCTTCAAGTGCATCTGAGGCTGAGAGAACGCCATCCATTGATCAGTACCCTACTATTCTTCATCGGTTTTACACAATGCGCCGATCGGTCGAATATGTAGCATTAGCCTCGTCGTCCGACAACCTCAATCAAGGTTCCGAAGAGACTGAGAATTCGAGAAGCTATCTTTTGAGTGAGGCTCTCTTGATAGTAGATGTACCGAATGCTGTATTAAATTCCAGTAATCCCATAGGTAACAACAGTCTTGTCTTTTGGGCCTGCATCGGTGCCTTGTGTACTTCAATCTTGTCGTTCTCGGTCTTTATCAGAGGGACGTTCTGGACCCCTGCACGCTCGTCGGTGCATCCCCCATATGATCAGCCTTTGCGCCGACCCAGCATGTACATCAACCTCGACAAGATCCTCAAGGATGTGAACGATACCTTCCCGCCGATCACTAACTTCCCGCCGGTCGTGCTCCAGATCAGCACGTCTGACCCTCGCCGCAAGATGACTGAGGACCACAGACAGTGGCGTTCTGCACAGGGTACGATCTACCCAGACGACCGCCATATACTCGTTTCAGCGGAGGTGCGCCACAACTTGGGTATACGAGCCAGGCACTCACGATTGCTCAACGCATCAGACATCCACCGTCGTGCAATTCCGTAACCTTGATTATATGATGGAGCGATGTGTCCTGACTGCATCGCTTCCTCGCCACACCGAGCCATCCGACCCAGCGACGACACTCTATGAACCGAGCCGCGTCGACGTCTGGCTGCTGGACACGACCACGGAGATCTCGCCTTACATTGTTGGTGCCTGGGAACGCGCCCCGAAACGGCGTGGGCTGCTCACGACACTGACGTTCTCGAAGGAAGGCCCGAGCACATCTGAAGAGTTCCACTGCCCTTCGGGCGAATTTACTGCGCTGGAGTTTGCCTGCGCGCCATCCAAACCCTCGTGCAGCGTTGATTTCTGGCAAGATCAGAGGGCTATTCCTAGAGGCGGTTCGTACTGGCACTTGCTCCCCAGGCTCCTACTGACTGCTCCCGTTGCAGGAGTTTACATGACCCAATTTCAGTCGACCATTGATACTGTCGACGCGTGATAACTTGTTCGCAAGAACTTTGTGCAGAAGCATGTATGATAGGGAATGGTTGTATCATCCTAATCGCAATCTAAGGTTGTTACAAAATGAAATTACTCCACATTCTTGTAGAACTACCGTACAGATTCGTGCAGTGCAGCGCTGCAACCTGAGTATTATATGGTATCAAAACTACTCACCGCATTTTTGCAAATACTCTTCCCCTTCTTTTCATTTCTCTTGAATCGAATCTAAACGTCAGGTCATTCAAGGCCGTCCTCGTCTACTAATAAAAACCGGACGGACGGACTGTAGTCTTATACTTTAAAGCCTTGGACTGATTACGTCGCTCTCTACATCCCCATTATGTATGTGAACTCCTTTGTTCGCAGTGCCTCTTTGATCTTATCCACGCTCACTGATCTGTGTTGTCTGTCGTACTGGTGATACACTGTTTCTACTGACAAAGACTTACTCGGGGTACATCATAGCTTTTCTCAGGTTGTTCGAATTGAGCGTGTACCTTTCCTGCCAACAGCAGTTCTATTCAACCGTCTTCGCAGTAGACTATGTGTGAGCCGTTCTTCCACCACCTGCTCATCCTGCCGTTGCCGAGTCCGTCAATGTTCCCGGCGCGCTAGAAAATTCCTGGGCAAATAGGCGGATGCAATCCACCGGCACCACAGAGATCGTACGCACTTGATCTAAAGACATTGTTTCCCCCAACGGTTGTTAGTTGAAGCAACATTCCGGAACATTGCATTGATAGTCATTTCGACAACGACCGAGCCTTATCCATACATCCCTTGCTGCAATACCCGATGTGCTTTTGTGTGAACAGTGACGGGTGCCGTGATTAGATGAAAATAATGTAATCATTCGATCGTCGGGAGTAGTAATACAGAACAGGGATACGAGGTTACAAGTGCTACAGTGAAATTTTTGTAGATGTTATGTTAAGTAGCACGATTGAACGTTCATTACGGAGTCTACACTAACACTGCAGTGCTAATGATACGAAAGAGAGACCCATTGGGAGTGCTGTAAAGACAATTAAAACAGGAATGAAGTCTCAGTAAAGTTCATCATACAAGGCCGCTAATTGATACCTGACTTCAAAAGTGGAAGTCTTCGAATTCTTCTAGCCTCGAAATCTTCATTAAATGCCATGCGCCCCCGGCATAACCCCTGTGCATTCCATATCCCGACACAATTTGTACATTGCGGAGCATTGGACACCATCTATTCCAGGGGATAACAAGATTGCGAAGTTCTTCCTCGATGGAATGGTACGAAGGGTCGAACAAGTAGGGTGGATACTCGGGTTGAGTTTTATCGTCTCTAGATATGGCATATATCTGCAGCGTATGCAGGTGCGGAAGCTGGGAAAGAAGCTCGGGTCCCATACTAACCAGAGTGCCCTAAGTAAAATCGTCAGTGTTGGATGAATATGATCCAACAATGAACTGTACCTCTGTCGGGCGATCAAGAGTGTAGACAATCTTGAGGCGTCGAATATCATGGAAAAGACTAGACACAGCATGTATGATCTCGTTGTCCCAGGCTAGGAGCTCCAAAGAGAGCATCTGCAAGTTGGTAGTCACCCGCGAAATGCTGGTGAGCGCGGACGAGCCATCTCCGACTCCATGACCACAATGCAGTAGCTCGAGGGCATCAATAGGCCTGTCGCGAAGAAGGGTCACTGCCGACTCGACAGGACCCGAGTACCTTCGCAGATGAGGGAGGGTATGAGGGGGAAAGACATGATGAGGCGGAGGAGGGTGGCATGTGGAGTACGTTGTGATCGAAGTAGCACGGGCGAGAAACGAGTAGAGAGCCGCGTCGGGAAAAGCCAGCTCTCCGGGCAGACGAGGTTGGCTCAACTGCTTACGTTGGATATAGAGCCGCTCAAGACGTGGCGGAATAGCATACCCGTGCCTTCGAACCATCCTCCATCCACTGAAGACGTGTTTGAAAACATCGGCCGTCGCATCGACGCGCAGAGTGCGTAGATTGCGGGCAAGCGCAAGCGTTAGCACATGGACCATGTTCTCGTCAACCACTGCCACATGATTCGCAAGTGGTTGAAGTTCAGTAATGCGCCGACGGATGTTGAGCAGTGTGAGCTCCGTGATTGGCAGAGTCGAGTGATCGAGAGCCTGATACCCACTTCCGCCCTGGTAGGGAAATACACAAAACTCGAATCGTAGAGCGCGAAGGCGTGGGAGAGAGTGGATCATGACAAAGTGGGCATTCGTGACAACCATGTCGGTGAATGCGAGATTTTCCAGGTTGATGAAAGATGCAATTCGCGTGATCATTGCATTATGCAGAGACTGGGAGGCAAAATAAATACAATGGCCGAAGTGATAACCCATAGTGTCGCGCCAAAAGAAAATGTGGTCGGCGCCATCTTCGAAATCGTCGTTAAACTCCAGAGATGATTTTCCAGATAGATCGACAGTATAGCCACATATGGTTGGTGGCAGCATAGATATTCGCAGCTCAAGACTGTGAGTGGCTACATTCATTCCCGGGTTGGCATCCCATACAGGTAAGTTGTGTGCAAGTCCCTGTGGAGTTTTCCATACGACATTACGATGAAGTGCTCGTATGGCAGGATTGTAAAACCTTTTTGAAGTTCGCATGACGTTATAAAGGTCGGAGGACAAAGGCAGCCACTCGAAAATCTCCATCCACAATTCTGGAGGAACATCTTCGGCATCCATTATGATGTTGACAAGGATATGGTTTTCCGAGATGAAAAAAAGGAGTCTTATCCTAGACAGATTGTGTCTGAAACAGATGCGTTGTTTGGTCTAAGACAGAACAAAGAAGACAGGGGTCAGCAACGAGGATATATCTGAACATTCTTGCAATCGCACACAGGCGTTCAGCTATGTAGAATCAAGAATCAACTTGCTGAAGAGCCGTACGGGCGAGCCTAAGTAATGCCAAGGCACTTCGAGTAAAGATTCCTGAGAAAAATCGGTGTGGAGAGACAGCAGTAGGCAGTGATGTGTAACGAATCCAACAAGTCACTCTCTTTTGATTCTCTCTAGATAGCTGGACGAGTCCGGTTGAAAGACCAGTTGCGGAATGCTTTCAGTGTGGACTGTCACAGATGGTTATGGAGGTAAGTATGTGGGCAGGCTACAGACAATCAAACACCGCTGAACTTGGCGTCCAGGCGCCCGACATACAACCCACATTAGGCAGTCAGAAGTACTTAATCCCAGGTTCTCACTGGTATTTATTACATCAGCATTCTCCGAGGCGACCGACTCCCTTACTGAATCTCAATCAGCGCAGCCAGAGTCAGGCGTAATGAATCTCTTCCAGCATAGTTTTTCTGTCTGTGGAGATTTGCTATCGTTTTTTGTTAATGTGACTTCAGCTGCCGTCGGAATGGCTACACGGTACTCGTCTATGTGCTCGGATCCTGTAAACCTAGTATTTATACAGAGCTATTTGAATTTCTCTACAGCGAGAGCACATGCCGCCTCAGCTCGGTTGATACCACTCTAGCTGTCTAGACATGTTACTGTGTGTCACTAGTGAGGCGCCAGGATATGCTGGCGAGGTCTTGCTAGAGCAGACAACTTCGGCACGTTACATTGACCTATTGCACTCGTCCGACCTGCTATCCACTCGACGACTTCCAAATCTTCGCGATCGGTATCTACTATCAGGCGTTGCTCAGAGATGAAGAGAATTAACAATGAATCACCAGGGCAATTCTCGTCGACCCTGCCAGGATGATTCTAGTGCTATCAACACCCACTGGCAAATATGTCTCTCAATGTAAGGCTCGATTATACTGCAAATTATAGTTTGTCAGGATGCCATGTTCCAATCCTCTGTGGGTCCAGTTCGAATTCTATTCGTACGCTAACAAGTTGTGTTTCATATGGTACTGACTGGCCTTGACACGCTTGGAGGCAGGTACAAGACGCCGGTAGTCTAGGCAGCATTGATCTCAGGAATGGCGAAAAGAGCGCAGAGACGCGGAAGAGAAATACAACATGTCTATTGGGCAGAGTTTGAAGACTCAACAAATCAAAGACAAAATATCGTCAAGATCCGGCTGGTAAAGTATTAATATCTCACTGGAAATGCCGCAGTGTCCTGGAAAAGGCGTTTCTTGTTGCGACATGCTTACCTGCGACTTGTGTCAACATATGTACAGGTTAAAGGAATGGCGTAAAGCGCGCATTTCAATTTTGTTCTGATCATCGAAGTACGCCATCAACTAGGTACCTGAAGATAGCCTGTGGCGCCCTCCGCCTGCTCGTATTTAAGCGGTAGATGGGTGGCGATTATTACCTCTGCCCGACACCATGGCTGATTTGACTCCTTCTACAGCAAGTCCGAAAAGCTGGGTATAAGACGGTTGCGCCGAATGACTACGATGTCCAGATTCGGTCTGTATTCATGTAGATCATGCCTATTGTTGGCTCATTCCTTCGTCAGCTATCGTACGCTCTCCATCCATGTCAATGCAACTCAGGACGAGGAGATTTTCTCCTCGCAGAAGGCCGCTGCTGATCCCGCGTCTGCCATTCGCCAGATTGACGTGCACATGTTATCTCCCGATGAAGTTTTCGCTCGCTATTCCACTTCCCCTACCGTCGGGTTAGAGAATGCTGCTGTCCAACGCAGAGCCAAGGCTGGAGGGAGGAACGTCATCTCTCTACCCAAGACTCAATATTGACGCAAGATTCTCAACTATGTGTTCGGTGGTTTCAACTTTCTCATGTGGATTGCATTTGTTGTGACATTAGTATGTTCGCCGCCCTTTCTACGCTAACAACAGTAGAAACGTTCCTGCCTGCCGTATAGCTATCGTATCAACCTCTCGGGCGTCCGAATCCTGCGGCATTTAATCTTGGAGTAGCTATTCTCTTAGTATGTCTGTCAATGCACCGTCGCACCTCATTCTTACTTGCTTTACAGCTCTTAGTCATCATAGTTTCTACCACCTTCTTTGCTTTTATAGACTGGCATGCTTCGCGGATAATGAACTCCATCAAAACACTCATTGCCAAAGAGGCCACTGTCATTCGAGATGGCAAACAACAAACTGTGTCAGCGAAAGATGTTGTCGTTGGCGATCTCATTACGCTTTCCATGGGCGATCGCGTTCCCGCCGATATTAGACTGGTCCAAGCCTCTACCGACGTCAAGTTTGATCGTTCACTTTTGACAGGAGAGAGGTGAATTCAAATTTCTTGCTCATCGATTAAGTCTAATCATGTCATTAGCGATATGATACCTGGGACCCTCGAGACCACGTCTCAGAATGCCCTGGAAACGCATAATCTTGCGCTCACCTCCACCTTTGTCGTTCAAGGTAATTGCACCGGTGTCGTATTTGCGATCGGCGACAAGTCTGTTACGGGTCGCATCGTTGCTATGTCTGGAGAGACTAAATTTAAGCTGACGACCGTCCAACGCGAAGTATGGTTTTTTACCAAGATTATTTCTGGTCTTGCACTTTTACTCTTTTGCATCTCCATCATCGTGTGGGGAGCTTGGCTCAGAAAGACCTACCCAGGATATGAGACGGCAAGCGAAGCGATCATCAACTCAATTGGTTGCTTGACCGCGTTCGTGCCTCAGGTATGCTATTCACTATGTTATCATCCCTTTCTACCTGGTCTCACCATATCTACCACCAGGGTCTTCCTGTCTGCATTGCGTTATCCTTAACTATCGTCGCCAAGCGTATGGCTAAGCGAAACGTCCTTGTCAAGAATCTTGCCACGATTGAAACGTTGGGTTGTATGTCTGTGCTATGCTCTGACAAAACTGGAACACTGATGATTGGCAAAATGGTGAGACCTTTTGTAGCTTTCCTTGCCTTCCCCTTGATGTTTACCCTCCACGTCCTCAGTCTCTGCAGAATGTATCCTTTCTGGACCGTCAATACCGAGTTGATGAATTTAATGAGGACCATGCTACAAAGAACAAGCATTCTCCAACAGCCTTCACGGCCCTTCATATGGTAGCGCGCTTGTGTAATGGGGCAACTTTTGACCTCGCTTCTGTGCAGTTACCTGTCAAAGAGCGTATTGTGAAGGGTGATGCAACGAATACTGCTATTCTCCACTTTTCCGAGGCTCTTTCCATCGCTTCTGTCGGCATAGACACCACCTCGCTTCTAGCCTCTTATGAGAAACTCTTCGAAATCCCTTTCAATTCTCACAACAAGTGGATGCTCACTGTTGTTCGTCAGCTTCTTGCGCTTTCAGACCAGAGGTCTGAGCGTGATACCTGGATGCTGGTTAAGGGCGCGCCGGATGTTCTTCTTCCGAGCTGTATCAGTGTCATGCAAGCAGATGGGTCTGTCCTTCGACTTGACTCTGCCACACATAAACAGTTGATAACACTCCAAGAAGAATGGAGTAGCCAGGGACAGCGTGTCCTCGCTCTATGTCGCCGCTCACTCAACCATGCCAAGATCAACATGAAAGCCATGTCTGCGAATGAAATGGAGGAGGAGATGTATGCTGAATTGCAGGGGTTAACTTTGATTGGTTATGGTTGACATCCGTGATCCACCTCGACCAGACGTTTCAAGCGCTGTTACCACTATACGCAGAGCTGGTGTAAGGGTGTTCATGGTCACCGGTGATTTCAAGCTGACGGCCCTTGCTATAGCCAAACAGGTTCATTTCTGTTCAGTACATTATTTTTTTTTTACTTATTTCCTACGTAGGTCGGCATAGTTACACAAGAAAAGGTTGAGACAGCCTCAGAAATACGCTCCTCGAACACCGAAAGTCGATTCCTCCATGTTTCCCCCTCAGAAATAAAGCCCGCTGAGGATGGCCCCATTTGCGCACTTGTTCTGACAGGCGATGACATCGAGACCTTGGAGCCCGAGGACTGGAACATGATTGTAGGCAATTATACGGAAATTGTGTTTGCTCGCACAACGCCGGAGCAAAAGCTTTGAATTGTCGAGGAGATCAAAGCCCGTGGAGATAACACAGTCACTGTTACAGGTGATGGAGTCAACGATGCACCTGCATTGAGGGCAAGTGATATCGGAGTGGCAATGGGCAGTGGAAGTGATGTAGCCAAGGAGGCCGGTGAGGTTGCGTCCACAGCTCTCCTATTTGAATTTCTGATTGGAACCATTTCAGCTGCCATGGTCCTGCTCAACAATGATATTTCATCCATTGTCATCGCTATCGAGATGGGGCATCTTGTGTTCGACAACTTAAAGAAAGTTATGATTTATCTGATGCCAGTATGTCGATGCGCCTATATCCTGCTTTGTCTGTGATTTACAAAAATCTAGGCTGGAACATACACAGAATTTATGACCGTCTTCGCGAATGTCTTCTTGGGGATGCAAATAGCTCTCAGTTCCTATCTTCAAGTATGCTTCTCGATCACAAACGATGTTGTAATGTCAATTTCGCTGATGTATGAGAAATCAGAGGCAGGTAAGTAATCTATTTCGCCTTTCGTTATAGCTCTAGTCTGAAGCAATCGTCGCCAGATCTGATGCTACGCAAGCCGCGTAATGCACGTACTGACCGCCTGACTGATTGGTGGTTTTTTGTTCAGATCTACCTAGTATGTGCATTTATATGGGTCATTGGGCTTACATTTCGATTCACCTATATCCCAGTTCATTGGTTTGATGATGTGGCCTGGTGCTATGGCCATTTGGTTCCTCTACATGGATCGGCAAGGCCTTCGTTTTTATGATATCATTCTTGTCTATGACAAGCGGACCAATGGCTTCATGGGCTTCAGCATTGATCAACTAACCCACTTTGTCTCGGTTGGCCAGTGCATTTAGTGAGTTATGATTTCACAAATACAGTGTCCTTCCAGCTGAACATATTGTTCATAACGTAAGCTATGTTACAATGGTGTTTATGCAGTATGGTGGCTTGCTCTCTGTCCGTAACCGCCGCGTTTCTATCCTGCAATCTAATCCGCTGTGGGGTCCACGTCGTAATCTCGTTGTGCTAATGGGTATGATCGGTACCGCACTGATCGCTGTGGTCAACTTGTATGGCCACGGTCTACAACGTGTCTTCGGTACGGCGCCAATTCCAGGGATGTTCTGGGGTATCCCTTTTTCGTTTGCGCTAGGAATATTAATAATGGATGAGATAAGAAAGTTAGTTGTGAGGACTTATCCGAAGATGAGGTGTATGTTCTGTCTGCCTTTCTGGTTGACTGACTCAAAGCACAAATCAGTCCATTGTTGCCAGGATGGCTTGGTGATCTGGTGTTGGGGCATCGACAGTAGTTATTGAACTGAACAGATAATACGAAATTCTTGTTACACCCAGGGCCAATCAATGAACTCACTCTGGTAACAGCAAATCTTTCAGGCTACAAACTTCTCGCAAATGAATTGAGCTTACAAATTGTGGCAGCTTATGACTGTAATCAGTCTCCACTTTGGCTGAACACAGTCACATATGACTTACTTAAGCATCATCTCCAAGCATATAAGAAGTGCGCGTAGTGCACACATAATGTTATGCTTTCCACCATTTCTACTTCCTTGCATTGACCATCAGCTACCAATGTTGTGGATTGCAGGCACACAGTGCTGGAAGGTTGTTCCATGATCGAGACTTGACACATAGGCCCAATTGGGTCCCCAGACATATTCCTGCCGTAGACCCTTGGTCTAACACTATTTAAGTGGGAGCGGTGTCCTGTATGAAGTTTTGGATCAAACACTGCAATCTGTCCTCACAGTGATACATGCTACTGTAGCTTGTCACTTGAGCAGTCCTGCCATTAGAACCTGTCACAAAGGTTAGTATGTATGTCCACTGCACCTGATCATACCTGGAGGCAGGTGCCTTAAGGTCATTCCCAATGTCCGCTGAGCAAAGTGGTGTCAGGTCTCTGACTCGCATATAAAGCTGATGCTATTTAAGTTGAATGTACACAATAGCAGCAACCACTCGCATCCACAACCATCGAGATACTGTTTATGAAGTTCTTCCTTACCATTGCGTCCTTTATCACCAGCACAATTGCACAGAGTGCGACAATCAGTGCCCCACTCAATGGCTCTATGCTAGCCAGCAGTTCTTCTATCATAATAGAAGTTAATCAAGCTGTCAGTGCAGTCTCAGCCTGCATATTGTCTGGGCTTGTTGACTTGTTTGTATGCTTACTTGATACAATTTCTTTTATTGCATACCTTATCGGTCGGACCTCGGATCGGTGATGAGTCCCGTAGCCTCCTGGGCCCCGAATCGCGATTTTAGGAGCTTTCTAATCCCCCAACCGACCACTCTAAGACTCTTCTACAGCCTATGACAGGAGGGATAGGTTCCTATAATATTCCTAACGCCTCCTTTTCTTCCTAAACCCTTCTAACACCCTATGAAGTCTTGCGAAGTCACACGAGGTGCTACGAGGTTTCAAATGCTAGACGTGAAGTCCCTAACTCCTGCTAAGTCCACTATCGGACACTGCCGGCCCTCCCACACTGTTCCATTGGATCTAGGTCCTACCTACTACGTCACTCATCCCGGGCTTAGCTAAGAAGTCTTAGCTAAGTCTCTCCTAGCTCTTGTGATTGCAGCTACCTCCGATAGGCTCTGAAACGGTCTGAAGTTCTGGAAGCTGGACTTAGGAAGCCTTGCGCACCCCATGGGTCTCGATCCTATGCCATAAGGTCATCCTAGGGCGTATCCATATGGTCCTCCACCCAGTTAGGACACCTCCTACCCCGATTAGGCCAAGTCCCGCTGCTAAGAACTTTGTACGCTCTTAGCCCACTAAGATAGTTGATCACGGCGCATGGCTGCTCTCAGATAGTCATCCTGCCCTTGTGAATGAACTTGGTCACCTTTCTACCGTACGTAGTTCCCCTGTTTCAGTTCCTATTTAGTTCCTATCCTCCTCGTGTTCACTTCGGAGCCCATGCGCTTTAGTACACATTTCGGACTCGTAAGGATCACTTCGCGCAAGAATAGTTCATCTCACACTCCCCTATTTAGTCAGAGGTAGTTTACTATGTACGAGAGAGACCCCTCAGTGTGTTACTGTTGGGTAGGACTAGAGACGTGTTCGTTTTTTCTTTCCCTTTGTTTGTCACACCATGGACGCGCGGCATCCCTTCCACACCTTACTTACCCAGATTGACTGATGGGCCGACCGTCCCCGCTTACGCCATGGTAGTTATGTACTTTCGGACCGCTGACTCCTCTCACCTTATGCGGTCTCTGGGGGGCTGCTAGTATACCTGGGGGTTGGTGGTGGCAGTATAAAGGGGGGTCCCACTGTTGGAGGTTCCCCTAGTCGTATTCTCTTCGTTCATCCTTTCCTAAAGTGTACTACGCATTAGTACCAATACACGCTAGTCTTCACACATCTTCTTGCACCTCAAGAAGCCCGTAAAGACTATTGTGACTACATAGGGCTTGTAGTTGAAGACTACCGAGGATCATGACTCGTCGTCACCATCGCTCCTCTTCGACCCTTTGCTGCACACCGCTCCAAGCTTCTGCAGCATTACCAGGGTGAACCCCCCGATAACACTAGAATACGACTCCACAAACCCGAACCCGTCCAGGTTCGAGAAGTCACAAGAAGACAGTGCCTAAAAGACCCGTATCGGTCTCGAAGAAGGCGAGGTCAGCGTACTCATAGGATTAGTACTGATCACCACGGATTATCAACGACCTTTTGATATCGACTACAAACAAGAAGAAGAGCTGGATCACGCAGCGTTTGACCCTACTCTCCCGACTTTAGAAGAGGTCCTGGATCAAGCTGAGCGCAACCTCAGAGCCATTCTCCATGCCGATAGTTCCACCAGTTTCCTCCCAGCTGAACAGAGGGAGCTGATTCTTTACACCCGCTCCCGCATCTCCAAAGTCAGTGACGCTTGACAAGCTGTATTAGAAAATCACGACAGGCTGGCAAGTAGGAAAGGGAGCCGACCTCTACCTCCCACTCCCTCTGAAGATTTTGACGAAGTCCTTGACCACCGTATCCTCACTGCTCAGAAGGTGCTCTCAAACCCACGTTTCTCATTTCAGTTGGCCGTTCCCATAATCGTGAACCTATATCAAAGGCTACTGAGCGCCCAAGATTTCTATCGCCGGTGGCAAGCTGGATCCATCCTCCAAAACGAGGCGGAGGTCGACCCTGACGTGCGCCGGGAAGGCTCATCGTTATCAAGCGGAGAACAATCGGGACGTACACCGACATTACACGAAGACTTCTAACTGGAGGGTCTGCTCAACGCAACCGTGCCCTCACCGCTACGACTCTGCACTCTACAGGGGAAGTGATTTCGAACCTTGTACTCCAACCAATCGTGCCCTCATCCAGGCCCGCTGGACAACCTTTGACGAAACTGACCCACCCTCTGACGAAGGCTCCAGCTCAGAACTGACCGATCCTGACATTGAACGGACAGAACGACAAATGGAGACTGAAGGGACAGGAAAAACATCCCCTTCCACCCCGGAAACGCCCCGTGGCTTGAGCTCTTTCCGATCAGGAATAGGGGAATCAGGGCCACCGCCTGACGATGGGCTGGGGGAAGAAGGCCCCCTTGAGGGAGGGCCACCTTATGATGAGAGCAGAGGACCCCCAGGAGGACCACCTGGTGGAGGAGGACC
This sequence comes from Taiwanofungus camphoratus, assembly GCA_003999685.1. Lineage (NCBI taxonomy): Eukaryota > Fungi > Basidiomycota > Agaricomycetes > Polyporales > Taiwanofungaceae > Taiwanofungus > Taiwanofungus camphoratus. The sequence goes on from CP021229.1 coordinate 1,678,670, forward strand.
ACCTGGCGGAGGAGTGCCCGGTGGAGGAGGACTACCCGGTAGAGGAGGACCACCTGGGGGAGGAGGACCCCCCGGGGGAGGACCTCCTGGAGGGGGGCAGCCTTCTGAAGGAACACCCCTCCCACAGGGAGCTGCACGGGTACCAGACCGAAAAGAGCCAGAAATTACTAAGTTCTCTGGAAAACGAGAAGATGCCCAACACTTCCTCATCCAATTTGCCCGAAGATTCGACACCGAGCGATGGGCCTCTGCTTCCAAACGAGAAAAGGTCGGCAATTTCCTTGGCCACCTCGAAGGCCATGCTGGTGCTTGGGCCGATACTCTTACCGAAAAGGCACTCGAACCCCACCCCCTCATCCGAGGAGTGAGCCAGGGGTATGGCACTTTCAGGAATGTCGCTTTCGAGTTCATTAAAAGGTTCGGGGTAATAGAGGAGGAGGTCTCTGCAGCCATCGGACTACGGAACTTGGTCTACACCTACGACAAACCCATTGCCAATTTCAACGAGGAGTTCGACCGACTGGCCCGCAGGACAGAAATCACTGAAGAAAGTGCCCTTATGGCCTGGTACCGAGAAAAACTACCCAGCACCATGCGAGTCCGAATCATGGAACGAGATGTAGCTCCCACAACCCTAGAAGGATGGAAGGAAGCTGCTGCCCAACGGGACCGGGCCTATCAAAACAACAAGGCCATCGATGCCGCTCAAAGAACTTCGAAAACCCCTCCACAAGTCGCAGCAAGGGCATTTGACAGTGGAAAGCCAGACCATCAGCGCTTGCAAGACCGAAGGACGGGCTCCTGCTACAAATGCCACAATAAGGGGCACCTGGCCAAAGACTGCCCAGAGCGAACCTCAGGTCGGAGAACAGGACCCCCAAACCGAAGGGCCAACATGAAAGATGAAAATGAGGCAGATGATGAAGCCTCTGAGCAGGAGGAGCAGGGGCAAGAAACGAAAGGAGTCAGATTCCCCCACTTCTCTCAGCACCACGACTTTGCGGATTTTCTGTAAGGCGACCTGACGTGACGCACGAGTCGCCTAAACTCTCTGTACGAAATGTAATTACCGGAACGCGCAAGCGCAATACACTTTATCTACCAGGTTACATCGTAGTAGGAGAGAAAGCCGTCACCGCATGCCCCTTGTTGGATAGTGGGGCTGACGCCAACCTAATTCACCCCGACTTTGTAAGGAAGTGGGGACTCCCCACTCGACCGCTTCCCAGGACAGTAACCTCAACCACCATTGATGGCTCTACAAACAAAGGGAGACCGATTACCCACAGAGTCGAAGGGAGTATACAATTAGAGGGGAACGACATCCCAACCAACTTTTACGTCTCAAACATTGGAACGCTCGATGTAGTACTCGGCAACCCCTGGCTCGCACAAGTCAACCCATGCATTGACTGGGTAGAAGGGACGCTCGAGATTGACCAAGCTCGACTCACAGAATGGCAAGGATACTATGCCTGGGTCATGAGCCAACCCACGACAGATGGAATTCCCCTGTGTCGAGCTTCCATTCATGAAGACGATGAGGAGCTTTCGGACATAATGTGTGCTTACACACAAGGAGAAGGGGTTCTGGGGATTTTCCAACAGAAAGAGCAGCCGCTCACACGTGAAGACGGGCTACTGCAGGCCCTAAAGCCCCCACAAGTAGGGCTCAATCGACTAACACACTTCTCTGACTCCCCACGTATGATATGGAATGCCCCAGAGCTCACGGAATTGGTGATCCCCAAGGACCCACCCCCATCCGTAGAAGACCTCATCCCAGAATACCTGTGGGACTATAAACGGTTGTTTGAAAAGGAGGCCGCCAACCGGTTCCCAGAATCCAAGCCCTGGGACCATGCCATTGAATTAAGGCCAGACTTTGTCCCCAGGAAATGCGCAGTAATTCCTTTGTCTCCAAATGAACAAGCGGCGATGGACAAATTTCTGGAAGAGAACCTGGCCAAGGGCTATCTCTGGGAATTGAACTCACCAATGGCGTCACCAGCCTTTTTTGTCAAAAAAAAGGATGGTACCTTGCGCCCGTGCCAGGACTACCGATACCTGAACAAGGGCATGATCAAAGATGCCTACCCCTTACCCCTCATAGGAGAGCTAATTGACAGGCTCCAAAGGGCCACTGTGTTCACTAAATTAGACCTCCGAAACGGGTACAACAACATCCGGATCAGAGAGGGCGACCAATGGAAAGGAGCATTCATGGTCAAACATGGGAATCAGGACAAGATCGTCAAACCCACTGTCATGTTCTTTGGGATGTGCAACTCGCTGGCCATGTTTCAGCGAATGATGAATGACACATTCCAGGACATGCTGGCCGAGGGGTGGATCGCGATCTATATGGACGACATCCTCATTTTCTCTGACAATATGGAAGCCCACCGAGAACGAACCAGACGCGTCCTACAACAGCTGCAGGAATGGGATCTATTTGTAAAGCCAGAGAAATGCGCGTTCAATGTCGTTGAAGTTGACTTCTTGGGAATGACCATCTCACCTGGACAGGTGCACATGGACAAGGACAAACTGGCAGGAATCGCAGATTGGCCCATTTCTACTAGGATCAAGGATGTAGAACGATTCATGGGTCTCGCCAACTACTACCGACGCTTCATCCACAACTTCTCCCACATCGCTCACCCCTTGAATGTCATCAAGAAGAAGTGTGCGGAGTGGAACTGGACCGAAGCCTGCCAGGAGGCCTTTGATGAGCTCAAACGGTGTTTCCAGAGCATGCCTATCCTCCGCATGCCCGACCCGTCCAAACCATTCACCATTGAGGCCGACGCCTCTCTGGTAGCCACTGGTGCAGTGCTTCAACAACTTGATGAGGAAGGGCGGCTACACCCTATAGCTTTTCTCTCGAAGAGCCTGAAAGAAGCGGAGCGGAATTATCAAGTATATGACAGAGAGCTGCTGGCCATTGTCCGAGCACTTGAGGAATGGCGCCACCACCTTGAGGGAAGTGGACACCCGGTCACGGTGATCACCGACCACAAGAACCTCACCTATTTCTGAGAAGCACAACGACTCAACCGACGCCAGGCCCGATGGCAGTTATTCCTGTCACAATTTGACCTGCAACTATTAAACAAAAAAGGCAGTCGACTCATAGTCGCCGATGCACTCTCTCGGTGACCTGACCACCCAGGAGGGAAACATGACAATGAAGATGTCATCCTGCTACCAACAGACCTCTTTGTCAACGCCACCAACACTGCAATCATCGAAAAGATACGTGAATGTCGTACCCGTGACAGGATGGTCATCGAGACGATTGACGCTTTAAAACGGGGGAAGGTACCGCCATTCAAGGGCACAGGCTTTGCGCACACAAAGCTGGCAGACTGGGACATTCAGGAGGGACTAATTTTATACAAAAACAGAGTTTACGTACCTCCTGATGATGATCTGCGCTGAGAAGTCATTCAACTCTGTCATGACACACCAGCAATGGCACACCCAGGGGCACAAGGTACAATGGCCATCGCTCGAAGGGACTGGTTCTGGCATGGAATGTCTTCATTCATCGAGAAATATGTTGAGGGGTGCACCAAATGCCAGGAGAGCAAGATCAACACACACCCCACGAAACCCCCCCTAATGGCCATCCCCACAGAACCGAACTCAAGGCCATTCTCTCACATATCGGTAGACTTCATCACTGATCTACCAGAGTCACAGGGCTTCAATGCGCTCATGGTAGTAGTTGACAGAGAACTCACCAAGGGCATTGTGCTCATACCCTGCACCAAGAACATAGATGCGGTAGGGACGGCAGAGGTCCTACACCTCAATGTATACAGGCGATATGGCCTACCTGACCGGATGATATCCGACCGAGGGCCACAGTTCGCAGCGGCCGCATTTCGAGAATGGTGTAAGCTGACAGGAGTCAAGGCGGCAATGTCCACCGCCTACCACCCCCAATCAGATGAGAGTACAGAACAGGTCAACCAGGAACTGGAGGCGGCCTGGAGAATCCTATGCGCAAATGACCCCCACACCTGGGTCAAACACATCCCCGAGTTTGAATTCGCACACAACCAGGTGCCGCATGCTGGAAGGAAGAAATCGCCATTCAAGCTCACCATGGGGTACGACCCGAAGGCCATCGGATCTCCACGACCCTCTGACAAATACCCCACGCTCCAAGACCGCCTGATCCAGATCTCTGAATCCCGTAAAGAGGCTCTTGCAGCGCAAGAGCTAGCCCAGAAGCTGATGGAGGAATGAACCCCTTTTCCCTGGAAACCTTTCCAGGAAGGCGACAAGGTTTGACTAGAAGCCACGAACCTCCGGCTAAGGACAATAAGTCAGAAATTTGACCCAAAGCGGCTTGGACCCTTCAAGATCACGGAAGCCAAGGGGCCACTGACATACAAGCTACAGCTCCCGAGAACCTGGAAGATTCACCCGGTGTTCCATGCATCGCTGCTCACCCCATACAGGGAAACAGCGGAACACGGACCCAACTTTCTGAAACCATCACCTGATCTGGTCGAGGGGGAAAAAGAGTACGAAGTCGAGGCCCTCCGCGGGCATCGTGCCCGACGTGGGAAATGAGAGTTTCTCATCAAATGGAAGGGATGGCCGGTCTCTGCCAGCACCTGGCAGAAGGAAGACGATCTACGGCATTCCCCTGACCTGCTGAGGCGTTATAAGAAGGCAAACCACCTAGGCATCAACCCAGTTGACAACCGTTCAACTGCCCTGCAAGGAGCCATTCCGCAGCACTTCAAGGCCGCCTCCCACCATGTCCCATCGAACCAACGCCGCCCGAGCCCGCCTTGCCGCCTCCATCCTCACCGCAGGAAACGCCCGCACACTGAATCCCTTTCTTCGGGGACCGCAGAACCTCCCCAACTTCACCGAGGGGATTGTTGTCCCCCTACCTCGCCAAGCAACATCTGGCCTCGCCGCCGACTTTCTGACCCCCGCCGACCGTCTCGGATGGGTGCTGGCCAACGAACGACTACGCCCGGCGGTGGACACCGCCCTCGTTGTCTGGCCTGATCTTGCGGCCCAGGTTGCCATCTTTCGACATCAGGCCGAGGTTGTCTTACACCTCGATCAGGTAATAAGGGGGTACAGAGGGGAGAGGGAGAAGGGGGAGCATGACGAAGCTAAGTGGTGGGCCAGCCCCATCCGGGAAATTGGTATATCGTACTGGCAGGCCTGTAATGCAACGCGCTCCCATCTAAATTTCCTCCTTCGCACCGACATCGTCTCCGCCCTCGAGCATCTCCTACCACCCTCCTCCGTCATCACACGCCCGGCCCCCTCCACGCAGGACGAGTGGACAGTTTGTCTCCACCCCGAGTGCCGCCCCCTGAACCGATGGACTGGGGCCTGTGAATTCTGCATGGGCCTCGATCATGTTGCTGCTGACTGCATCCACCGGCCACGACTGGGGGAGCCGGCTGTTGAGCCCTTCGTCCCGCCTCGCTGTCTGGATTGTTTCACTGACGATCACGACACCGACCAATGCCCTAAGGCAGGGGCCGCCTGGTCGGAAATCAGTGGGTCGAAGCAGCCTGACGAGGAAGCTACCAGGTCATGAAGGTAGGTGTCGGGGCGACACCTGAGAGGAGACGGGGGTAGTGTTACTGTCGGGTAGGACTAGAGACGTGTTCGTTTTTTCTTTCCCTTTGTTTGTCACACCATGGACACGCGGCATCCCTTCCACACCTTATTTACCCAGATTGACTGACGGGCCGACCGTCCCCACTTACGCCATGGTAGTTATGTACTTTCGGACCGCTGACTCCTCTCACCTTATGCGGTCTCTGGGGGGCTGCTAGTATACCTGGGGGTTGGCGGTGGCAGTATAAAGGGGGGTCCCACTGTTGGAGGTTCCCCTAGTCGTATTCTCTTCGTTCATCCTTTCCTAAAGTGTACTATGCATTAGTACCAATACACGCTAGTCTTCACACATCTTCTTGCACCTCAAGAAGCCCGTAAAGACTATTGCGACTACATAGGGCTTGTAGTTGAAGACTACCGAGGATCGTGACTCGTCGTCACCATCGCTCCTCTTCGACCCTTTGCTGCACACCGCTCCAAGCTTCTGCAGCATTACCAGGGTGAACCCCTCGGTAACACAGTGCACACTTCTCTCTTTGGAATACAAGTTCCCCTGTAGCTCTGATCTCAGGAAAGCACCACGAGTACAACCTTAGGAACGGTCCTAAGGCCCTTAAGTCTCCACCCCAGCTCCGTTTCAGTACCTCTGAACTACGTCTACGCTTGCGATATATCTACGAACCACGTCTACGCTTCCCGAACTATGCACTACGATCTACGAAGTCGCCGTGACTTCGCGCCCTTCAGCACCTCTTATAGCACCTATCCGGTGGGCCTCCGCCTTAGTTATACCCTTAGGCTCACGTTGCGTCATTCCTACGTCCTACGAATAACCCTACGACTCCCCCATAGCCTTCATTACAGGCTATAGTACATCTCTCTACGTCCTCGAACTCTCCGACCTACACCCCGAGGTCATCAGACACTTCAGAGCTTCCAGCAACCTCGTTCTCCAATTTCTATTCCAAGTATTAGCTCTCTGAACTCTCCGACCTCTCCTACAGGTCCCCTACGCTAGCCAAACCTCGCTCTAACAAACCTCTAAGCCTTATGCCCTTTAGCTAACTCTAGCTAAAAGGACTTCGCAGCAGTCTCGTACCCTCTGCCACTTAGTAGAAACTATAGTCCATTGGCTTATTGCTCCCTAACTCCATACAGCCTACGAAGTCAGCTCGCGCGATTTAGCTAAAACTTCGAAGGACTTTGCAGAATCTCAAAGAACTTCGCGTACTTCGGAGGGCCTTGCAAGGCCTTAGAGATCGTATAGCACTTAGGAACAAGATCCTGTTGTGCAGGACCCTTGACCCCTTACTCCCCCACTTACAAAAAACAAGACATACAGGTTTCTCGGTATTATACAGGTTGTAGCTCCTACCTCACATCCCCACAGTTATCACCCTACCCCACAGCCACGTTGCGGAGCACTCCCTAGGTACCAGGGTCCCCTAGGTCGTATCATCGGTCCTGTGACCTCTCGCTTCTAGGACGGGGCCTCGGGTAGGCCCAGCTTCTTCGCGCAGCATCCTGACTCATCGCTGCTTACGGTACGGGCTCCGGACAGGCCCCGGTTACTCATGAACATTGACTCATATTGGGCCCCGCTTACACATTCCGTCTTACGCTTACTGATTGCTAATACGGCCCGATGACTCATATCGCCTTACTTACGCTTACTCATGCTGATCCTTAGACCACATGCCATGGTCCGTGCACAGAGTAGAATACATATATAAGGCCCTGTACTTTGTAGGTCGGACCTTAAGTTCGATCTGGTTACCAAGTAGCTAGTTACCACTAGCAATCTTATACTCGTATCTTGCAACCTCTCGCTTTGTACTTGAGCACTCGCTCGACTCTATCGACTTCGCCCAGGAAGGACATACGCAGTGTCCATAAAGCCTCACTACTATCTCAAGTAGCCAGGTCCTCACGTTTGAGGCTTTCCGATCGTTGATACCAGTTTGTATCATTACTCATATTTTAGCAATCAGCAATGAAGTCCAGATTGCAATCATCATTGGACTTCAGCAATGTCTAGAAGGTACATACACATCTTACGACCCAGCCATCAATGGCATAGGAGACATTCTGTACCAGGACCAGTTCAATTCACAATATGACCCTCAGAATCTAAGAAAGGGACTTTACCAGAACTTCACAGTTCAATTGCAGAGCTTTGTAGATGAGGGAATGCCACACCTAACTCATCTGATGTTATCTGGGGTAAGCATTATCTGCTCATAGTTGTAGTTGACTTGGTACTGAGCAGTGAGCACTGACTGGATTTTGATGGTAGGTCTCACATGTTCCCTTGCATGAGGTTCACAACATTACTGTGACCTTGGATTAGGCTCTGTCCTCTCCTAATACTGTTTAGTTTTGTCATCTTTCAAATAAATATTGCACATGATTGTGTGAGAACAAGCAAAAAAATGATGGTGGGTGTGGTTTGTCTACAGGCATGAATGAAGCCTGAAGGGCAATCACATAAGGTAAGTACATGAAAATTGATCATTTATATATCTTGTACCCCCCCTGCACTATCTTGGCTGAGCTTGTGAGTTCGCCACGATCGCGTGCTCCAACAGATTGCATACTTTTACATTGATATGCAAGTTTGAAATGGACAAGTCTCGGAGGCATGCCATACACGCGCTGTGACTCTCTTCACGTGCTTCCGTGACATGCGTGCTTCGTGTAGTTTCCTGCCTGTGTGCAAAGGTCAATCCTTCTACTACGGAGTCATGCCTCCAAGGCCGAATAAACGTCGACATCGATCTCCCTCTATTGTCTTCGTGCGGATGCAGAGAACGGCTCCGCCTCCATTCGACTCTCCAGACGCCGACCTCATCCTACAGACACACCTCGACACCCGGTTCCTGGTGTCCAAGTCCATCATCATGGCAGGCTCCGATTATTTTCGCCGTCTCCTCTCTTCATATCCCCTGTCCTCTTCAGCCAGCCCCACGATCATAGACAACATGCCCGAATCGGGCGCGACTATTGAGACGATTCTTCGTCTGACGTATCCCGTGCCCGAACCCATCCTTTGTGACCTCGACGACGTATGCGACGCGTATGAGGCGGCGAAAAAGTACCAGATGAGCAAAGCGCAATACTCTTTGCGACGAATGTTCTCAGCGTCTCGGTTCATGGACGTCGAACCTGTTCGCGTCTACGCCATTGCACGGCGGTTTGGGCTGGAAGATGTCGCTGAGAATGCTGCCAAACACGCCCTTAAATCTCCTCCAGTATGGCCTAACTACGAGGAATTCAACGACATATCGGCAAGGGAGTACCATGCCCTCATCAAGCTGCATCGGAAGCGAGGGTCTGCTGCAGCCGCCTGCCTCGATGACGCAACGAAAGCCTGAAGCCTTGCGGGATGTGTCAATATTCAACTGCGGGACCGGAGGGCGTTCCTTGCTGATGGACTCAGTATGTACTACGTGCGCGACCTGTCTTATTGCAGTCGCCCACCAGTGATGTAGTGTGCACGCCCGCCTTTCTGGCAGAAATAGAGGAGGAGACTTGTGAGGGTTGCATCCAGAGCATATTCTATGCTTTTCTTCCTGGAGGCGCAATTACCAGACTCAAAGTCCTCATAGAATCTCTGCCAGGGCCACTCTTGTGACAGATTCTCCAGGTATGACTAATGCCTTCCTCGACGTATGGTTGTCTGTTTCCTCCCTCATAAACTGATTGTTATTTCAGGAATAAGCGGGCGTCCATCATGCAGACCATACCCTCGCATGGATTCCTTCAGACGGAAACGAGCAGCTGCAATATTTTTTTTCAATGATCTGATACTGAGATGTACTGAATAACCACAGTTTGTATCATGGGCGCATGACGTCGAAAAGTAGTTCTTGCAGACCTTCTGAAGACGCATAGGCGAACGTCTCTAAGCCACCTAGCTTTGCATTGCAAGCTGGATGTTTCCCGGTGAAGGCTAAGTAGCCAATATTCGACAAATCGACTGTCACAGGACGTCCGATTTTTTTTCTTCGCTGCACAAATTGAAGGCAGCATTATATATCCTGAACGAGCATATTTTTTGCGACGCCGTTTTTCGGTAAGCGTTATCTGTCGGTACCGCATTTCACGTCTGCTTACATACGCGGCACATGTCGCCCACTTATCTTTAAAATTATGATTAGTGAGAATAGTATTCCGTATACTTTCTCCTAGTCCGACACTATCACCCGCTTTTCTGAAACTTGCTCTAGGGCTGTGTCAGCACTGCTGTCTACCTGCGCAAGTCGTTCAACACACCAGCACTCCCTAGATGCTGGTTTTGCTCTAGCACATTGGAATGTGAACCCCAGGTAAGAAGCGGATCAGTTCCTACAACTGCGTTAAGTTTGTTATTACAAACCATTTATCCAATCTGACTCCAATAAGAACTAGCAAATTACGGCACCGCTTCAAGCCTCGCGCTCGAGCATGACGAGCTGTCTCGAGGAGTCACCGTGATCGTTGACCGAACATGGCAAAACGGGACGATGATTGTCCTTGAGAGCAAACTTAGCTACTAAGCTGTATTCATGAGCAAACATGACCAACACACATCCGTTGATCCTTGCGATTATACCACTCGACATTGCCCCTCGCAACCACAAGAATCTGATGGCATCATAACACGCCGCTGAATCCCTCTAGCTTCTGGAGGCTGTGGAGCCCTTGCCACCGGCCGACGAGCTACGCCTCCGCCTTCGCCTTCCAGTTTGTACTGACAATTCTTCGTGATCGTAAGCGAGAGTGCCAATCGATCGGATCTCTCTTGTCTGCCCACCCCGAAGCATTCATTCTTCGAGAAGTACCTCAAGTCGTCGGACATATTCATCTCACCCCGACGTCGAGCCGCATCGAGCAGTTGGTGGGCATGTTCCTTTGAAGCTTCCTTCGAGCGGATCAGGCCGTTTCATGCCTTCTAGATGTTGACCCCTGAGCCCATGATGCCGACTATCACATTGGCATGTACACCCTGGCAGAGTTGATCCAAGCCATTTTTGGGAGTCCCAGCTCACATCCACTCACATAGCTGAGGGAATTCCGCGGCGGAAGATACAGATGGAGAGTGAGTTCAACTCGTGCTGTTCCCTCTCATGCAGCGACCGTCGATCAAGCCTAGTGTCACATCTTGAAAACTCACCGTAGGCCGTTGACGCTTTGCTGCAAACTGTGCGGTCATCCGCTTGCATGTCGGTTACATGCCCCTCGCCTACTAATGGTGAAGTCTAGAACCCGGTACTGACCACATTATACACGTCCGAGAAATGAATTGTAGTCCGGCTGCGAATTTCAGAGCCCGATGTATACCTGTGCTGTGGGAACGGAACTGCGTGTGGGGTGTAATCAGCGCGTCAAACAAAGACCTTCGCCTGCTTCTTAGAAAGTAACAGTTGTACTAACATCCACATTTATCAATTGATTACTATGGTGTCCAGAGGTGATCCCAATGAAGCTAGACTTCAACTTCAAATGAACTTCTCTGTCGACAAGTCGGCGCCACCCACCACCCACACCCATCGCGCTAGCTATCAAAAAATAGCTTCTTATCGATTGAAGGAACCAATAAGGGATCAATCATTTGTTGACAAGGTCAGTGTCGTCACATCAAGGCCTCTGAATATTTTCCATGGCCAGTGAGCGTGGTCGTGCTACAGTAGCACAACCATAGTAGTGGTGCTAGCTCTATGATGCATCACCCTAGTATTTATCGAGTACATACTGCTTCAGTACAACATTTTTATTACTTTTTGTATCACCCCTGCCTGTTACGGCCGTTACTCATCTCACAGTTCGGATACGATTATATACATGGCATTGCGAGCATTGTTCCATAATATGGAAGAATAGGCTGTCTACAGTGTGTTGCATAAGTACACCTCTTTGTTTTAGAAGCCGCGCGCAAGCACGCAATGTTCTTCTGGTTCCCAGGACTATCAGCTGATATCCCGCTGACTGTAGTCAGACTACGTTCAATTCCTCGGACGTGTAACGATTTGGTGCCGTATCTTGCAGCCCAGCCTGTTTGGTCGATGTCTCCTCGAAAGGTACACTTGTGACGCACCATATCGCGAATCAAGACACATTCGTAGCCGCAAAATGGAACGAGAACTTGTGGTGGTAATAGTGATTGTAAGAGTAGGCTGCACATGAATGATGCACATGTTCGGATCGTAGAGTCAGCAACAATGCTCGGTGTAGCGCAGGATAAGTCCCGATAATTCAAGTCTGTCGAATGATATATACCCTCCGTCAGGTAATCACTAGTTTTGAACTCGATGGAGGCAGTGCAAAGTGTAGATCACGATTTTCAAATGAGCTTGCCAGTTGGTTCAAGTCCCTCAAATCCACCCGCTCTATAGTCGTACGCAAGAATTCCACGGAGGTATGTCTTGTCCACGCGGCCGCATAAATCCAGACCCTCATATGGTGTGAGTTTATTCTTGAAGTTCAGTGATTGTTTGGTGACCTGGTATCGCAGCATCAATCACTTCGTTCATTTACCAACCTCGGCTAACCGCACCTTGACCTCGGCCTCGGGGTCCCATATGATTAGATCGCCGTCATAGCCAACCTTGAGCTCACCCTTCTGGCTGTTGAGACCAGCGTGCCTAGCGGTCTTTGTGCACACCCACTCCACGATCTTGCCGATTCCTACGCCCCGCTTCCTGCCCTCGGTCCATAGCAGACTCAGTCCTAGCCCAAGAGTGCTGATCCCGCCCCAAGCTCCCATAATGTCGCCGTCTTCCATCTTTTTTAATGATGCGACGCATGGACTATGATCGCTGACTACGCAATCAATGGTACCATCAAGCAAGGCTTGCCACAACTCCTCGCGATTCGACTCTTCACGGATGGGAGGACAGCACTTGAATTCAGGGCGGCCGTGAGGAATGTCCTCCGAGGTAAGGCAAAGATAGTGAAAGCAAGTTTCGACGGTAAGAGGGAGACCGCTCGATTTGGCAGCCCGGATGAGGGGCAGCGCGAGAGCAGCTGAAAGATGAACGATGTGCAGGCGCAGTTTAGGATATTGGCGATGCAAAGTCGTGATCAAAGAGATAGCATCCACCTCGAATTGCTGAGGACGAGAGGAGAGGAAAGTTGAATACAAAGTACGGTCCCTGGATTCAGTAGATGAGGCCTGCGGAGCCTTGTCAAGCTCCGCGTGGAAACAGAGGACAGTCGAAGTATCCTGCTGACTTAAGTCAATATTATCGCAATATTATCTCAAGAGCAGGCTTGCCTGCAATTCCTTCACTGCCAGCCGTAATTCAGGCTCTGCTATGCATGGGAATTCCTAAGAGACATGAGAAGACATATTCAGATATGCTTAGACAACATACGTCGACACCACTCTCGATGAGGAAGCACTTGAATCCCCTTACGCCAGCGTCGGTGAGCGGCTTGAGGTGCACCTATCACGCTGTTGCTATTAGTGGCCATTGCTATGGGTGAGAAAGATGTGCTAAGCGACAACCTGGTTTCCAGGGATGACACCTCCCCAGAATGCAACGTCTGACCAACATTGCCCGCGCGCCGCTTGTTGCTTGTCATGTAGATTCTTCACGGTTGTCGTGGGAGGAATAGAATTCAAAGGCATGTCCACGACCGTAGTGACACCACCGGAGACAGCTGCGCGAGTGCCTGTCCAAAACCCTTCCCAGTCTGTGCGACCGGGTTCATTGAGATGAACGTGAGCACTGGGATGACGAATTAAGCATGGCCCACAGTATTGACATGAACACCACTCACTCAACGAGGCCTGGAAGAATGTAGCGCTCGCCAGCATCTATCCAGTCATTGTCGTCGATATCTGGGAAGTCCTGTCGCTCATGGACACCGCTGCGTATGTCGACAATTTTCCCCGTCGTTATATCCACGATTACAGCAGCACGGCACAACTCGCCGTCCACCAGCACGTTGTATCCTGTGAAAACTCGGTTAGGCATGTGTTTCACTGTAAAAAGACAATGAAGGTGATGATGGGAAGGACCGACGGCCTCTCTGCTATCACTCGGGATCAATATTCAATGTATAAGTATGCGACAGATAAGATCGTGTGTGGATTTCCGATCCGGGAAACCGACGTCGTTCAACTGAAACTCTCGTGTCTCACAGCCTCAAGCTTCAGACTTAAGTACAATTGATGCGAGCGGGCCGAGGCTGTGTAGTATTCCATTTCTGCCAGTGTTCCCCGAGATCTGTCAACTTTGTATCTTGATATAAAGTCAGGTTGAACTGACACAACTCCGAGGGCTTGTCCGAGTGTACCTTAACCACCCATGCGGTCTTTCATCACCTATTGGCAGGTTGAAACTTGGACTCTTTAAGCCATTCTCTGTACGGCACTGACTGGCTCGTCGGGAACTCTGCAGTGAGTAAAATGTGTCCCAGATTGAACGAGGGGTACTAAAATCCAGCGGCTTGAAGCCGCTTCTCGCTAGTGCATAGTACAGCGCGACTTTGACTACGGAATTCTCCAAGGGCTTCCCGTCTGCATGACCGAAGGGCTCCCTCCAGAACATAGCATGCACACGCTCAACACTAACCATCAATTTTCCCCTGAACTGACTTGCAAAAACTGTCACACATATATTGTCGGGGCAGCTTGTCTTCTATCTAAGGTGAGCGAGATACCGGACTATCTTCTTGTTCTGATTGAAACTTGGATCGGTAAGGCATTCCGTGGGTATGCGGGTAAAGCCGCACTCTTCACTCAAGCGTAAGGCTCCATACGAAACCAGAGACATACGAATGACCACTGACGGGACGTTGGCCGCAGGTCCAACATTTCTCTAGAAACTCCTCGCGTGCACCTAATGGATACAGGCGCACATACAATCCAAGAACTTACTTGCACGACATGTTCGTCCTACCTGGGCTGGAAGATTGTGCGCGCGCATGAATTTCCAGAGAAGTGGAAGGAGGGGAACTATCTGCTCGAGCTTGAGCTCCTAGAGAACAACTTCGCGCAGGCAGAGACTGAGTATGAGGACGCAACACGCGAGTTTATGGAGAGGTTGCAGTTGGGGCACAGACGAACATCGACAGATTCTCAAGGTTGCCGGGAGCGCCCACATGGTCCGCGTAGTCTTCCTCCCAGTTTGAGACCTCAAAGGAATCGATTCAGTGTACCAACGTAGTCGTGAGAATAATGTCAGAATGAGACTGAGACCTTGACACAATTTCTGACAAGGCAATGTTGCATGTGCTCGGAATCAAAACGCACTGATTGATGATCGACTTGGGTTCGAAAGCCTTCCTTCGTCAACGATTCGACGATTCGTATTTTATCTTAAAGAGAGCAACTCCTCTCTAGTGCATATGATGTAGGGCTAGCGACTTTCCAGGGAAGCGCCGACTGTGTCGCCCTGAACACGGACTACCCAGTCCTGGAATCGCACTTCGTGTCCGGATGAGATTGAAAGATGTAATGGAAATTATCCCACGTCGTGATCAAACGGAAGGCTGTTACCAAACGGTGCGTATATTAGCCCGTGAAACAGATGACTGTTCACATACTTTATATGGTCACGTACCCAGAAATAATGATACACAAAACTCCGATAGCTATCAGTGATAGGAGAAAATCCCATGATTACCTCTTCACCATACACTTTGAGGCTGTGAAGACGCAGGGCTAGATGGGATGGTTTGTGGCATGACCGTACTTCTCGGCACCTCTTTGAGCACGTCCGTATCTTTCCTGTACTCGATTTTCTCCACTCGGACCTCACCCTCGATGAGCTGATAGACATAAGTCACGACTACAGGGCCTTGGATATCCATCAATGCAAATGACGGCGTAGGATCGCTATGATAAGTCATGAAGAAGAGGATAAACGAAGACGCCAAAGTGAGAGGTGCATACGCACCCGCTGACGGTGCCAATCCATGCTCCTGTTGCTGATCCTGGGTTGACAAAGAAACGGTTGTCGTATTCAACGGCTTGGAACCTGTGCACCATTGGGTTTGACAACCCTTCGCTCGACAACATAGGGAGGAACGCACGTATGAGTGTGTCCAGAGACTAATACATCCACATCCAGCTGTCTTGCAATAGAACTTAGAGAGTCCAAATCACCCGTGGGGATGCACTGATGGCCATGAATGACTCCAATCCGTATTGGAGAATGTGTCACGGTTATAGACAACGGAAATGAGGTCTACAGGACTTGCCGATCAGAATGCATAAAATATTGATTAGCTGAGCGGCACATACCTCATCGTAATCTCCTCGAACAATATGAACATCGGGAGAGACAGTGCGCAGATATTCGTAAGTCTCTCTATCACAGACATTACCGGTGCACAATATCTGTTGAATCTTCCCCGGGACTAGTAGTTTCTTGAACTTTGTAGGAAGGTCGTGAATCCTGTGCGGAATATGCAGATCACCGATTATTAGTACAAGGACCATCGTGGTGTTGTTGAGAAGTACTAGTGGGTACTGTTGATAGTACTTAGTACACCGTGTCTTGCCGGGCGTCATTCTGCTTACGTCAGCTTGCCTTGCCCTGAGGACTGAAGACGGCGATTTCGTTGTCTTTTATCCTGTCTCATCGATTCATGTCCAATAGCTTATCAGAACAATGCACCCCTTTCAAAAAGGAGTATGATGCTTGCTTCAATGCCTGGTTCGAAGGTTATCTCGAGCCTGCTGTCTCTGCATCTACCACACTCGAACAGCGCTCGCAGTATTCCCAAGAAAAGGCTGCCGAATATGAACGCAACTGCGGTAAAGTCTGGTCACAGTACCGCGAATGTGTGCAGGTATCGAGCCCACTCTTATAAGCTAGTAGCTTGAGTAACACCTGCATTGTAAAGAAAGCTGTGAAGGAGAAAGGTCTTGACGCCCTGCTTGACCAGGCCCGACAGGAAAATCCCTTGAAGGATCCGCCGCCGCCTCCAACCGTAGACGGAGCCTCCTCTTCGTGATGATCAAAATTAGTTTTGATTAGAGCCTTACTGAGTAGTGAGTAGGACCGTCTCCAGGATTACAATCACAACTTACAGCATCCCGTACCTACTAGCTTATTCCACGGGACTGGCTTACTTCATGTCACATCCCTTTTTCTCGTGTTCTTGTATGGAGTGCTGTACGGATTTGCCTGTAATTCAGGACGCGTAGCGCAAGACGTCATATTCAGCTCTGCACCAAATAACATTTCTTTCGAGGGTTCAAACGTTCGCTTGTGCACAAGTACAAACGGCCGTATTTCTGTTTGATATCGTCAAGTGAGTGGATAGCCTGACCGAGATGATTATGCCCACCAGTAAGAGCGCTTGATTCTATGTCATCGTCCACGTCGCTTATTCGGCTACGGTGATAAGGTTAATCACTCTAAATGGGAATGCGTCTTGACATTACGATCGTTCTGGTGAGAAGAAATCGAGGAGGAGGTTCAAAGTGAAGTCCTCAGTGTTTCCGAAGCGCAGACAAAGGAAGATGTCATCATATGTTTCTGACCTACTCAGGCCAAAGAGATATGGGGTTTCAAGTCTACCGTATTGGCACATATTCTCATAAACATAAATACCGTGCTGATTAAACTCCTCATACAGCTGATCACTCACCTGTATATCGCTATATTTCTGTACCTTGATCTTTGCATTCGTTTGCGTGCGTGACACTACGTGTTCCTGTGTTCGTCTCACATTTTTGATTTATTCACAATAACCCAATTGGTGTCATTAGTCCGAGGAATTTTGGTAAAAGATGCCCGGAGCAAGCTTTGTGCACTGCTGTCAATGTCAACCCGTCGCCTGCACGACCTCTGTTCTGATGTAGACTAGTCGCAGCGCAGCAGGACGGCAGGCCGACGTGCAGTTCTAGACAAGCGCCACATTCGCACGACGAATGCGAAGTGATGCCATCAGTAAGGTCATCGCGAGGTTCGGTGCTCTCACGGCCGCATCGACATTCTTGCCGTATCATGCGTGCAATTTTGGTGGCGCTGACCATACCCACGAATCGGGACCTCGGGAAACACAGCGCCCTCTATTCACAAAGAACTGTGCGGTGTTAGAATCCGTGACTGGTATTAACTTTCGATGTGTGGTATGCGTATAAGTCCATGAGTGATGTATATACGTGACATCCGTGAGCCTTTTCAAAAACGATGCAACAACAGTGTGGTGAGGAACAGGAAGTACAAGATGTCCGGTGCGGAATATGCCAAGAATGTCCGTGCAAGGAAAAGCAATGCTGGGAACTGAGAAGCGAATCAGTGAAGTCAAAATCGGCTCGTGCAATATGTGGTCGAAAACAGCGTCAACATTCGTCGAAGGAGAACGCAGTGCGCAGCATGGGTTCTAGATACCTAAGTCGAATATGTTGTGGGCGTTGCCTCGTGCGAAGATACAAATTCATACATAGATAAATCTGGATGTTGGTGAATGTTACAGCTGTCGGCATCAAAAGCTGGCAGACAGGCTATGTTGGTGGGTGTATAGCTACAACGAGCAGACTTTAGGTACAATGATCAATGGAATATCTAGAAACCACGTACAACTCATATACGTTATGCGTCCCGTATGATGCTTGCAAAAGTAGTGATTCGACATCATCAGCATATGCAGCGAGTAAGGGACCATGGGGCTGCATGGACTCTTCGGCAAACGTGCAATGCGTTGACATGGGTTCCGCGTGGACAGGCGCATCACCTGCGTTGATTTCGCTGTTTGGAGGCGACAAGAAAGACACTGGCTGAGGGCACTTCACGGGTCGTGGAGCATGGACTGCAGGGAAGGCCTGAAGGGTTGATGCTTCGACGGACGAGCAGCTGCTGGGAGGAACGGATATACGATCCTCGTAAATCGTATAGTTTTCAACACCGGCCGCAGTATCATAAATATTTGAGCCCCCCAAGCAATCAGATGCCGCTGGAGGGTGTTCTTCCCACAGTGCAGGGTTCTCCGTCGACGCCGATGTCCAGTGTTCGATGCCACCGGCAGACGGGTGTGTGAGATCAACGGATGAACCCTCGTCTCGTTCTTCGTGTTTAGGAGAGGAACCATCCGAAGTGGAAGCGGCATAGTCGGAGTAATCCAAGCTGGAGGTCGTGTTGTAGATGGAGCCCCCTGAAGTATGAGGAGACAAAGTGACACTGTCGCGCCGCCTTTGCCGGCTCAAGGCTGGACCTCGGCTTCGTTTTGTATCCGCTTCGTAGTGGCAGATATAGCCCCGAGAGAGACAGCGTGAGCACGTAGGCTGTGTACCGCTGCACTGAAGGGAAGTAAAAGTAAGGCATCAGCTTCTTCATCATGTCAAGTGCCTACCTTCGCTTTACGTTCGCGACACTTGTTGCACGCCTTCACCGTGCGCCTGTTTTTGAGAGGCGTCGGCGATCGAAGAAAAATGCAGGTCCCATCAGGACCTGGCAGAGTTCCTGCCTGATACTGATGATATTCTGATCCCCAGGGTACGTTGTAAGGAATAAGATTCCAACATCCGTCTCCATCTCCAGCAGACTCGCCGACTAGAGTATTCGAGGGACCACTCAAGGGCGTGACCGGAGTTGAAGACGAAAATGAAGGAGACGAACGGTCTGAACAGACATCAGGCGACAGCGTGTCGGAGGGTGGGTCGAGTGAGTCGAGCATGATGTTCAGACCTGCGGCCGCTGCTTTGCTTCGGCGCGATATGGGCGGAAGAGGAACATAGCCGTCGAATTGGGGCGAGACGGTCAGGGCGGGTACTGTCGAGGACAAGGCCTTCGTAGGATAATCTGCCAGCATATTGGCTTCAACGGTCGTTGGGCGTGTTGGAGATGGCCTAGAAGTGAACAGCGGCTTTGAGTGGCAAAAGGAACGTTAAGGGCAAAACGGTTCAGCTTGAAGTAAATATGTTCTTGTGCCGCGGCGCGAAGGACGGCGACCTAGCGGCGGTGAGGCCATTGGATACTCGAGAAGGCGTTGAAAATAGGGTGCAAAAATTCGAGAAACCGAGTGCATTGTTGTGACTAGATGGATCGCGATAGACTGAGACCTGAATTCGAATTTGAGATCTGTCCAACGGAGGTTAGCTGGAGTTGACAAATGAGGAAACAAGT
Source organism: Taiwanofungus camphoratus (assembly GCA_003999685.1). Classification (NCBI taxonomy): domain Eukaryota; kingdom Fungi; phylum Basidiomycota; class Agaricomycetes; order Polyporales; family Taiwanofungaceae; genus Taiwanofungus; species Taiwanofungus camphoratus. Next base: position 1,698,346 of record CP021229.1, read on the forward strand.
CGGATACAGATTCCGCCGTATCGCCCGACGCTTAGCCAGGTGGTCTGTTACGAATTCCAAAATGATGAACAGCATACGTCGACTATACTATTTCACAGTCTGGACTCTGCCACGATCTAGATTATGTTTTCCTACTTACCTTTGCCTCGGCGTCAGGTTCTCAAGAAGCGCGGTATGGTAGTGATAAGTAAGCGGTATATGTCTTTCCATGTCCCGTGCGGTCAAGGCAGCAATAGCCCGTGGAAGAAGTTTACCGGCCCATCAGTGAATACGATGGTGAAGCCAAGTCTTCTGGCTTCTTGGTCAACAAGTTCAGGGAAGGAATGAATCAAATTTCTGAAGATTACTCAAATTTCCCACCAATCGCTTGGCGAGAATTTCCCAATTTGGGGCAAAAGTGGCCGCCAACGCCACGTCGTAAGATGCGACCGAAGTCGAAGCTGCGACTCCAAGGACCTACTTATCAGCCTGGAATTCGCGGGCAACGGACGGAAATCGGTCAAAATCAAAAGGCAGACCGAGTGGCCTTGCACGATACTCGCAAAGCGTTTCTCTCAGTCGCATAACATGACTGACCTACTGGCGCGACAAGGTAAGGTATATTGAGGGCTAAGGAACCCGTTGGCGACGAATCCTTACATAAGTCCGCACTAGGGAGATTGCAGAGATCACGATTTGCGCAACCCACCGCTTACAAAACGAGGACCGGTCAGTCGGCCGATCGTTGATGATCCCACGTAGCTGCTGCCACCGTCCAATCTTGCAGGAATCGCGTGGTGGATTCCTGTGGGAGCGTCACCTAGCATCCACATGTTCATTACGGTATCATCTAGAAAGCCCCTCAGAAGATCATGCGAAGACGAATCGACAGGTGATAGTGGCACAGTCAACGAAAGAATCGCGATAGAGTTTCTACACAAGAACGGTGAGGCGAGACGGGGCGAACCGAGGACATATAATTACCCCATATGCATCTGAAATACCAGAAGCTTCATGAGGCAGGGTCGTGGAGAACTGCCAAAAGATACCGTTCGTCTGTTCAGATGATGTGCAACGTCAAGCTGATAGCACTTGGAGAAGACAAGAATAAGTAGTATACCTGGGGAAATCATGATCTCGTGCCGCTTCGTGCGTATCCTCATGAACCGCATATCATCCTGAAGATACCGTGATACCCTATCACCGGACAATATCGGGTGACAGAAGACTCACGCCTTCTGTTTGACCGCTGCTCACTTCCTCCAAACCCCGCTGCACGCTCTCAACGATCCGTCCGATCGCGCTTGCGTACTTCCTACCCTGCTCGCCCTCGAAAACCACTCCAGAGTGTCTGATAATTGTCAAAGGGTGGCTCCTCGTGAGCAACATGTACCCAAGCACCGAGCGATGAGAAGTCAACATGGTCAGAGTTTGTTCAAGTTCTGGTGGTGTCGGAACCGATATTGAGGCGGCCGTGACCGCGTCTGACTGCATAGTATGCGGTGAAGCAGAGACTCCTTGGAACGACTACTCTAGTTGAGAACAAGATGACTTGGACAGCTCACGAGCAGATAACTTGAGCGGCTCACCATGTCGAATGTTGGAGACGATGTTGAGCTCAGGCTTCGATTGGTGGTCCAGAGGCAAATGATTACTTACGTAATATTCTTTGTACGGTCGCCGTGTTCCTGTCTCCAACCTTCTTCAACTGGAATAGTCGGCCACAAAGTCATTAGTGAAGTTAGAGTTCACTACTCCTGTGCGAGGCTATGGATACTTATTCTTGTCCTTCACCCTCACTCATCCGTGGCCAATGCGCAAGGCAAGGTAAGATTGATGTATCACAACGTTAGTGAGCACAAAATCAGCGTTCGTATTAACTTGCGGAATCTTGATCACACAATAAGTAATTGATCAAGTCCTTATCATGACAGAATGCTGGCAGCCCTGATGGGAAGAGACCACCTGTCCCCTGTGTTCAATTCCTAATGATCCCTAATGGCAGCGACATGTGAGCTCCCCAGAATCCAGCGAAGCCGCGAGACTTCCCAGCAGAGACGCTTCGCCATCGCTAGGTACCACTAGGCCATTGCGGTACTAGTCTGACTCCGGGCTATCATGGTCACGACCTCTTCGATCCTGCTATGTTCTGTTGCCGTATTCATTGCAAGCTCTGAGTGATGCAACTATTTGGTTGATTGGTGGATGTTGCTATTGACGTTTCCTAACCTGTTCATTGTTTTTTAAAAGCTTGAAAAGGAATCGTCTCGTCATCGGATGTGAGTAAACCCGTCCTTACAATGCGTGTCGTCTCGATTTGACAGCTCGCTTCCAAAGCAAAGGAAATCTCTCCGCCGCAGACTGTTGCTCTTTTTGCGCTACATCGCGAGTGGCTGATCGCTGGATACCCCTACTCATGGTGCATCTCGGGGTTCAACTACACAATTCTCACGAGGTCACAGAAAGAACACGTCTTGCGGTGTCACGTTTTCTAGCATGAACGACGTTTCTTGAGCAGTAGCAAGACCGTAACGGCAAATTACATGGGCGACCCAGCGCTCGGATATCAACCAGAACGCACGTTCATACCTAAGTCTTCGCGGGTAATCCAGGGCTGTCATGTAGTCCGTGGCTCTATCAAAGTTCTCCGTCTGGATGTAGCTCATCATGACAATTACCATGATATGAGTGACCTCTGTTCTCGTTTGGTCATAGTGGTCGTCATTCGTACTATTAGACCAGTTCGTTTACTTGTTTGGCAATTTTTGAAGTGGACTGGCGGTACTCATGCAGCCAAAAAACTCAGTGTTATTTAAATCGCGAGACAAGTCCGCATTCTTCTACGAGAAAACAGGAGGTTTCATGCATGTCTTTCAGATCAAGATGACCTCGCAACTACGCATTATATTGGAACCGTCAGTTGGAAGAAGTTGTAGCGAGAGCTTCAGGACCGCGATGAGCTACACTTCAGTGAGTTCAGGATTGTCTCGGAGCCCGAGGTATAGCAGTGTAGGACAGCGAATAGCCACTGACGCCTTTTCTGATGTGTATATTGAATGCAAATATTAGCCGTTCCAGCGATTCAAAATTTAGCTGCATGACGGAACTGATGTGTACAGGCTGTCGTTCCTAGATACCTGCCATAACAGGAAATGGAGCTGCTCCGGTCTGGCGCACTGTTCAAACGCTCACTGAGTTAACGAGAAGGATGTCTGAAATCCGAGCATGTCTTCATGATCTTATCACGCATGCTAAGTTTGTCCCTGCATAAGGCATCTTGACAATAGCAACCTTGGTGAGAACAGGAAATTCAGAGTTTGTGTCCAAAATCGATAGTGCAAACGAGCGACGGTGTGTGTGGGGGCAATTCCAGTGCTCGAACGACACCACAAAACCGACGCTCCATCTCGCAGTATGATAGGTGACTTGAGCAGAACTGAGAGTCCCAAGACCAATGTGCATAGGGGATCATGTAGCAGAGCGCCTCGCTCGAGCATTGCGTTGCGTCAATGGTTCACGTGAATCAGACACAGTGCGGTGAATCTATACAAATAAGTCAGGTACGTTCCGATAGCAGTGGCAGTCCCTAGAGTGACCTCACCGACGTTGCTGGGTAGTTAGTCAGGCATAGTCCCCGACTGTCAACTTTTGTGGTATGGATCGATGTTCTATTAAATTTGAGAGCGACCTTGAAATTATACGGGGCCTGACATGTACCGTTGATTATATTAATTTGGTCCTAAAACTGCAAAAGAGCAGACCACAACATGGATGTTCTTATCTGATGAATGTTTGCGATCAGTATCACATTATATACGGAGACTAAATAATGGTACCTGGTAGGTCATACGGATCTCTGACTTGAGTTTGCGGCGGCCGACAATGACGGCCACAGTGCCAGACGCACTCTAGACCTTGTGCACATGACTAAGGGGATAGAAATCTCGGTAACACGAGGTTTCACCATATCATCGAGCTACGCTTCGAGAACTGTCGTGGAAATTGTCCTGTACACGTCTGTGCAATTTATGCGATGGTACCAGACCACAAGCCGTATATATGATACCGACCACATCATCTCGACACGAAGCGGGACTACTATATACTGTTCTTTCTGACTGGACAGCTTTCCGCATTGTGACAGCACTACGACGTTGAGAGAGCCCTGTGGTAAGAGGATGAGAAGTCGGTCCCTTTCCAAACATTCTTTAAACCCACGCTGATAGTGGTGTCAGGTACAAACCTGATGGGTAGAAGTCGTTGTATCCGGTAAGAATTGTTACGACTGACCTGACTACACCCTTGCGCATGAGATCGGAAAATCACCCTGCACCATGCAAAAACCGGGTAAGATCCCATAACGGCACGGCAGGCTTCCCCGTCGACTCATCGATTAGGCATTTGTGTGAATCTAGGATGCTCCACAGGGCAGGGCGAGGGAAAGCAATAGCGTTTGTCACAAGCTTCTGCGGTCTGCCCGGTCGTTTGCTGCCTGTGTGAATCTCGCAGACACTCGCATTCAAGAACTTGGACATCCGCGCAAGGGCAGGAGACAACACCTCACCAATAAGAGGTTTGAGGGCCCTCAAGACCGGTGTAGGTAACAGCGACAATAGAGTAGGAGGAGGCACTGGACGCTTAAGGGGCTTTCACAGCCCAGCTTCTACTCGCTCAGTGCGACTTCCTGAAAGCTGGATGCCACTGCATATGCCCTGCATTGCAGGCGGTCTCAGTAACATGGCCATCTAACAAGGTATGGTGTTGGAAACGTAAATTGGTCGTAAAAAGCATCGGTCGTCCGCTTTTACAGATCAATGACCCAGTGCAGTCGGTTGTCATGGTAGGGCTTTGAGACCGTCGGGGCAAAGACCAAGCACGCCAACCGGGCCTGTATCGTGGACGCAGCATGTAACCCCGCTCTCGAAGCCATCACTGTGTCCCGGGAAAGGGCCAATTGTTTAAGTATAGTTAGACGTGCATTTCAACACGGTGATGCAACTTACGAATACCGCACTTTCTCAAATCACGCCTGCATGAGCCAGACACATTTTCGAGAGAAGCTTGTGGCGAAAGGAAAATTGTATGAAAGTTACATAGTCCTCGGTAACTTGGCTACATGGCTATACACAAGTGTTCTTTTCTCGTCGTCGGTGCTGCACCCAGTCAAGCCAATCCCAACAGGCTTCGAGTTGTGCGAGGGCGAAGGAAGGGAGGCAACTTCAATCTCAGCATCATGGGCTAGGCTTGAAGGCCAGTGAATTCAGCTGCCGGGTGAGAGTATGTCGGGCCCAGGAGCTCGCCTAGACCAGGCAACATGGCTACTGCTTGTACCTGGACGGACGAGCCTCGCTTGGTCCGACGACGTGTTCCAGAACTGCTAAATGCCATGAAATAAGTAGTAGGTGAGACAGCCGCAACACGTCGGTATGTTTACATAAAGTGAAGGCCTCATGAAGACCCTAACGATTGCCGCTCGTGGTTGAGCGGATTGCTAGGCGCTGCCACACAGCCATGAAGTCGAAAACGACGAGCCACATCACCTTATTCCCGCTGAGCGCGCTGGTTGCTGATTGTCGCCGTCGTTGATCTTGACGGGTGCTTGTCCTCTTTTCCCATTTACATTTATCTGCTTATCGTTCGTTTGGCCCATCGTTGATATCTGTGTGGCGGGGAGCAGGTGAGTTAGTGTTTTGATGTGCTTGACTACGCCCGCATAGTTGACTTGCTGCTCCCTCGTGCAACGTCCCTTGTGTATCAATCTTTTTCTCCCCCCCATCTCACGACTCTTCACGACCGTCTGCCCGCTCGCCATTTACCCTAGCCAGCAGCGATACCCTGGTTGTAAACCAACCCCACATTTCCTCCTCTCCCGCCATAGGCTGCGATGACCCGGTTTGGGGACTTTGCTCCCCTCTGTCACCAACTTCCGTCGTATCCTTGGTGTAACCTCTTCTACCGCCAGGTATTCCTCTATCCATTCTTATATTCGCCGGTTGTCTCACTTTTTACAGCTCGAAGATAATGATCCTTCTGCCCTCATTAATGCCTCCGCAAACGCCTCATCTGCACCCGTAGGTGTAAATCCGGAATGCGGAACCCTCAGGGTTGGCTATGACAAATCAATAGGCAATGTAGCCAATATCATTGCTTGTGGATTGAGCATCATTTTTGTTGTGGCTCTGATTGTATGGACCAGTAGGAGGAAGGCCGCTGTCGGTAAGTGCTGGTATCTGATCTTATTATTTTCCGCATTGGCGGTGCATGCACGAATGTATGACAGTGCGGGAGTCCCCCTTCTGTCGATTACCTTCACCATGACTCGTCTCCGGGTTTCATTCGCGCTGTTCCACCTCCGAAATTCTTCCGTGCATTTGCTCTCTTGTCGTCATTCCTGATGGAATTAGACTGTCAACTTTTTGTGTTTGGCTTCCAGGCCCCTTGCGGTTGTGTAGACGATGACCCAGGCTTTCGTAAGTGAAAAAAATCCGCTCACACTTCTACTTCGTTGATCATGCGAGTCCATGTTGAACTTGGGTCGTTCAACTAGACTGCGAACTCGTTGTGAAGGGCCTGTAACTCCTTGATGGTGGAAGAGCCAACGTTGCTGTCGTTCACTGATAGTCTTAACATGGGTTCCTTCGTGACATTCATCGCTAACTAATTCTGATATTATTATTACAGGTCGGGTAGAATTTCGTATCTTCCTCGTGCTCTACCTCCTCACGCTCCCTATGCAACTCATAACAACCGGCTCCTTCCTTGAACAGGGTTCTACTGCGCTTACAGCCATCACTGCAGTGCATGCCGGCCTCGTAGCCTCTACATTTTGGGCGCTCCTCGGGAATGCCCTCGTTAGCACTCAAGTGGTTGAGGATGGGACCATCACCTCACTCATCGTGAGTCAATAGGCTGCTCATGTGCCCTTACCCGTTCTATCTCCACACCCTTTTATCTGTCATGACTGTGAAGCGGGAAGCCGAGTGCCAATGCTACGGGTCCCAAGGCTAGAATCTGAGAAGCTGATGCGCTTCCCTTCTCTGTGCAGCCCTTCAACTTCTTCATCTTGGCGTTCTTTGTGGTTACAATGTATATCTCGCTCGACGTCGGCTTCACGTTTACACACGCTTTGGGGCCGTCCAATCCTCCACAGAGTTTGCACAGTGTGCCCCTTTTTGTCTTCACGAATATTTGGCCTGGAGCGTGAGTGCTCACTTTTTAACTCTCCGAGTGGCTTACGAATTCCGCACTTTCATCTGTATAGCGCCGCCATTCTCTATTTTCTTTCTATGCTGTATGTCGTGCTGGGCATCCTGAACGAGGTCCGCCCAGTGTGGTATTTCATCCTAGCCGCTGTTCTCTTTATTCTCAGTCAGTTGGATTATTACTTGTTGAACAAGGTTATTTGCAAGGTGGGTTCATTTCGTCTTTTTATCTTAGGTTATGTCCTTTGTCACACATCTTGTATTTCGGTGATCCGACATTCCGGTGTAGAATTCTGACGATGACTTCATACTTCCAGGGGACTTCTGCAAAAATAGATGGATCGTTTGTTGCGACAATCTTGGAGACAGCGACGGTAGGTGTACTGTATCTTGCATGGAAGAGCATCACAGAAGGTGAGTTGTCCTCGACTTTTGTCTTATTTCCTGATCTGACTCAGACACGGTGATGTCAACAGAATCGTTCGACGATGAAGTCTACTATCCATATTAACTCAGTACGGACACTCTGCAAATTTCTACTGTCTCGATTCATCTCCATTGGAATCCCATACTTTTCTAGTAAATACCTTCTGTTGTCTGTATTATCACGTCTCGTCTGTCGATGCTGTGTTTCATCTGTGCCCGATATCCCACTCGTTATTTATGTCCTAAAGTTTCATACCCTGACCTTCTGGATGGATCTTTTCTCTATGGTATCCTTGTAGCACGGTGCGACATATTCATACAACCCGCCCGGCGAGATCTTGTTTATTGAGTGGGATCGCAGACGAAAACTGTCATATTTCAGTCTAATGGCCTAAGCAAGTCGAGTGGTGAGTTGACTCACGAGTTTGATGGCTCGGTAAAGGCATTGCACTGTGACAAAATAGAGACTAATCATATACAAAAGATACAAATATCATATGTGTATGCTGCCAATAATAAGTGTCATTTGTGTGTGTTGTGCAGCTCACCAGCAAAGCCAATTCTGAGCAGCTTCCGTGCGTACTGCTGGCGGCGAGCAGTTCGGATCATGTGCTCATGGGAGAGTCTCAATAGAAAGCATGGGTGACCATTACATCTGCTCGGTCAACAGGACTCATACACGAGTAGATCAGCCAACTCTAGTCACGTTCAGCTCGCGAGTTCACTCGAACTCGCGGCAACACCAGTCTATCGTCTTTTTGTTGGCTGTAAAACATGTCAAGGCAGCTAGGTCAGTTATTGACAGTTATTGACATGCTTTACAGCAATGTTCATATTTTTGCGGAAACGCAACTTTTTTTTTTGTGTAGCCGAAGTAGGACACCAAAACGAGTTTCCATTTTGAGTATTGCTGTTTTTAATTTCCACTGTGTCTGTAGTATTCTTTGTTTTTGAATTGCAATATCTCTCAAACCACTCAGTGTATTCACATTCTATTCTACTTGTCAACATGGAGGGCATGATTTGAGCACTAGGTAATAGTTGGCTAACAGTTTTTATGAGCAGCCAGTACACCTGCAGACAGTGCTCCAGAGATCTCATGTATGTTGCTTATCATGCTGTTCATTTCATTGAGCCTAACATTCCTAATATCAACCCAATATCTTCCCTTCAGTGATGCAAGTTTCATTCAACTTGTCACACAACCAGGATGAACCAGGGGTGAGCAACCAGTCAGGCCCATATGCAAAAAAAACCTGTTGGCAGTGCACTTGCCAGCCAGTTCTGTCAACTCACTGTCACACCACAGAAGCCCCAATGACTTCTCACTATGCAATGTGTTTCTAGACTTGCATGGGACAAGCCAGGAACCTGTGCCCTTCTCCCTTTTGACAAACCTGTTGAGCCAGGGCATCACACAGTGCTCACATTCAGGCTTGGTGTGCCATTTGTCAATGAATCCAGCATGCTTGACATGCTCACCATGAAGAGTGCACTCACAATGTCACTGAGCCCCAAGGAGGTGGAGAAGGAGGTGGGGGTGGAGGTGGCAGGTTTTACAGGCTCACCCCAGTGGCAAATGAGAGCAGACCAGCCAGTGGCAGGATGGGCTCCTTTTAATGCAATGGCAAGGCAAAAGCACACATTATCAGACTGTGGTGTATAGACATGGACCTCAGTATGATGTGCTTAAGTATCAAGTGCAAGACTGTAATTGCATACCTGTAGTGTATGGACACAGACTAGACAATGTAAGTAAGTCAATGGTATGCAACAATAAACATAGGGTATGAAAGTACTCACCCTCAGTACAGCATGCTTGAGTATCAAGTGCAAGACTGAGGGTGCAGGTTGTGAATCATACACTATATGAAGTAAAGTGAGTAAGGGACTGGCACATATCATAAGGAATGATGGCAAAGGAACAGGAACATAGTAGTATACCTAGTATGAAATAGGACCAGAAGGAAAAACTATCAGGTGTATAGTGTGCAAGGGCGACATGCGCGCTGAGAAATCTTGGCATAGCACGGTCACCGCTGATACGCATGGGTATCAGACTTGCAGTGGACTATGCACGGATTGTGGTTCCAACATGGATGTCGCTATGTATGTCCCAGAAGGGGCCAGGTCCAACATTGCTGGTTATAATAATCAGCCTGCACTTCAAGCACGAGTCTGAGTGACATACCAGGAAGAATACCATCAGCATGAGCACCATGCCCTCCATTTCGACGAGTAGAATCTGAACCTGTTAACGAAATCTGAATACACTGAGCAGTTTGAGAGATATTGCGATTCCAATCTACCGTCAGACGCAGTCGAGGCGGAAATTGAAAACAGCAATACTCAAAATGGAAACTCGTCTTCGTGTCCTACTTCGGCTACACAAAAAAAAGTTGCGTTTCCGCAAAAATATGAATATTGCCGTAAACAAGTTATATACCGTCAAATACAGCAAGAATACTAATCTCTTTCTGCAAATCCACTCGCTGTAGGACACCGCGACGTTATGCAACGGTCCGTGGATCTAACTTCTGTATAGGTTATGCATCACAGCTCTGGAATGGTCTGAGCCGGTCGGAAATCTGAGTAAAAGGAAGTTGAGATGTTGACTAGTCACAACTATGTTATTTAAAGATGTGCACAGACTTCGTCCTCAGACGTATAGCAGTAGGCATTAAGCCATTCTCCATTCAATTGCAAAAATGCGCATCCAGGAAACCCTTTACAGGCACCCTACGCTCCTTGAGTTTCGACACTTCAGTTTTTGGCATGGTTTAAAACATATCTTTAACCAGGTCATATAAAATCTGCATTCACATGATCTGTGATAGTCCTGTGATCGCCGGCTTGGGTTAGTATATCAGACTCCTTCAGTACTTTCGCAACACTCGTTATCGGCCTGAATGGTACGTGTTGCCTGAGCAACGGGGTACGTATACAAGGATCGTTACACAACATTTGTGGACTAATCAAACAACTAGAGAATTACAGAAGGCTTCCCAAGCCGAAAGAAAGTACTAGCCTGGGACTCATGCCAGGTACGGAGAATGAGATCACGGACCTCTAAAAATGAACCACATGTATGAACGGGAATTGGACGAAGGAGTCCGCGGCCGTAAAACAGAAGCTACATAATGAACCATGGTCATGGTGACATCCGCCGTTATAACGTCCTACACGACATGACGAGCCACTTTGTGCGTTACCTTATGCGTGACCTCCACGCACACCCACCCGTCCTCCTCGTTTTTCACGCATTTCCCCAGCCGATCTAGTAAGGCCTTCGCTCGCGCAATAGACTTCTTCCGGCTAATGGCACACCGGGAAGTGGGGCCTAAGGGTTGTACGTGGTTGTAATGCTGTCGCGCAAGCACCTCTGCCGGGCTGGCGGGAGTTGTAGGAGAGCTGCCTTCAGAACGCCATTTTTTGAGGCGGCGTCTGCGCTCCGGTGGTGGTATATTGAAGCAAAATGCTCGATCTATACCGTGCAGCGTCTCCCAAGAGGAGGAATCGTCACTGGGCTGCTTTGCCCAACTTTCGTCAGACGGGAAATCGACTTCAACATAGTTGTTGGTTGAAGTTGTCGTAACAGAAAAAGCTGAGCTCTGGGAACCCGTTGGAGTCAAAGGATAAGGCGAAAGAGTCGAGTAGCTCACCAGGTTGAGGTTTACAAATACCGGCAGACTCCCGTAACTCCCCGTCGGCAGCTGTCTGCCTTCGAAAAAGCCCTCGTCCGTCACGGATTCCTGCATCACAGATGGCTCACTACTTGAGCTGGTAGAGGGCGATTCGACGTAGATTGGGAGACGTTTAAAAGGAGCGATCGAACGAAGCTGGCGGCCGACATTAGTGAGATGCGAAAGGTCGGGTGAAGACTTCAGCAGTGTCGGAAAGTCGGATTCGTGGACGAGATTGGCCAAGGCCACTGAAGATGCAAAGGCTGGGCTCTGAGGAGTTGTTCTCATTCCAGGAGGAATAGTGATCCAAGCGGGCAGTAAATGTGGGTCCATGACAGTATCTGAATCCGTTTGAGCCTCACACGCCGAGGAATACGGCCTTGTGGCCTCTGAGCCCATTCCAAAGGCGGTGCTTGGAGCCGTGCTCGCAAGGGCAAGTGCAAATCTATCAATGGTCAGGACCTGCGACTGACCGTCGGCAACGTCACGAGGTGAATCACCGGCACAGGGATTGGTGGTGGCACGATCAGCGCACTCCGAATCCAGTAGATGTGCGCCCGAGAATGTGATCATTCCCTCGACGGGGTCCCACACAGCTGCAAATGTAAGAGCATTATGGGGAGGAATAACGTCGGACCATCGGTGGTCCTCGAAGTCACGGGCGTCCCTTGTCCGGAGCGGCATGTCTAGAAGTATAAGTAAGGAATGGCTAGAGCACTGTCTCAATGGTGTCCTTGTACGTCGGAGGAAAGGGCACCCTCACCACAATCCTTTCGTACAGAGTCTCGTTCAGCTTGAAGGCACCGACGCATGCAATGTGATTGACTGAGGGGTCGCGGTAGGCCTCACGGGTTGTCCCTCCAAGGAGAGTCGCCGAAAGGAAAAAGGAAAGGTTTCACTTAGGGGAGGAGACTTGTACGCCCGCGTATGCCCGCACACACATATGGCCCTTGAAGAGGACGACGGAGGAAGTGGAGGAAGCAGTGAGGACATTGATATTTCCGTCCTGCAGGCCTCATGGTGATTGTAGGTCACTTGAGGAAGAGGGGACTGGTCCTGTATCCACGCCATATAGAATGGTCGTGAGAACGGCACATAACGAAACGCGCTCGACACGTTATCTCCGGGTCACAATGGATCCGTCACACCGTCACATCTCGTGACGGTAGAGAGGATGCCACCGACAGTAGGTGGTAGACCGTCCACAGCCAGCGTTCGCAAAAACAAATAGAGCTTGAAAGACATCGTCGAAGCAGGACATGCCACTGGAATTTACGTCCAAGAATTAGGGTCGGTCTGCCGTCGGAATGGAACGTGTCAGTGCAGCTCGACGCAGTGACGCAGCTTTATCTGGACTCGAGATAGCACATCTTCCTGTACCGCTGCGCAACAAAGATGGGTCGTTGCGGAGAAACGGACGTGGTCAGACACGTCGCCAGGATCACAGACTTGTCTTTTTATTCTATTATATTTCATTACAACGCTGCAACTCGCGCTGGTCTTCAAGACGATATTGAACACAGAGACACGATGCAGAGAGAGCAGCTGACCAAAGGCGTTCCAGCAGCCGCCGTGATGAACACGAGAACCCATGCCCAGGGGTACTACTAGAATCTTTCATTTCTGAAATTCCGCACGTAGTGAAAATCAGTATAGCTGCCAAGAAATCGATTGCGATAGCCTATCCATCTGACGGGTAAAAGAAGAGCATCGTACCAGAATCAATAACCGTCGTTGACTTTCAATTTGGCGATGCTGAGCGCAGATCAAGCGTGAGTGAGATGCAAACTCACATCCAACGAGAGAAGGCACAAATTGAAAATACATGCAGGAGACTTAGTCCTGTTTGCCAGACAGAGCACGACGGAGAAGCATCGGTTGCCAGCCGCACTCAGACCGCAGTTTCCGGACAGATTGCTCACACCAATGGAACTCGCGTGTTGACAATTCCGGAACATTACATGCGAATAACAGCAGATATGGCAGTACAGACCCTCTGTACTATGACGCAGCCAGGGGGTGTCCTACTACCTCAGCCGCAGTCATCTTCAATGTAGTAGCCATGAGAATCCGTCGCTCTGTCCGAGAACGCCGGTCCGCCGTGCTCATGCAGCCGAGGAAAAATGCTTGACAAGATAGACAAGCTGAGAACAATATGGTAAAGTCAGAACGGAACACAGGACCTTGACACATATAGAGATGGTTGACAGCCCTTGATTGTGGTACAAAACCCGTAGCACCAGAAGACACCCCCGACGACCCTGAGGGACAAGAAGAGACATTGTCCGAGCCTCACGATGAATGTTTAGGATTGCACATTCGGCTGAAATCCAGAATTACCTCTTACGTAGATGGGGTCTATCCAATTCCTTGGGCTCGTGCCGAGCTTCGAAAAGACTATCGAGAATCCCAAGCGGAATGCGAGGCAATACCCACATCTAATGGATAGATCGTCAGGTGGAAAGTAAATTTAAAGTACGTCGCGGAAGAACTTGCGAAGAGCTGCCAGCGCATGATCAATCAGGGAACTCTGCAACTCGATGACGCTAGGAGTCGCTTCGACCATCTTCTCCTGTGATATTTTTGCCAAAACAAGCCCGGAAACGCCAAAGATAGAAAAGCGCTATTCGACATGGCTTGTCACACAGGTGGTAGCAAAGTCTGCTGAAGAATGTATGGCTCAACGGGGTTTTTTTCTTCTTTCGTTATGGACTTGGAACGAATTCTTTGACCTAATCGGTCCCAAATCAAACAGTCAAATCAACGGTGGTCAGTCCATAGCATAAGTAGGGGCTAGAAGGGGGTTGCAGAGTATGGGAGCCAATGAAGCCCGGAAGATGTGATCCAGCCCGTTTGCACGTGTCTGCAGATAGCTCCGAAGCTCAACGGTGATTAACATAGGGCAATGAATTTATTACTGCCGAGCGTGAGGAAAGAGGACATGAGGCACAATGCATGCAGACGGGTGAAAGTCCAAAACGAACAGTGATAATCTGTGAATACGTCATAAATGCCGTTAGCAATAAACACCTCTATCAGCTGTATAACGGTAGAGAGCTAGTGGCGCTGACCGTTAACCTTTGGTCTATATGCCGACCCGCTGGATGGTTGTTCATCCATAATTGAAGCTTTCCAGGGAGATAACAGGTGGCTGAAGACCGATGATTCGCTCCAAGGATTGAAAGCCGGTGACTTCGGCCGTAAGATGCATCAAAAGAAATAATTCACGCAACTTTCGCCCGATGACAATCCCTTGAGAACGCTCGAAGAGGGGGAATAGTTCCGCGGAGTTACCCCGGAAAGGCAATCTCTATGGTCCGCGGCGAGCGATTGGTCGCTCACAATCGATGTCGAATACGATGTAGACCCTCCTTAAGAGTCCGACTACGCGTGAAAGTAGGTGTCACTACAAAGGTGGAGAGTCAGGGAAGGGAGACGCGTCTGTCGTAAAGAAGTCGAAGAAGGCCTCGGTCATCGACCCGAGACCGACCGAGACAAAGGCTGGGCGGGGGGCTCGTGGCTTCGAGATCATTATCGAGGCAGTGTATAATTTAGGAACACGGGTCTTAGACTTCGCAATCTACACAGTCATGGACGTTGAAGATGTTAACACTGCACGATAAAAGGTCTCATAGCAGGATCGGAAATCTGTACGTTACCCACATTCTCATCCCGGAGCTTGCGATATGTTAGGTTGCCCATATATCGAATAAACATCGTTTTGGTAGCGAACTCCTTCGTGTCATGCTCTCAAGCGGATCACGGAACACGGTTGTATCTCCGAGAGCTAAGGGACACGGTTCGGGAACTCTGAAACGCACTCCATGGATTCTTCCTTCAAAGACGGACGTTGGACGGCGAATTGTGCATAGGAATCATTTCCATAGCATTTACTGGAAGGCGATGGAAAGAGTTACACAGATTGTCGAGGGCTCGTGCCCGTAGCCGAGAGAAAACCTCGTCTACTTCCTACTCACAGTGCCAGCTTGACCCTTCTTTGATAGCGGTACGATTCACGCTTGTACACCCTTTCGCATCAGAAAGTGGAGTAGAGGGCGTCCAAAACTTGACGAGGGTACATGGTAGGGAATACACCCCATCTTGTAAAATTCGAGATAATTGAATTCAACAGCACGATGCGCTTCGAAAACAGAGAGCCACCGCCTCACCTAGGATGCAAAACCACCCAAATGTATCCGAGTGTGTGGCATTTGATCCATAAGACTGGAATTGCGGTCGCCCGGCCCAAAAAACACCTGCATCAGACCAAATCTTTTCGCTACATTCCCGTGGACATCATAACATCCGAGAACTCTTGTGCCAACATGTAGTAGTTGCCGAAGACCGGACATCGGAAAAGTTGTTGAGATCCGGTGATTTGGGACACATAGCTCCTTACACGGGCTGCCTGACAAGCGGTATATTCTCAGATGTATGGTTAGGAAAAATCGAGTAGCTGCCGAACCATTCCCTGCTGGTAGAAAGAAATTCAAATTAGAAAAAGGGGTTTCCTGTGGTGCAAGAACCGCGTACCGAAAAAAGGTAGCACAGTGTGTATGCATTTCGAAGCACAATACGCGGGCCTTCGATATAGACAAACAGTCCAAAAAAGCTCACTAACTTCGTCAATTTCTGGCATGACAGAAGTCGCTTCCGGCGGATTTTGTATCCATTCGAGAAACATTATCGGAAAGACATTGTATTCCCATTAGGTTGTCTAGGATAACTGAGACGACGGCATGCTCAACACAATATGGAATATGCTTCAGACTTGAGAAATAGTAACCGGATACCTTGTGTCGTGCGAAAGGCGTGCACAGAAGGACTGTGGTGGTCACCAATATAATATTAGCACCTTTAGGGAAAAACATCAGTGCAGTGAAGACTACGCAGGCCATCATTAGACACATTACGTCAGCCGTGTAGGTAGCGAAACCACAAAATTCTTGACATTGGGCAACATAGTATGGTGACCTTTCAAATGCGAAAGAAATTCTGATCAACACTAGCGGGTGAGTTTGCATTCAAACTCATCGAATATTTGATGGAGCTGACACGCTGAAAGTTGCTTTCATCACCTTTTCATTAGATTGCAGCCATGGCCTGGCTATGTGTCGACTCGTATTGTATGAGAGGCAGTTGAACCAGTGCTGAGATGGAGTTTGCCGGACCGCAGCCGTTACAGCTTGAGCACGCTTTAGGCGCCCATTTAGCGACTCGACTGGGTGAACTGGCAGCGCTCGCCATCCTCTGCTCGTCGTTGTCTTTGTATTCACGTTACCATTTCTCTCTTGTATTCAATTCGACGCCTTCAGCCTGCGAATAATCTGTCTGAGCTTGTAAACGGTCAATGCGATGACTTCCACAGGCGGTCTCTCCCGCCGCCGTGTTCCCAATACTTCCTCGTCAACCTCGCCCTCTGATGACCCGGATGATGCCTGGGGCCTCAATGGTTCCACATCGAATGGCACTGTAAACGGAGGGTCTGTATCACAACAGAACTCTGTTCATTCGTCGCTCTCACATGGCGGGTCTGCTTTCGAGGGCGGCAGCAAGATCGCATATGATCCTCGTGACCTGGAGAGAGAGGACGAAGACGTTCGCCAAGGGGGAAAGGCGCCTAGGCTGACAATAATGGAGGAAGTATTACTTCTCGGCTTAAAAGATAAACAGGTGAGCGTGCACTGTGGATGCTACCAGGGAGAGGACGTTTGTGCGTTTCGATCGCTGTACACGCATCCCCCATCAGTTCTGTTATTGTTCGTGACTAGAAGGTCAACGTCGCATGCTCTTTGCTGCAGGAAAATATTTCCCGAATTTCCCTAGTATAGTCTCTCAGGTCATAGGCAAGTTCTGTTGGATTACTTTGCCAGGCCCAAGCACATCTCGGATATGCTCCTCGGAAAACCCTTGCGGTGCTATGCGTCGAGGCTTCCCGTCTGCGAGACGCAGACGTTTCAGGCTTGTCGCACAAGTCTTTATCACTTCTCACGAACGACACTGTCTCGCCCGCCATGCAGAAAGAAAGTGGTGTTCCGATCAGTTCATCCCTGCAACCAAACATATAGTGGATATAGTTCATGACTTGGGCATTGGGTCATCGCATTCATTGCGTGGTACCAGCTGCGTGACGTTATGCAACGGTATAACGCCATCTTCGCAATCCACCAAGAGATGTCAGTGGCTACCCTTCTGCCAGTCATACATATTGGATTCCGACTGTGAAGTGAATGACATGCCATCGTAGTTCCGCTTGTGCTTCATCGCTATAGCCAATATTGCCGTAGGCCGTCATCTTCTAACCTCTCTTCTATCCTACTAGGGCTACCTGTCATTCTGGAATGATAATATTTCATACGCACTGCGGGGCTGTATCCTCATCGAGCTCGCATTACGACGACGAATCGCTCTTGTACGAGACCCGAATCGGCGGCAGCTGCCACCTGCAGAACGCATGATCGAGGTGATCGACGACCGGCAGACTGGGGAGACGATCCTAGATGAGACACTTAGGATGATGAAGGACCACGAGAGGGAGCGCATGGCGGTGAATACATGGGTAGATCTTCTCAGCGGTGTGTATCGTGTCTATGTGTCTATGCGTACCCGCTCAGGGACGTGAACTCACACGACGCAGGCTGACGGCGGCGTTTGCATTCGTTGTGTGATTCTTAGGTGAGACATGGAATGTCATGAAGATTGGCTTCCAACTTAAGCAGGTGCGTGAGCGGCTCGCTAAGGGCTTGGTTGACAAGGGTATTTTGCGCACCGAGAAGCGCAATTTCCTCCTCTTCGACATGGCGACGCACCCTATTGCGGATGTGCGCACAAAAGATTCAATAATCTCACGTGTCGTAGCGTTGCTGACAGCGTCAACATCAGCTGTGCCAAGCGCAGCATTGGGGAAGGAGGGAACGCAGTGTCGAACTATGCGGGCAGTCTGCCTTGTATGTGCAGCGTATGCAGCGAGCGTGCTCGATAACGCATTCGGACGGCTGACATACGAGGAGCGGGAGGCGGCGTTTCAACGGTGTGACGATATCCTCGCGGAGTTCGCATGCTGGCCATTTGGGAGTGCAAATGCGGTGAAAAGTGAGGCCCCCCTACGGAAGAGAGAGGCTGCACGGATTGGGATGGGCAGTGCTGGTATGGGCGGGCGTGAGGCGGTGACAGGACTGGTCATGGAGGCCAAGAGAGAAATGAGCGGGGAGGAAGACATGTGCTTCGAGTTGATCGCAGGCGTGCTAGAAGTATTATCGAAATTAGACTCGTTGCTATTATGATAGTTATTCTCTGTAGGCTTGCCGTTTTCGCGTTGTGTATATCCACATCTCGTGTCGTGTTTCCTTTGCACTTATTATTGCTGGTGGTACATATATCAAACTTCGTAAACTGATTGGTAGTGAACAGCGTGAATAGAATATTAGATACAAGTGTAAGTCTGGCATGGTGAGTGTTCCTAACGTTCGTTCACCCTGCCACCAAGATACAGCTTGCCTTAGTCATTGACATGTTATGGAATTACAGATGGCATTGCAGGTCATTAGCACGCAACAAACTTCCATTTCACGTCATCGAATAGCGCCGGGGAAGGGAAGAGCGGGGAGACTGTCAAAAGATTACGGCAGCAACTTCTTACCAGAGTGATAGCCTTATCATCGAGAGAAATGAATTCCGAGTAAGGCGGTATATATGACCAATCCCAACTATGAGCTTGTGGGAAAGCCAAAACTGTATTAGAGCCAATCTGAAGGAAGAGTCGGGCATTAATTATAAGGCAACAGTGATAATAACCGGACCATACCTAAGGCAACGCCATCATGAAGCCCTTGCAACGGCATGCAGTCCGACTCGAGGCAACCAAACGCAAGAACCGGAGACACGGAAGCTGTTAACCAGACTTGGGATCCGGTCAGTGAGTAAGATTGGTCCAGAGAAATTTCAATACAAAACGCAATCGATGACAGCGTGGAAGTATAGCAACTGACTCCGTTGTATCTGCATGGATCTGTCATCTGTGTTCCAAAGCCGAATTTTAGTCCAATTCCATATCTGCATGTAACGGGACTCGTAAAACGCCATAGTCGCATCAGCGGTATATTGGCCTTGCATCCTGCGACTCAAAGTGACACCTATTCCAGTCACCATCCCAACTAACTTATACGATGTCCCGCTGCGAACCAGAAATACAAGTAACAAGTAGATCCAATAAATCAGATACATGCGAGACCTTACTGAGTGTCCACATGCTCAATATCACCTTCACGTCCGTCAGCATCTGCAGGGGCCTCCCTTCCCATATTATTCTCCAAAACAGCTTTGACATCCTGTGTACTCGCCACACTATAAGCAACAGCAGCGGCAGCTCCCACTGCTGAGCTGCCTTCCGTGAACGCTCCTTCTCCCTTTGCCTGCTCCTTCGCACGCACCATCAACTGTTCAACAGCCCAGTTTAGATAGCCAGTCTTGCTAGTCTCCCATTGCCTCTTCCCGGGTTCAGGTAATGGAATCTGCTCTGCAGCATCGGAGGATGGGTCGACTGCGGGAAGGGAAGAGACCGATATATACATCGTCTGAAACTCGTCTGGCAGTGCGCGAAGGGCCTGTAATTGTGGTGCACGTAGGAATGAGAGTCTTTCCAGCCGTGATTGTGAATGTGCCAGTTGCTCAGCGGACTTGCGGACAGCATGTGTATAGAGCCGCCGAAGCTTCCTTTGCTATGTGGCGGTAAGAACCTAGTACGCTGAATGTGGATAGAGGCGTACTGCTTGTATCTTCTTACGCAAAACTCTGATCTCTATCAATAGTTCTGTCTCTTTCTCTTCAGTCTCGGTCAGATCTAGGCCTCTCTGATGCGGCGCCACTATTGGTAGATCAGCCGGAATGGCGAAGATATTGCGCAAAGACCACGCTTCGAAAAAGTCAAAAGCGATATCGACATGAGACTCAAGTAGCGTTTGAAAAGAGTTCAGTCCTTTTTCCAGCTCTTCTGTGTTGTTCCAACTGCTGGTCGCGCTCGTACGTGTGGCGTCCCGGCGCTCCAAGAACGCCTCCATGGCATCCACTGCTTGCCGTGTCGCATCATTAGCGATATTGATGATATCGTCTAGAAGAAATTGAGGCACAAATCCGATCAGCTCAGGCAGGAGGACAGAAGGCACTGTTGGCGGTGGTGCAGTCATCGCGAAGGTAGCGGCCGCATGTTGGTGTTCGTGCACAAGACGCGCTCTGTCACACTTCATCACGTGTATCCGTCACACTTTTGGACTACTGTCATATGCAACCAGCTGGAAGAGCAGTTCAAATTAAATCCACAATCAAGCATTAGTATGAAATGCGTCATTCTTCATCCGTACTTTAAGTGTATATATGGATGCACGTTTAGAATCAATAAGACAGCACAGTCGATGCTACATTCAAGTTGATGCCTCCGAGACTCGTATGTTTTGTTATACCACATGCTTATCGAGAGGTATATACCTTTTGCGCGTCATGTCAAGGTTATTGCTGTTCCATGAACCATACATATCAGGTATGGATCACGAGTCACATCGGGGTAAATCAAGTCGCCACAAACCCCTTCAGAACTGTCCTGTCTTCCCGCGAAAGGGAAGGGGGAGGGCTGGAGTGATACATAACTGTGGGAATGGCGGTGCCCGGACAAAAGACCTATCACCGGGGAAGTTTGGTAGACCCCTAAAGAGGGGATAGGAAGTATCACTGCAACAAGCTCCTTTAGTGGATGACTTCTATGAAGGGCCCGCAGCTTTCCGCAGACTTGTAGATGTCTGTACATGCTGTTAGGAGGAATGTTGGGTTCAGATACTGTTGATGGAGAAAGTAACCTAGCTGTCGTTACTTACTTACGGCTAATTTCAGATCGGTAGGTGTGACGCTCCAGACTAGGGTTCCACGACTTCCTCGTTGACGTACCTGCGTAGTAGGCTGTGACATCAGCCATCGTTTCACCAGCCTTGCGGCTCCCGAGAAAGCCGTAAAGCGATGACACAGAGCAGCGATAGTGCGATGATGTCAAGTGGACATGAATGAAACGTCGGATATACACCTCCAATGCAACTTGGTGTTTTTTTACATCAGACCTCATTTTGAAGACGTCAGGCTTGTCATTGATAGTTCGCTCCAATCGAACTGTCTCGCGGCATGCTAAATTTGTGCAATAACACCCGTCCATCAGGTGAGATCACTTCTAGGCTGGCTTGATCCTGGACTTCCGATAACTAGGCACCATCTCCAATGACCACGAATGCTTTGAGACCCTTTGGGGAGCTATCAGGGCAGAAGCAAGTCGTTCGAAGACCGCAGACTTGACCATCTGTATAGAATGCAGATCATCAGGCCAGAGGCCGAACTTTCTCGAAAGCTACGATAATTTCCATCGGCGCTAGGAAGCGGTAGGAGTGCGGGAATGAGTTTCAGGCGTGAAGACAGCAACGAAGACACTCGTATAACTGACCGAATCTGTGACAGAGCGACATTGAGAGCCGACAGACCTAGCTCTTATTCCGGAGCGTTAATATTACTCGCTAGATTCTCAAAAGCAGTCATAGTAGCTATGAACCCAGCCCCGGCATCAGCAGTCTGGTACAAGATTGTAACCGACTCTGGGGAGCACCAACACGCCTTCAAGCTGAGACTGCTATGCATGCAGATTCATCTGATATATTACAGTGACGGTGCAGGATGTGGCGCGTGATGAAAGATAGGATGTGGGTCGGATCACCCTCTCGACGACAAGGTGGAACGCGTGTTCTGTATCAAAAACGACGTCAATGTAGATGATGGAGGAGTTGGAGGGATGCGCACGCGACGCGGGTCGGGCTGAAATGAGGGATGGAGGACAGCGATCGTTCTGGCACGGTTCTTCGCCGGGATAAGGATAGGAAAGTGGCAACTACTGCGTTATACGCTGAGCCATACATCAGCATTGCCTGTGGAGGTGCAGTTTTTCAGATCGCAGATCCATGTAAGAACCTACGTCGGCAATTGTCGTTATCCATAGTACAGAGATCTTACAGAGCGATAATATCGAAAATCGCAGCGTAGCCAGTACATGCCATACACAAATAGCCAAGCCTTCGATATCCTCGATGCTCGTTTTTCACTTGGGATAAACATTTGTTCCTGGCTGAAATCGTCCTTCGCTTCGTACACCGACATCAACTTCTGGTTGAATGGATCAAAAAGCCCAGTGCAGGCACCTTTACGACAAGATAGAAAGTCTCAGTGTCATGTTAACCAGTACAAGTTTCTCCGACATGCTATACTGTCTTCACCCATTCGTTCTAATACTCGGCCAGGTTTTAGAGGAAATTAGGAAAGTGCTCACTCATCGCTACCACAAGGCCGAACGACACATTGCTGCAATTGACCGTAAGGTCTCCGATCGACTTCACAAACGTTTTGTCCAGGCATTCCTTGGCATTATCAAAGGCCTCGACATCGAAGTAGGTCCTCAGTACGGAGTTACGAAAGGATCACTAACCTTAAAAGGCCTTGGGTAGACTTGTGTTGCCGAAGAGAGGGATGAGAACAGACGAGAATGAATCGGAAAACAGGGTTGACCGTAGCCAGACGACAACGGTAATGTTAGCGATAATATAAGCAATCTTGGCAGCTTAAATACCAGCCGTGTAGCAGAGGTGAAAAGCTGAATACTCACTCACCAAAAGTACCAATATTGAGCTCTGAGACTGACCGAAGAATATCGAACCTACTCATGGGTGGAATAGCAGCGGCCTTCAACGCTCAATACTAGGGTAGCGACTCTAATGCAGTATCTGGTTCTCTGCCACACGCGAACGGTTCGTTCAGGTTCCAGCAGAAAGAAGCGTTAGGTTCGATGCATTTGTGTATTAGATCAAGACACAAAAGTGTACGAAGCAAGTGGTGGGTGAAGAATGAGGACTGAAGTGCGACACAGAGCACATATGGACACTCTAAAGTTGTAGCCCTGTGAAAGCTAGCGGTCCAGCGACTCCAGCCCGATATTCACATAAGTGCGCCGGAGAAGGAGAACATATGGCGGAGCGGACAGGAGGTACTATTAGATTGTGTCATTGTTCCAGAGGAGCCGAGAGGGCAATTGATAAAAACAGTATCAAGATAGGAGAAAACTCGAGCCAGTCAAGCATCTTCGGAGAGGCAACTTGAATGAAAGCAACCCCAAGCCTAGCCCACGAGTATGTAAGTAGAGAGAAAAGCTGTAAGTAGAGAAGCCAAGGGGACGCTTCCAAGTTAGGTCACTTATTCGGGTAATGATTGCGGTCTATGCAAGGTACCTGCATACTTACTCCTCGGACACCGACCATTGACCTCAGGATTGGCGTATACTTTCAAACCAATTCAGTTGATACACCAGAGGATATTATCATAGAATAAGATCTCGATATCGCATTTCCCATCTCCAGGCAGTTTGATGGAATGTCACAACTGCGAGTTGAAGCAACGTCAGTTCTACTGCGAAAACTGTCTCAAACAACAGTACGTCCGCACATATACTGTGAAAATAGATTTATCTTATGCTTCTCCCTGCCTTTATTTCATGCAGTCTACTTTCTTTACGGCTGCAGATCAATCATGTTGCAGCCGATCGTGATGCTCACATCAATTCTGCACAACGCGCTCTTAATTCCGTCGTCGATTCAGCACGGGTTAGGAGAGCAGACCTTAAGGGTACTGAGGAGAGAACGCAGGAGCTTTGGGAGACTATAAACGAAGTAAGACAGGTGAACGAGAAGAGTGAGTCTATGTTTTCCGTTAGTATTGACTCTCCCTGGGCATATGCAACGAATCATTCTTTACGTTGGTCATGGTGTGAATGCTCACGTCCTATTACCTCTGTGGTGACCAACTACATCATTGAATAGAGGTGTTGAGCGTTCCCCATGAACACGATATGGGACTGACTCAAGGAATATGTGAATACGAGTCTCGACGACGCAGATTAAGCTTATCGTTTCGGAGAGCGACTTGTCAAAATGGTAGAATGCGTCCGCTCACGAGACAGGCACTATGCATCACATATGTGCCTCACTATCAATGACCACTCCGAACCAAGCTTGTACTGATATTCACTGTCTTCGTTTTCTATAGCGCGCGAGCAGTTACGGACACTCCGCAACAAACTGTCCGCCCGCAGACGCACCCTTGCGATCGCATCCTCCACGTTCCATTACCCTAGCTCAGGTGTATACCCTTCATCGACCCCTCCTATCCCGGCTTCTGCTTCCCCGCCTTACGCTTCCACACCCACGCCACCTGGTGGATTCCCCTCACCACATGTCCATTCCACCTCATCTCAGTCTGTGCGCCCTACGGCGCACAGGCGCGACTCTTCTTGTTTTCTCTCTTCACACTCTCCCACACCTACTGCTACACCGCCCAAGAACATACCTCGTCCACCCATGTCTGGTTCCCGCACTACTAACTCATTTCCGTCTCCTCCCTCTGTTCAGCCTGGGCGCGCACCTTCTACACCACCATCCACGTCTCCATATATTAGCAGAGGCGCTGTGACGACATCGGCTTCGCCACAGTCCTTCTCACATGCGCGTGCAGGTCCTTCAGCAACATCACCGCATGCACAGTCGGACAGGCGTGTGGACCCGCTTACGAGACAGATTGACGAAGCATCATATCAACTAGTAACCTTGTCCGATACCATTACTCGGGCGCGATCAGGTCTCGTGCAGGAGCTTGTCGAAGTTTTCAGCGTCGTTGAGGTATGCCATATACACTCTTACTGAATTGCGAGGATATTTGATACTCATTCACACTCTATAGGTAGGTGGACGTCCACCATTGGGTGGAAAAGCGGGCAGCAAAGGCGAATGGACTATCGGCGGACTCGTATTACCTGTCCCCGGAGATATGAGACGTAAGTGATGTTTCGGCTTCGAAACTGTCCATTTGCAATCTCAGCAATTGAGACAGTCTTTTAACATGGCTTATGTTTTTGCTGCGTAGGATACCCCCCGGACCATATCAATGCTGTCATAACTCACATAATACACTTCTTGACCCTTCTCGCATTTTACCTCGGAATCAAGTTTCCCTTCGAGATCGTTTGGAGCAGATCAACTAACCCTCCTGCTTCAGCTTCGGCCTCATCAGGGACTATCAAGGGTAATGGGCTGCTAGGCGTGGGAACCCCGTGGATTGGCTCGATCCGGAGCGGGGAGAGTGGTGGATGGGTGCGGTGAGTAGCATAATTTCGAGGAATCTGTGCTGTCGTAGTGGCTGACCAACGTATTTTATAGATGGTCAGTCAAGCGCCCGCTTCACGTATCTTCATCGTCAACTCCCTCGAATGCTAGTACCATAAGTACCTCTACGTCACCCCGCTCGCCCCATAGCTCGCATGTCCGCTCTGGGAGCACGCCTTTGACTTCCCCCTTGACGTCTGGCGATCCTGCGGAACCGAATGCCTCTTCGTTTGCACTCGCAGACTCGCAACTCGACGAGACATCAAGCACGTCTGCATCTTTGCCTGGGAATTCCTTCACAACGGCACTAGCGATGCTACTGTATGACGTCTGCTACCTGGCGCATACGCAGGCAGTTGAAGTGCCTTTAGCCCAGGCCGGAGAAGTGCTCGGTAATCTATGGGCGGTGTGTTGTAGCCCGGAGTTGGGAAGAAGATCACACGCGACACATCCTTTGCTTCCAGCTCCAACTCCACCCAACTTCCCTCTCGATTTTTCTCAGCTCCTGCAGGCGACTTCTGCAAACCCTACGCGTCCACGGGCGCGTGGGACCAGTGGCAAGGAGGTACGGTATCATGAACGACTCATAGAAGAAGATGAAGACGGATGGGACTTGGTCGATGCTGGTGCTGAATAGGACGTGAAGACTACGCATCTGGATTCAACTTTGAACTATGGATTGTATACGATTATTGTAGCGCATCACACAGTGTATCTATTAGTTGTATAGAGCATTATTTAATGACTTGCATACATTATTTAGTAGATATAGATTGTAAAAGGTACTGAGCGGTCATTGTGCGAGATATGCGCGCCGTCTGGCCACGATCACGTGTCACGACGCGGTCTCTGGTTCATCAGTTTGTACGAGTTAGACGCCCACAAGTGTTCGTTTTCCGCCACAGCGAATGCATCGACCACCTTCGCTTTCGTTCACTGTATAGTTATTATTGACTTCCTTACAGTATTTTTTTGGGCCGTTCTTGCATAACCATTCCGTCTTTCGACTGCTTTTCCTCCGATGTGGGCCAAAATCAGCAGTGCTCTCAAGCCCGGACGGCCGGGTACCCCGACGCTCGACCAAGATGACGAATTACCACCGCATGCAGACGTCCTTTCGAAAGTATACGAACAACATCCGAACTTATCAGTTTTCCATCAAGCTTCCGAGATACCCTTCCCCTCCCCTAGTCCTCCCGCTTCCCCGTCCAAGCATGGGCGTCGAGGCATGTTCAAGCGTCCCAAGGCACCCCGCAATGATACAGGAGAACCAACCACATCCTCGCCAGTAATGCTTCCCTTACATTTACCAAAGAAAGTAAAGTCATCCCTCCACCTTTCTAATGGTAAGTCAATGTCATATCGTGCTTTATTTATTTAACACTCATGCAGACACAGGTTCTGACGTTTCCCTGAGCCGCCCATCCTTAGAATCAACCGAACGTCAATCTCAGGGCTTAATCCATCCGGCAGAAGATATGCCCCCGATCACTCCCACCACAGAGAACAAGTTCGGCTCCTTGCGTTCGATACTTCGCGACCGTAACACACCCGCCACTGGACAGAGCGTTCGCTTCTTCTCGCGGGATGCCTACAAGGTGATCACCCCGGACGTCTCTTCAACTAGCTCTAGCGAGCCGGAAGCGATGTCTTTTGCCGCTCGACTGCAACGTGCGACTCCAGCTCGTCCTGCGGCGCAAGATCTATTCTCTCCGCCTGCAACACCTGCAACACCATCGCTCATGATGCCGATGCCTCCGCCTAATGTGTCCAACATCTTCGATTTGTCGCAGGACGGGGAGTTGCCAACCATTCCAGCGGGAATCGAAGCTCCGTTGCTTGATAGTGCCATTGAGATATCTGACGCAGATGCTAATACCATGATACATAAGGACGAAAGTTGTCCACCCACTCCTCCCGCCAAACCTTCGTTGCACGACCGGAGCCACTCATTCAGTTTTGGACAGACCATCTTCCGCTCGCTAGGGAGCGAGAGTTCCCCCGCATCTATATCCAAAGCAAATCGAAGTCGTGCCCTGAGTGACACAGTTTTCCACTCATTCGCTCATACCTCAATGCAGGCGCTCTCCGATCCTGCACCCCCCGAAGCAGATATTAATGACAAGTCGGCCGCGATTGTGGCTTACGCATCTCCAGAGCGTGAGAAGGACCCGTTCGGGGCGAATGCGACAACTTACTACACTCCTGGAACGATGATGCCTCCGACACCGCCACATCAACCACCAGAGGGGCACGTACGTAAGGCCTCCAAAGAAGAAGACTTGATATGGTCGTTACGCACGCAGCTAGCATTACAGTCTGAGCTATGTGTGCAATTCGAGGTGGACTTGGGAGCCCGAGATGAATTGGTGCAAGTACTTACTGCGCGGCTGGAGGAGAGCGAGCGCGAATGCGAGCGGAGGAAAGGTGTCATTCGGAGCTGGCGGAAGCGAGTTGCTGAGCTGGAGCGGTGTGTAAGGGGATTACAAGAGGAGGTGGACAGGAGCCGGGAGGAAAGCATGGAGCGGAGTGTCATGGACGAGGCCAGTGGAGAAGCGTTGAGAATGTTGCATCGCCGCATCGAGGCGTTAGAGCACGAGAAAGCAGAGAGTGACAAGAGGGAGATCCAAGCGCGGGAAGACATACGACTAAGAGATGAGGAACTGGAGCGAGTAAGAGGGGAGTTATCGAGGAGGGACCAGAGCGAGCGCGAGTTAAAAGAAGGCATCAAGGCGGCAAGGGAGCAGATGGAGCAGATGGGAGACCTGTCCGGAGCTCAGGAGGCGGCCTGCCATGACGATCTTACGAGACAGGTGCGAATGCACGAAGAAGCTGAACGTCAGCATGCTGCTGCAGAAGTATCTTGGACCGATGAGCGTGTCAATCTTCTTCATATCAACGAATCCTTACGGAACGAACAAGCTTCACTGCAAAGTCAGCTCACCAATGCGCGTGAGGAGCTCTCACACAAGGAGTCCGAAATTGGTGTGCTAAAAGCGGAGCTAGAGGCACAGTGGAGGCACACCGAGAAGTCAGCAGAAACGATACAAGACCTGCAGTGTGAACGCAAGACATTACGGGATGAGGTCGACGTGCTTATGAAACGGATGTCAGGCATGGAAGAGAATTCGAGCCAGACTGAGAACAAGCGATTGGAACTAGAGAGGGAGATCCAAGAAGTGTGGGTGATAAAGGAAGATGCTGAGCACGCCCGCGATGAGGTAAGGAATTCAATTTTATTTTCTGCGGGCATGTTTCCCATGGATTGTCGTCTACAGATCGAGGATCAATTGCGTTCGGAGCACGAACATGCTGAACACCTAACACAAGCTCTCCAAGAGCGGGAAGATCGTGCGACGGCGCTTGAGCAGGAACGACAGTATGCAGTTGATACCGTCTCACGTCTCGAGGCTCGCATTCGCCAGCGCGATGCGGACTGCGGTGAACTCTCAGAGCGAATGGTAGCCTGCGAAAAAGAAGCAGAGATGGCGCAAGAAGAGATGGCGAAGATGAAGCGTGAGCATGCTCGTATTGTGAACGAGCAGAGCCGTACCCTACAGGAGGTCGTGGCTCGCGAGGTTGAAACCCGTGCCGTCATGGAGAATCTGGTGCGAGAGAAGGCGGAGTCCGATGTACTCTTGGGTACATTGAAAGAACGATTGGGCGCATTGCAAGAAGAGACGGAGCGTCTCAGGCGCCAGGTTTACGCCCTGCAGCAGGAAAGCGCAGACAAGGAGGTCAAGCTCGCGAACTTCGTTAAGCAACGTGCACAGGATAAGGAGGACTTGCAAGGCCTGAATATTGCTTTGGACTCCAAGCAACAGGAGCTGGAACTGGTACGTCTTGTGGGTGCTTAGAGAATAATCCTGCTTGACTTCCTAAACATGTAGCTCAAAAGGCGTATCGGTGTGCGTGGTACGGCGGGCAGTACGCCTGCGCAAGTCTCGAAGGCCCCTCATCGTCGGGAGTCATCGATTTTTGCCACCCCAACTATCTCGGGCTCAAGACCACCGTCTGCATTGTCAGATGCCGGAAGTACCGTGAAGGAGCGCAAGCTCAGCGACCCGCCTCTCTCCGTTGCTAAACCCGCTTTCGCAAAGAGTGTGCGTACCAATGGCTCCGCACCGACAGCAATCATCACAAAACGCTCCGTAGAGGGGTCTATGGGCCCCCCACCGGCGGTGTCTCGTAGTGCTGTCAAGACAGGAACACAATCTACGGCAACACCTACCCGCATCCCCTCGTCCTTGACCCCACGGCCTGGTGTTCCTGGCGCATTTGGTAGATCAACATCCTCGACTTCACAACGGCGGACGTCATCTGCGTCGATCCTTGAACCTTCCCGATTGAGATCATCGCTGGCAAGTCGCGAGACGCTTGCATCAGCTAGTGAAACCGATGAAAAGGAAAAGGAGAACACAGCACCGGGAGCGAAGTCAGTCAGGCGCATGAGTGCTATGCTGGCGTGAGCTACCATTCAAAATACCCCCTCAGCCTTAGCTGCCTGTAAGTATTCTTCCTAGTGTATCGTGTCATTAAGTAGTGCATCCCCTCGCCTCATATCGCATGGACAGTCACAATCTTGTATATGTGAATCATGCATTCAACCATCATGAATTTATGCATCTATATACTCATGTTAGCTTTGTGCTTGCTATTGTCTGTCATATTTGTTGGTTTCCTTTTATGCAAATGAATGTTCTTTTAAGCTTTGGATGGTGGATTGTATTGGTGGGTCAGAAGGGGGAGTGAGCACTGCGGAGCAGGTGTGATGGTGATCGGTCTGTGACGGCCTTTCCGCAGGAGCGGGAAGGATCCGTACGACGGCTCTCCGGCGGATGGGGAGCGAGCTGCGTGAAAATGGGCAGGCACTTAGTGGGCTCGTCTAACGGACCGTAGTCAGTGTATTCGTCACCCAACGACTTGTGGGGGGCCGATGGACGTCCAGATGGAACTGATGAGCGGGCGCTGCTCTTAAGTATATAGTCAGACAGCTATCACGTTTACAAGGATGGGCGTTGGCTCAAGAGTATTGTTGGGTACATGGCAGCGTTACATGGAAAATGAGTTCTAAGATCTTATTCTTGTCTTTTCCTATTTCCCCCTACTTCCTTATTATTTTTTAAAGTCCGCGCAGACTACTCCATCTTGGTAGCAGGTCATGCATCCCTCTTTTGTACTACTCTGTCTTGATGTCCATTGATAGGTGCCAGGCCCTTCTAGGCCCCATGGAGCACCCTAACTCGACCCTAGGGCCTTAGTCATGTCTTCAATGTCACTTGATGCATCGGATCCAGCCTATACTGTTATGAGAGTGTCTATACCTGTAAGTGACTACTGGTGATGGTGAGTCATTGAGTAGTTGAACATAAAGTGTATACAAGAAGTCAGCCCAGCTGACGATGAGTATACATCTAAGTTTTCAACTGTTAGCCCAATGGTCTCAAGAGAGTTGCAGGCTAAGTCTGATACAAATTGGTATCTTAGACCGCTGTCTCGTATAGAGGGCCTGACCATGACAGAGGGTGGCAAGGACTTATGAATGATATAGTCTGAGTATCATAAAGTTCAGGAGTGTTCAGTGGGGCGGTAGCAAGATACAAATATGATATGGTAACCAGATTGAACTTAAGGTCTGACCTAATTATATCAGTTTTTCTAAACATGTTAGAGTAGGACTAGGGTTTTCCCAGGAAAAATTGAAAAAATGAAGTAAAAATGAGCGGCATAAATGTGAAATAAATAGAAAAAAGGCAAATATATGTATGACTGATGAATATAAGATTGATGAATTGAAGGAGAGACCACGCATTCTCGAACGCTGATACGACCTAGGGGACCCTGGTACCTAGAGAGTGCTCCGCAACGTGGCTGGGGGTAGTGTGATAACTGTGAAGGTGTGAGGGTAGGAGCTACAACCTGTATGATACCGGGAAACCTGTATGTCTTGTTTTTATAAGTGGGGGAGTAAGGGGCCAAGGGTCCTGCACAACAGGATCTTGTTCCTAAGTGCTATACTAACCCTGAGGCCTTGCGAGGCCCTCCGAAGTATGCGAAGTTCTTCGAGGTTTTGCGAAGTCCTTCGAAGTTTTAGCTAAATCGCGCGAGCTGACTTCGTAGATGTTGCGAAGTCCTTCTAGCTAGAGTTAGCTAAAGGGCGTAAGGCTTAGGGGTGTGTTAGAGCGAAGTGGGCGAGGTCTGGCTAGCGTAGGAGACCTGTAGGAGAGGTCGGGGAGTTCGAGGGCGTAGGGAGCTGTACTATAGCCTGTAACTAAGGCTATGGGCGAGTCGTAGGGCTATTGGTAGGACGTAGGGATAACGCAACGTGAGCCTAAGGGTATAACTAAGGCGGAGGCCCACCGGATAGGTGCTATATGAGGTGCCGAAGGGTGCGAAGTCACGGCGACTTTCGTAGATCGTAGTGCGTAGTTCGGGAAGCGTAGACGTGGTTCGTAGATATATCGCGAGCGTAGACGTAGTTCAAAGGTACTGAAATGAAGCTGGGGTGGAGACTTAGGGACCTTAGGACCGTTCCTAAGGTTGTACTCGCGGCGCTTTTCCTGAGATCGGAGCTACAGGGGAACTGGTATTCCAAAGAGAGAAGCGTACACTGAGGGGTCTCTCTTGTACATAGTAAACTACCTCTGACTAAATAGGAGAGCGTGAGGTGAACTAATCTTGCGCGAAGTGATCCTTACGAGTCCGAAATGTGTACTAAAACGCCTGGACTCCGAAGTGAACACGAGGAGGATAGGAACTAATTAGGAACTGAAACAGGGGAACTACGAACGGTAGAAAGGTGACCAACTTCATTCACGAGGGCGGGATGACTATCCGAGAGCAGCCATGCGCCGTGATCACCTATCTTAGCGGGCTAAGAGCGCACGAAGTTCTTAGCAGCGGGACTTGGCCTAATCGGGGCAGGAGGTGTCCTAACTGGGTGGAGGGTCATGTGGGTACGCCCTAGGATGACCTTATGGCATAGGATCGAGACCCATGGGGGTGCACAAGGCTTCCTACGTCCAGCTTCCGGAACTTCGGACCGTTTCGGAGCCTATCGGAGGTAACTGCAATCACAAGAGCTAGGAGAGACTTAGCTAAGACTTCTTAGCTAAGCCCGGGATGAGTGATGTAGTAGATAGGACCTAGATCCAATGGAACAGTATGGGAGGGCCGGCAGTGTCCGATAGTGGACTTAGCAGGAGTTAGGGACTTCGCGTCTAGCATTCGAAATCTCGTAGCACCTCGTGTGGCTTCGCAAGACTTCGTAGGGTGTTAGGAGGGTTTAGGAAAGAGAGGGGGCGTTAGGAACTTTATAGGAACCTATCCCTCCTGTCGTAGGCTGTAGGAGAGTCTTAGAGTGGTCGGTTGGGGGATTAGAAAGCTCCTAAAATCGCGATTCGGGGGCCAGGAGGCTACGGGACTCATCACCTCCTCCCTATTGAAATCCTGACTGTCCTCAGTCAGTGTGCGCGACCGTGGGAACTTGTAGCCTATCGCGTCCGATCTGCGAAGCGGGCGATATCCTGATAGAAGCTAATTGTGGGTGCCTCTTATCTTTTTCTCCTTTCTCCCCTTTTGCCTTTCCCTTCCCCATCATGTTCGACGATATGGACTCTGATGGTGTTGGCCTGGCTCACAGCGATGTCCTGGCGCTCCTCGATTCTCGTCCGGAGGGCGTAGCGGAGGCCGAAGATTACCTGCGGTGGGCGAGGAACTTAGGACGTCGTGTGGTACGTACCCTCCTCGATCGCTCGATACATCGTCTTCACTGCGTTATAGGGTAACTGGCGGGTCCTGTCCCAGGCTTCGAACGCTCCCGCCGATCCTACCTTAGAGGCCGCCATCGTCGAAGGTTTGACGGCGATCCTCCCTCTCGCGGACTCGTCGTGGATCTCGTGGGCGCGTACCGGCTTTCCTCAGTTCGCCGCTATGCTTCAAGAGCGAGACGCGCAGCGCGAACTTGCCCGCGCGACCGAACGACTTCGTGTGGAGGCGGCCGAGCGCGCTGCGCTTGAACGTGCTGCCCAACTTGTGGCTTCGTCTTCTGCTCCTTCGCCGGCCCCTAGTCGTACCTCATCGCGTACTCGTCGTCCCTCAGCTCGGGCCAAGGCAGCAGCTTCTACTCGCGCGGCTTCCCAGGCCAGCTCGATCATGGCCTCCGTTTCTAGCGGCCAAGTCGGCGAACTCGCCTCGTCCACGAGTTCGGGTGTCTTCGTAGGGGTCCCTCCTGCTCAGGGGAAGGACACTGCGAAGGCGAAGGCTCCTCCGACGCCCGAAGCCCTGGCTAACATGGCGAAGGCGGCGGAGCATAGGCGAACTCATGCGAAGGTGAGTGCACGTCCTTTTCGTGACCGTTCGCGGCTTATGATTGCTACCTAGTGCGATCGCTGCAGCACCTACACCGCAGACTTCGAGTGCGAACTCCCCGCGGGCGCCGTGAAGTGTGGTAAGTGCCTGCGAGAGTCGCAGGGGTGTTATTGGGGCGGATTCTCCGTAGACGGTAAGGAGCGCGGCGTGCGCGTTTCGAAGCGTGGTAGGGCTTCTCGTGCCCTCGTTATCGCGACATTGCTGATGTTAAGACGTTCCCTAGCTGCGGGCCAACCTCCTCAGGTGTCCCCGCCTCGCGCCCGCGAGTCCAAGAAGGCGAAGTCGACCCCTGCGCCTACGATGTCGCTCGAGGCCTCGCTGGCCCTTAACGGCGCTGAATACTTGGACGGCCTCACCCCTGCGCATCAAGCCGTTGTCGAAGGCCTCTGGTATGACCGCGCGATGGCCGAGAGTCGCGCGATGCGTCTCGAAGACTACATCTCGGGGCTCTATCGTGCCGAAACCGCCCTAACCGGTCGTACGCCTGCGCCGCTCGACTTGAGCTCTCTCCCCCTTCCTCGCCGTCGCGTCGCCGCCTCCTCTACCGATCCTGGTCCCTCTGGTGAGTCCGAGCAGGATGAGGAAGATGCCGAGGCCGAGGTTTAGAAGGTGGGGGGTTCGTAGTTCGTCATTTAGGTTAGGTTAGGTTAGGAGGTGGAGCGAGCAGCGCCGCAGGTGCTGCGAGTGCGATACGGGCTTGAAAGGAGGACTTAGAGGAAGCTTAGGGTTAGGTTAGGTTAGGTTAGGTTAGGTTAGGTTAGGAGGAGGAGACAACAGCGCCGCAGGTGCTGTTGGTGCGCTAAGAAAGGAAGAGGCTTAGGAGAAGCTAGTACTAATTAGCCCGATATCGCTATCGGACGGCTAATTTCGACTAAGTCTCATCAGGGTTAGGTTAGGTTAGGGTTAGGTTAGGTTTAGGTTAGGTTAGGTTAGGTTAGGTTAGGTTAGGTTAGGTTAGTTAGGTTAGGTTAGGAGGTGGAGCGAGACCGCCGATAGGCGGGCGAGCGTAGTAAGAGATGAGAAAAATAGAGAAGACAAGAGTAAACAAAGGTATCTGTCGCCAGATACCAACTTGTTTCGCTAAGGAGCTCATCAGTACTCTCGTCGTACTTTTAACCGATGGTTCAGGGTCATCAGATGATTGACCCTGAGTCATCGGCCGGAGGCCGATGACTGATTCTATTTGACCAACCAGGCCATGAGGTAGTGGTGAGCTCCAATCACATTAGAGCTATTTCTCTTATCTCTTATCAGCGGGCCGACAAAAGGCAGGCTAGAACGCCCTAGCCTTTACCAATACCGCCACCTGATCAGAGATAATAATCAGATGTAAAGATAAGGAGTCATTTAAGATGACTCATAGATAAGAGATCCCTTATCATCGGTTAGGGTGATAAGGGTGGGAATAGAACAATCCGGGCCGGTGCCGACCGAGTCACATGACCGGTCCGACTTCCGGGCGCCTAGATAAGGGCAGCGTGGACCACTGAGGAAGCATCATGTCACGGCACAAACCTGAGGATCCCTAGGAACACCCTCACCGAGCCATGCGGGGCGGGGGCGGGATATTCACTAGGACCGCGTCCGGCAAGTTGCCGCACCGTGCCATAGCATGTTACACCTCACAGATCACCGGATCATGGACTAACACAGCAGAGGGGCGCTGGTGACCATAACTAGGTAGTGCCCAGGCCAGTCCAGCCTTGCGGCTCAACCGGTCCGTGCCTGGATGCTGGTTACATGGCCGGCCCTCTCGGGCAAGTCACGTGACGAGCATCTTATTTCCCAAAGCTACCAAATGGAGAAGGCGCGATAGCGCCTTCAGTTAGGTTAGGTTAGGTTAGGATTTAGCGTTAGGTTAGGTTAGGTTAGGTTAGGTTAGGTTAGGTTAGGGTTAGGTTAGGTCTGGTTTGAACAGACAACCCTAAGTGCGAATAAACGCAAAAGGTAGTTACACCAATAACCTTAAGCTAAACAAATCGAATCAACCGATTTATATGTCCATTTCCAATAGTACATCATCTGTACTTTGGGCATTAATTACACTTCTGCGCCATTTGCTTGCTAAGTCAGCGAAATTGGTTTCCCTTTTACGCGACACAAGCCAGCGCTTGTCTAAGAACCCGAGTTGGGAAAGGTCAGGGACCTTCTCCGCTTCGATGAATCCGTTGGGTTTCTTCAGGTACCGCCCAGTCCAAACCCAGCCCTCGTCCGCGCGGTTGTCATGGACAACTGCCACCGGTTTCGAGATTTGATCGGACCGCCTGGCTTCAGCGGCGGCGAGTTCTGCTGCTGCTTCCGCAGCCGCCGTTTCGCGCGACAGCTTGCGCTGGGCTACTCGGGCGGGATCCCACCACTCCTCAAGCGTGGTCTGAACTGTGCTGGATAGGGTCGCATCCTTAGGACCCCCAGACGAATACTCAAAGATCGGAGCGGCCGAGTTTTCCCAACTCGCCGAAAAGAAGGACTTAAAGAAAGATAAATCCTTCACCCACGATTCCGTAACACGTGTCATTAATTCATGAACATCGAACTGATCCCATGAGGGGTTGAACTTCGACTTAATCGCAAGTACGCCCTCAACTTGGTCTGCATCTTCGGTCGAAGATTTTGGTTTTCCAAGACGTTCTTTCCAGCGTACCGCTTTATGCGAATCAAGCCAAGAAGTAACCAGAGCAGGGGGATAGCCACGGCCGACATACAGGTCGACAAGCCCATGAAGGGCATCTAGGTAGTGTTCCAACTTAGAACTTAGCGTAGCTAAACGGCTCATCTCCCCAATGAATGTGCCTTTTTTCACATCCTTCGGGTGGTGAGATACCCATGGAATTCGTTCATGATGGTTAAGTGCTTTCCGATATGGCTTATGTTCCACCCGGTTAGAAACGGGGTCTATATAAATAAGCATGTCAAGGAATGGCGTCGCCCATTCAGACACTTCCCATGTTATAGTGCAGCCATCATAAGATATACGGCTTTGGCAGGCTTCTAAAGCTTCTGCCGCACTACCTGCTTCAACTATGGCGAATACATCATCAATGTATCGACCATAATATAGGAACGGTGGAGTAACCTGTCCACCGGGCCATACTTGATTTTCAAAATGGCATCCATAGAGATTAGCTAAGTCAGGCGAACACGCCACACCCATAGCTAGTCCTCGTTTTTGAAAGTAAGTACGACCGTTGAAGTCGACTATTAAATCGTAATTGGCTGTTTGCATGCACCTGATAAACAGCGCATTATAAAACTGGGGCTGGTCCATAGACTGACTACCCAGAGGATGTCTTGTGTACAATTTGGACACAATGCCAACACAATCTCTGAGTGGTACATTTGGGTAGAAAGCGACAACGTCGCCAGCCACTAACCAATACTTTTTCCATTTTAACGTTTTAACCTTTGCTAACTGGATCGCAAGATGTTTTGATCCGTGTATAATGAAGGACTCAGCCTCGATAATAGGTTTCAACAGTTTAGATACAACTTTAGCCGCGGGCCCTTGAGCGCATGAGTGACATGGAACAATAGGTCGCATCTTTACTGGGGATTTATGGATTTTTGGGATCCCGTAAAAGATAGGCACCTTTGGTTCCTCTAACTCGCTCTCGGGACATTTTGACCGGAGGAATTTGGCTAATTGGAGTGTCTGATCGTTAGGCAAAGCCCCTTCGACCCAATCGCTTAACTCCTTAACCCGCTTTGTAACTTTTTCTAAATACATCTGTCGCTGACCGGGATTAATTTCCTGATAGTCAGCCGTATTTGACAGAAGATTCATGCAACCATTAATGAACCATTCCCTTGTGACTACTGCCGCACCGAGATTCTTGTCCGTTTGGAGAACGAGGTAGTTATGCTCGTTCAACCAGAGGCGAACACGGTCCAGGTCTACAAGCCGATTAGGGTGGCTTCTAGCTTTCAAACCGGGTACGACACTACGTATGTAATCAGTGACGTATGTTTGCCCGCGTTTAAGACCGTTTTCGATATATTGTGTGGCCCTAGGGGCGGACGAGTCCCGCTTAGCCCTAAGGTCGTAGTCTGGATCATAAGGTGGTTGGCTTATACCTTGCCGTTCGAGTTGAATCTGTTTAACTTTAAAATACACTCGCCAGCGTATTCGTTCACAGAAATCATCGAACGCTGTTTGAATGAGTTCCCCGCTCGGGGGGGAGTACAACATATATTTCAAACCGCAAGATATGTGTATGCTAATGTCCGGCGGTAATATAACGTCCTCGCCACAATGCACCCAGCTTCTGAACCTCGCCGCTTCGACTAAAGCAACCGGAGCGAAATAAAGGAGGGTGCGAGCTGCAACTGGCAAGGGTAACATTAGGATACTGTCTGGATAAGACGACGGCTGGGAGAAACGGAGTCGCGAGCGAATAACTGACCGAATTATTTCGCTCTCCCTTTGCCTTTCCGATCTTTGGTCTTCTTCTGCTTCTTCGCAGAGGAAGCGGCCTGCTGCTGCTTGGCCTTGCGCTGCGGAGGTTTGGGAGGGCGTCCTCCCGTACTCATGCGCACCGATCGTTTTGGCGCCTTTGCCTTTGCTCCCTAAAATACGTGATAGAGCGGCGCCTGGTAAGCTTTTTGGAACAGAACCATGTACAAAACTTACCGCGTTCTTTGAGCTGCCTTCGCCTTTGAGACGACGATCAACCGCATCGTCGATCAGCTTTTTCAAAGCTGCAGGGTTCTCGGTGGCGTCACCCATCTCGACCTCCGCTGCAGCCTTGACGGCAGACTTTGCTTGCGCTCGAGCCGCGGCTTGTGCCAGTTGTGATTCACGGATATTAACTACCCGGAAGGCAAAGCGTGGGAGCACGGCGACGAATCGCTTGTACTCAGACTCGAGGACAGGGTCATTGGTCCACGTATCTAAGCGTTGACCGCCGTCGATAGTTTCCCTCCAAACAGGAACGCGACTAGACTGGCTAATGCGCGCCCACTGTTCGTCAACCACTGTCCGCATTTTCTCCAACATTGCTGTCGGGTCTAATGCGCGATCAAAGAACGCGAGCTCTGCTCGCTTTTGGGCGATGGCCAAGTCAAGAGCCTTCCGACGGAAGGATTGGAACTCGGTTATCAGAGCTGCGGGCTCCGCCGGCGACGTCTCGAGCCAGAGTTTTGAGCTCTGGAAGACGGGTTCGCTGAGCCCCTGTAACTGGTGGGGGAGCGAACCGTTAGCTTTGTGCGACTCAAGGTCACCCAATTGCTTCTGCAAAGAAACAGAACGTTCCTTCGCTTCCGCAACGCTAACCAGCACCGGACGGAGCACCTCTCGATAGACGAGAGGTATAGCTGAGAAGACTTGGTCAATGGTCTCTGCGTGAAAAATGGCTCGGAACTCATCGGCAACAGTCTCAAGCGATGCCGCCCCGATAGCGTACGATAAGCTCGCGGGGGCAAGATTCCGGGCAATTGCAGACCTAAGTGAGGCAGACCCGGGACCGACGGAAGAAGAACGGGGTGTGGAAGGTGGAGCCATGCGAACGGCGGGGGACGATAGTAGATCGACTCAGACTTGGGCTTGTAGAATCGATTGCAGTCGTCACAGAAGATACCGACAGTCGTGCACCAGGTAAGGGGCTTGCGGTGGCGGATGTAGAGAGACAGCTTGGCGGCGGTGTTGGTTAGGTTAGGAGGTGGAGCGAGACCGCCGATAGGCGGGCGAGCGTAGTAAGAGATGAGAAAAATAGAGAAGACAAGAGTAAACAAAGGTATCTGTTGCCAGATACCAACTTGTTTCGCTAAGGAGCTCATCAGTACTCTCGTCGTACTTTTAACCGATGGTTCAGGGTCATCAGATGATTGACCCTGAGTCATCGGCCGGAGGCCGATGACTGATTCTATTTGACCAACCAGGCCATGAGGTAGTGGTGAGCTCCAATCACATTAGAGCTATTTCTCTTATCTCTTATCAGCGGGCCGACAAAAGGCAGGCTAGAACGCCCTAGCCTTTACCAATACCGCCACCTGATCAGAGATAATAATCAGATGTAAAGATAAGGAGTCATTTAAGATGACTCATAGATAAGAGATCCCTTATCATCGGTTAGGGTGATAAGGGTGGGAATAGAACAATCCGGGCCGGTGCCGACCGAGTCACATGACCGGTCCGACTTCCGGGCGCCTAGATAAGGGCAGCGTGGACCACTGAGGAAGCATCATGTCACGGCACAAACCTGAGGATCCCTAGGAACACCCTCACCGAGCCATGCGGGGCGGGGGCGGGATATTCACTAGGACCGCGTCCGGCAAGTTGCCGCACCGTGCCATAGCATGTTACACCTCACAGATCACCGGATCATGGACTAACACAGCAGAGGGGCGCTGGTGACCATAACTAGGTAGTGCCCAGGCCAGTCCAGCCTCGCGGCTCAACCGGTCCGTGCCTGGATGCTGATCACATGTCCGGCCCTTTCGGGCAAGTCACGTGACGAGCGTCTTATTTCCCAAAACTACCAAATGGAGAAGGCGCGA
Organism: Taiwanofungus camphoratus; assembly: GCA_003999685.1. Classification (NCBI taxonomy): domain Eukaryota; kingdom Fungi; phylum Basidiomycota; class Agaricomycetes; order Polyporales; family Taiwanofungaceae; genus Taiwanofungus; species Taiwanofungus camphoratus. Next base: position 1,738,723 of record CP021229.1, read on the forward strand.
TAGCGCCTTCAGTTAGGTTAGGTTAGGTTAGGATTTAGCGTTAGGTTAGGTTAGGTTAGGTTAGGTTAGGTTAGGTTAGGTAGGTTAGGTTAGGTTAGGTTAGGTTAGGTTAGGTTAGGTTAGGTTAGGTTAGGTTAGGTTAGGTTAGGTTAGGTTAGGTTAGGTTAGGTTAGGTTAGGTTAGGTTA